>ML677340.1:20640069-20785069 GCA_007922305.1 Dermatemys mawii
CCGCGCTGGTGTTTGAGAACAAAAGAAAGAACTCCGCTGGAAATGCTCCCTTTAATCGGTCAGCAAACGCAGAAGCACTTGAAGAGAGCCACTAAAACTCACACGTTTTCCTAGGGCACAATTAAGTACCGTCCTCAAAGAGAGACTTCGGATAAGTGTCCTTTAGGTGGATCCCGTTTAAGTCTATTGACTCATTAACTATGAATAGTCTCTGTACAGAAAAGTCTAGGTGTACAGGGTTTGACACTTCGGTTTTACATGAGATGCTGCACTACCGTCGCAGTGACAGAGGGAAGTACTAATTACCCAGGGCTATCTAATAACATGATTTTCTACCATTACCTCTAAAAGGCTAAAGTTAACCAAGAAGAAAATAATCATCATAAGCTATGGAGAAAAAAACAGGCACGTATGGATTTCGCTGGGTCTTTAACTGTCGAATAATAGTGCATAGATCAGTTTAAGAATGATAATGACCAATTGAACGTTTCAGGTTGTCTTTAAATAGCAGCCCTCTCCCCTTCCCCCCACAGCAAATCATTAAGAGCTGAAATGTAAGTCAGTCATTCCCCAAACCACAGCAAGACTTTCAGAGTTGTCGGGTGTATTTAAAAATAGAGTCACTCCAGCATTCTTCGCTGTCTGTTTACTTGCCAGCAAGGCCTGGGTGGAACAAGGAATTTCCAAATGAAGGACCCACTCTTAAAAACATCTCAATTAATCTTGCTCAGTTTTTCAGTGGCTATATGGCAGTTAAACTGTATAATGATTATTGAATAGTTATCCTGGGGATCAGCTCACAATGAGGAAGAGGAAAAAACATTTCTAACTTTTCACTTTCCATTTTCCAGTCAAAATATTGGAAGACATTCTGATAACACTTTATAAACGAGTCCTTTTGTTTTTGGCTTGTCATCTGGCAAAACCATTTCACATGCATTAAATCCTTTCAATGATAAAAACAGAAATTACTCGCCTTTTCCATAGCAAACATGTTATTTCTATTTTGTAATGATTTGGGTTTATTTCTTAGGAGCCAGGATAGGAAACTGCAGCTACTGTTTATTTGCTGCCTACAAACCGTTGGATGCCAGATTTAATAAGCAGAGGTCTCTCATTTCAAACTATCAGATTTTCCTATGAAATTGGCTCCGTTGATTTCAGGGATCAAAGACAAAATGTCAAAAACCTTCTGTATGTGTAGCGACGTCGCCGTGTCCACTTACAAAGTTGTAATATTCCCCCCTTTCCTTCGTTCTATCCAGTACCTTATCAGAAGTATGGGGGAATGGTATTGTAAAGGGGTTACGATTTTGATACTATACCAATGATTTCATAATAGGTGACATTTACAAACCATCTGGAAAGGATGGTTCTGAGACATGATTAAAATAATCACAAATAAGTTGAAAGGATAATTAAAGGAACAACAAAAATAATGACTACCCTGTTCAGAGGATTTCCAGCTGATCACTTAGGATCTTATTGTGCCATTGATTCGCAAGCAGAATGTTCCACTGGCTTCAACTGCCAGTTATACTTAAAAATCAATGAGATAACATGGACCACAGGGCTTCTCAGATTAAAAGAGAATAAAAACACACACACACACACTACCAGATTTGTTTAAAAAACTGGTGGTGAGTTCTTTGTAGAGGATAGGCAGCTCCAGCCGGAGAAGAGGCTGAAGACGGAGAGCAGCTAAAAAACGATCACAAGGTGATGGAATTTACTGTCATTGAAGTCAATGACAAAATTTCAACCCGCAATAATTTGCTTTGATGGGATAGGGAGGAGTTAGCTAGGCGCAGCTAGGATGAAACAATGGAACTCGTTATGGAAAGATTCTGCACTATTCTGGCGCCTCTATAGTCGTTGAATACATCTGGCTCACATAACATACACTCACATGTGTGAACGTAGTGCAATCTTAAATTATATTTACAGGAGACCTTCGCTGGTTTCCGGGAATTGGCAAAATAACACATGATGCAGAAAAGAAAAGGAGAAATGATCCAAACAGCAGCTGAGTATCATATTAGAAACAATAGTTGGGACTCAGTGAGGTGAAATGTTGATAAACACAATATTGACTGGAGGCAGCCAACGTAGATTAATGAGAGGACAGGGCTTGTTTAACGAGTTCGATGGGATTCTTCAAAGACAGTTCGCCAAGCACACAAGGAAAAGCCAGCAACTATTAGAACTACTCAATACTTCCTGAAGTTTCACACTAGATTTTTTTGGTCAGAGTACAGAACACCATAGAGAAGGAAGAATTAACTACTTAGGGGCTGGGTGCTATAGAAACCCGAGAGAGAGGGAGAGAGAGAGAGAGAGAGAGAGCTTGGAAAATTGGCTGAAAAACAGCAGGTGTCTGTAAAGGGTCATTTCTCTCGATGGAAAGAGGTTGCCAGTTGGTTACATCAAGCTTTGCTTTGATCTGTCTTGTTTATCATGAGGATTTTAAGATTTCAGATTGCAAATAATGAGGAAGATGTAACAAAATCCATGTAGAGAAATGTAAATAACCTATCTGTAAGCAATCCACCAAAACAGACAGTATACGCTACATGGAACAGCCAAATACCATGCTGGTCAAACAAGGCAATTATGGTTTACTGAGGGAAAAATCTTTGATGTTACTGTGTCAGCCCAGTATGCAAACACGGTAGTGGGATGGATTTAAAGTTTAGCTTTAGCTAAAAACTATTAGAAACTATTTTATGCAATGTAGTACTGAGAAAGTCTTCCAAACCAGAACGACCTGGTTACCCCTGATTTAAAACAATACATTTGGATAACTTTTGACAATCTTTTCATACCAATGGATTATTAAACTGGAAAAATACAACACAAGGAATAGGTCAAGATCCTGTTTCCACTGACGCTAACGTTACTTCAGAGAAAATAGTTCTGACAGACAAACAATAAAAATAGGATCCTGCTCCACTTACTCACTCGAGTAAGGATTACTGGTGTGAGTAAGGGCGGCAGGATTGTCCCCTAAAGATGGATTCCCACTCCCACTGAAGTCAGTGTGAGATCTGGCATTACTATAGGTAGCAAGAGTATAGGACCTCGAATGGATTTCTTCTCTAGCCCTACCTCTGGGCTGGATCTGAAAGATGTAGTGCTTCTAGGGAAGGTGCTGTGGTCCTCAGCTTATATAGATATTCATGGGAGCTGATGCTTTTCAGCACTTCTCTGCAATGCTCAACACTTGCAAATACAGGCTCTCTTGGTTTTTTCCTTTCTTTTTAACTGGCTAAACATTAGTCTGAAATGAAATCACTGGACGCTTAAAAATGAAGTGTAGTCGTAACTCTGATACAGCACAAATAAAACTCGCATACATGGTAGACTTCAAAGCTTTTGGGTAAGTTAATGACAATTTTTGTAAATCATCAGAAAATTCTCTGTAAACATGAAATCTGTCAAATCCTTGTCCCTTTGAAGTTTAATCTGAACCATAGCAAATAAATCACTGAAAAATATGAATACTCGAAAATAAATGAACAGTTAGTTTTCTATAGATACCTATTTGTGCAACTATAGCAAGGAATTCCTGGGTGAGAAAGCCAGAAAGCTATCCAAGATATTTTTGATCATTGTCATAGGCTCATATGTCGTGGGATTGTTTTTTCTCCTTGGCTGTTTCATTAGCTGTCTGCCATTTTTCATAAGATAGCAAAACGATTAGCATTTATTTCCTTGTTCTCTTGGCTCCTGCGATACTTTCTTTTGCCTTTTGTGCTACTCCACAGACGTATTACAGCCTGGTATGTTCCTGTGCTGCCGATTTCCCCTTTTTACTTTAATCCAATTATTTGAAGCCTAAATAAAACAAATAATGACCACATCAGAAAGAAAAGCCAGGTCCTGCAAATTTACTCACGCGAGTAATGTGTAATAACCCCCAGGCTTCAGTTGAAATCAATCGGACCCCCGTGAGTAAAGGCGCAGGACTGGGTTCTTAGTTCTCGACTGCGGCCAGCGGGCATGGTGCAGTGTTAAGGGCACTGAGTGTTTACTTTATAGGATAGCATGTGGCGTCCTTTCAAGCTATTTAGGTAGCACACACCACTTTCCCTGTGAAAGTCTCTCTCCCCTTCTTGCACTTTGGCTCCCAACCACCAAAACACGGTTATAACCGCTTTTGACAGATCTTTACAACACTCCAAAGGCTTGGATGTCAAGGGTAGTCTTTAAAGGGGATGATGCAGGGTGCAGCAATTCATAGGAGGTGGCCGCCAGTTCTTTTATGTGAAAGCGATACTCAGATTTTTAACGCCCGGATGCATAACTGACAAAAGATTGCACTGTTCCGACACCGAAATGAAAAGCCACATTATAACAATAACAAGGCAGAAGAAAAATAAATTCCTCTCTGTCTCGTTTCTAGGCGGGAAAGCAATCTCTAAAGGCCTCTGCAGCCTATAGGCTCTGAGTAAGTTCCTGGTAATTATTAATCATGTATAATCTTCGCAGCTAAAGACAATCGTGCCCTTATTACCTCTGGCCTGCAGTTTCAGGGAGTTGTTAATTGCAACACGATCTGAATGAAGGCTTTGAAAATCTGGAATAAACTAGAAGTTGTTCTTAAATGCTTCTATTTGGGGGGCGACAGGTCAGTGTCTTTCCCAAGCCCGTTTTGCATTTCCCCGAGAAGGCTTATATGGCGTGGCCAACCTACCGCAAAACGGATTTGGGGGGAAAACATCTCCCCGCGGTTGCGAAACACTTTTGCTTTACTTTCTTTTTCTCTACGCTAACGATGTACAAGGGAACCTGAACCGCCTGAGCTCAACCGCGGATCTCGCGCAGTTTGTTTTCTTCCTGATTGGGAAATGCAGCCCACAGCTGGAGTAACCTGGAGCATGAGGCACCGTTAGCGCCTGCAGCTGGTTCCCTGCAGGTCATATACAATAGCTGCCGCCCCGTTAGGTCCGGTTTCCGGCCTGATTTCCAGGTCCGGTGACACGAGACAGTAGAAGCCAGTGCAGGCATTCCGCAAAGCTACCAGCAGCAAAGGATAGGCCAGACCTCGCAGAAGAAGAAAAACAGAAACAAACAACCCGATAAACGTTACAAGCTAGCATCACTCTCATTATACCCCTGTTGTCCTGCCTGGTCAGTATGTACGGTCACAGGGGGATGGGCAAACACAGCTGATGTCAGTAACAAAGTCTATTCAGTGATTCTGGCTCTCCCTCTTACTGGCGCAATAATACAGGGGAAAGGTAACCTGTGCAACCCTAACTATGTTTTAAAAAGCATGGATGCTTAGCTCTTCAATCTTAATAAGCGGCCCCACTCGCTCCCGGTGGTATCAGCAAGGGACTGGAGACCAGCAGGTTACACAGATATTTGGGAGAGCCTCATTTCACTGCTGCCAAGCAATCCTTTTACTAGCGTCACTTTGGACTTTTTAATATATTCCCAGACTTTGATAAACTCTTCCAGACATCCCTATAGAGATCAGAAAGAGGACTAGCTGCCCTTTTTTGGTAGTGTGAGGATGTGTGTGACTAGAAACGGGGAGGGAGAGGAGAGGAGAGGAAAGGAGGTAGGAGTCCCTTTATTTTGATAGTATCCCTTCGGAGTAGAAATGCAAACACTGATGAAAGCGTTATCTGATAGAAGATTAGAATGCAGTCTGCAAGTCGAACCCCCGTGCAGATCACAGGAGTTTATTAAATATATAATGGGCTCTGTAAATGTTTTCTCGAGGTAAAAGGAAATGTACAGAACTTATCCCAGAGTCCTGTATTTTACATAGTGACAATGCATGAATCGCCTTGTAATTAATATACAACACCTGATTTCACTTTTCACCAAACAGAGTTATCTAGGTAGGTAGGACGATTTAAAGAAAATAACACCTGAATTTAAATCCTTTATATTTAAAACAATGACTAGATATTATTAACACATTATTAAAACTCCATTTAGAGGAACTTAATGAGACTTCATATACTATCAGTGGTAGAGAATTTCACAGAAGTGAAGTGATTATTAAAGCCATGTCTATCGTTTCCAGACAACGCAAATGAGGCTTTTACCTAATTGAATTCAATTTCTCCTGGCGTTTAGAGGTAAAACTATTTATTGTCCAATATGTGAGAGCGATCAGAGCCATACCAATTGTGTATGAAAACCCTGCTCTGTTAGATTAAAAATCCTGTGCTTCACAGAAGTATGTTCCCCATCACACACAAATCAGTAAGACACTAGTGGCCACACTCCTTCATAATAAGCTTTGGAAAACTAATGGGCACGCAAGAAAAATGAAGGTTTCCCCCTCTGCACCCTACAAAGTTATCTTTCGTCTGTTAACCATCCCCTTTCGAGAAACTTGTTCACATAGAGGAGGTGGCAAATCGGGTAAAGACGACAAAAGTGCTGCCTCAAGGAAGCTAAGAAAGGGAATCAAAAACTTCAGAGCATAGGCAGTCATAAGAATATATTTTCCAGTGTAAATTTATTATGGTCTCTGTCTGTTTTGCTGAGTATGAGTCAATGAGCAGGGGAAAAATCTGTTCAATTTGTCAGTTAATTAGCATTAGAATTTATAGAAAGAATCAAAGTTGTAGGGGTAGACATTGAAAATGCTTATAAATTGGAGCCAAAGTTATTTTGGAAATGTTGCATTAAAGTATGTGGAAATCTTTTTGCCCTTTAAAATCCAAACATATATTCTGATTTCCAGAGGTGCTAAACACCCAATAAGAATTATGGATGCTCAGCAATTCTGAAAATCAAGCCAGTAATGCCTCTTCCTATATGCATATAGTCTTTGAAAAAACAAAACAAAATACTTTTCATACTCAGTTTTTATATGAAAGTTGTACCACTGGGGTGTTCCTCAAAGAATTGGTTGCCATAATGTTTAAGTGATGAAAGTGCTATACATACACAGTATGTGGGAAGTTATGTTTTTAAAAAGTATGTTTTTTTATTGCTGGGTTAACACAACCTTGGATTTCAGAATTAGACATTGTTAATTTGCTTGTTCTTTTTTCACAGAAGATTGATTTTATTCATTCAAAATCAGTTTTCTTTTTAAACCTGGTTATGCATCCTTTGTTTTTCTTTAGGTAATGTAAACATCAAGTATATTTTCTGTCCTCAGTCCTTCAAAAAGCTATTTTCTATAATTCAGGTTTCTCTAGATCCATCTTCCCCTTTGTTCATAATATTTCCTTTAAAACATAAAGAAGACATTTATTGTCTAACTAAATAGACACCTCTAGTTAAAATTGTAAACTCTATTATGCTGCTGTTCTGGCTTTGTTTTTCATAATTTTAAAAATATGAACAAATCAATTATATTAGCCATATGGCTTGATTATATCAACCACCTTATAAGCTAATTGTAGTTTAAATGCTAGCAACTTATTAGTGAAGGCATTTAGGAAAGCTCTATCCACTCCTGTCTTGTTTAAAAGATCATTGAAATGACAGTGAATACTCAAAGTGAAGTCATTGCATCATTTATTTTAACATTTCACTTTCTGGATACCCAAAGATTCCAAAACAGCCTGAGCAAGTCTCTAGCTTGATTTACACTAGCGGAATGCAGGATATGAGACTATCAGGCTTTCATTTCAATCTAGCTCAGTTTGTAATAATTTGCTTACTAGAAGCCAGTTTTCAGTAGTACATTTCTTAATTATTTTAGAGGTGTGTATTTGTAACAATGTACAAATGGTTCCGCTCTGGCATTTACAGACTGCAACTATAAAACTTCACCCTTCAGTGATCCTAATACTTTGTCCATTAAATATACTTACTCATTTAAATGGGAATGTATTTAACTCCTAAACAGATGGTCTACACTGTGCACAATTATAAAGCAAGGGTCTCTGTATACTACCATATTTTAGGCTCCAGATTTCCTGCTTCCCTATGTACATTTCAAAGCAGTTTATTTTTCCATACAAAATATTAATAGAAGTGGAAAAGCCAGTCTGGAATTCAAATAGCATCCTTTTTGCTATCAGAGCTCTTTGTGAACACTATTGCAGGAAAGCTCCTTTATTCCTCTACAATGGCAGCTTTCAAGGATTTTAACTAGTGTGGTACTTTAAAGCAATTTAACAGTGTATGTGAAATAGTCTGTGGGATGGTGGAATTGTAAATACCTGATAGGTATTTGGGATCCCTGGTTACATTATTCACTACATATTGAGAAAAGTCTCTTGGCCCCAAATTAGCACTACTGAAGCAGTAGCCAGGTCAGTGAATAGATCTGCTCTCTTTAGAGCTGCAATATATTTACATATATATTACATCCCTCCTCACCACACACACCTATGCACCTGCCCGTCCACACATGGAAAGTAATTAAATAAAAAAAATGAAGGTTGCACAGTTAACCACTCACAATTTAGGAAATTGCAGAATTAAGGTTGTTTGTGCAACCTTAATTCAGCCCCTTGTGTTCTTTCTGAAACAGTCCTTAATTACATTATCACATATCATTTTTTCCCCACAGGACCCTGCCTCATTCAGTGCACAGAAAGGATGGCGCTCATTGAAGGAGCAGCTATTCAATACTTTATTCTAACGTGATTGTTCCATGTGTGGCCCTAATTCTTATTTACTATTCACTATTCAAACTCAACTCTGAATCCAGAATTATTAATTTCTTCATGAGATTGTTTATGGTGCTGTTAAGCATAATATCTGAATGTTTCACAAACATTAATGGATTTATGTTCACAATGTTCCTGTCAGATGAGGGGATACTATTATCCCAGTTTTACAGCTGGAGAACGGAGGCACAAAGAGACTAAGATGTATCCTGTTCACTGAAAGAGGGAGGGGCCCTGTGGAACAAAATGGTATATGATCATGTAATTAATGACTGTATGATAATACAAATGCACAAGGGGGGCTGAATTAATGGTGCACAGGTAACCTTAATTCTGGCATTCTCTAACTTTTGAGTACTTGTCTTTTCAACCTTAACATTCTTTCAACATATTTTTGTGTGTGTGATTTCCTAAATTCTTTAAAATAATAAACTGAAAAAATTCCATCCTGTGGAATTATACCCACTCCTAAATTTTGTCATCAGCAGGATTGGAACCTTTAGAGTCACCACAGAGACTTCTGCCACTTGATCTAACAAAATAACTGACAGTGGTAATAGGCTGTCATCCTCCCTGTGGACCAGCAGCTAGAAGGGGATGATGGATGCATATTTTTTCATTGGGTTTCAGATATTTGACTACACCAGGCTTAGGAGTCCTGGGTTTAATTCTGGGATCTAGAGGGGAATGTGCTCTAAAGGACAAAATCCCTTCTATCCCTTTTCTCCCGATTCTGCTCGTATCCCTTCCAGCCTGTCCTTTTGCCAGTCCAGTCTCTTTTTAAGCCCTAGATCCTCATCCCAGTCCCATAACTACCCTGTGGGGTTCCTCACTCCAGTTCAAGTTCCCTTGACCAGCCAGTCCTAGTTATGCTCTCCACGTTCCTTGTTCAAGTCCCAGTTTCCCTAACTCTCAGATCCAGTCCCTATTATGCTCCTCATCAGAGGCTCCTTCAAGGCCCTTTGCCCAGTCAATCCTAGTCTCTCACTCATGCCCTTGGGCTCCTTGTCAAGCCAGTTCCAGTCGCTCTTCTCCCACTCTCCCAGTGTATCCCCATCCTCAAACCATTTAGAAAAAATATGCAGGTATAGGTCCTTCAATTGTTCCACAGTGGGAAAGCATAGTTACTATGGGTCTGATATGAAATACAGTGTAGTCAGTGAGCCCTGGATCAGGCCTTATGTCCATAGCATTTGACTCAAGACTATTTCAATTTCTTTTGTTTTGCTTGAGTGGTGTACCTTCAGTGTATCACTTTATTATTTATTTGTATGATGGTAGCATCTAGAGGTCCTAACCAAATCAGGGCCCCTTTTTGAAAGGCACTGCACAGGTGTATAGTAAAAAACAGTCTTTGCCCCAATGAACTCACAGCCTTTGTTGAAGACAAGATGTACCAGGTGGATGAAGCCAACAAATTGGGGCAAGGAATGTAATGTAATGGGGAAACAGTAATACATGCTTATTTTTTCATATACTAGACGGATACAGAATTTGTAGATATAGTGTGTTTCTGTTTGATTCCGTTAATGCAGACAAATCAGCAGATCACTGCCCATAGTCTCAGCTTGCCATCTGTCAAGCTATTGTCATGGGGGGCTGTGCTACTGGCATGCTGGTAGAAGTGAATCTTAAGGATGGATTTGAGGCAGGATATCATAGTGGCTTTAAAGGTCTGACACTGATTGCTGGGAGGAAAAAAGGTGTATAACTGGCAAAGGAGGCACTTTTTCATGATATAAGGGCAGCCCAGCCTATGCCAGATGCTGTTCTGCTTGTTTTGGCAGACCTTTATGTGGATCTGGCTATGGGCTGGGTTTCTCTATCAACACTCTGCCAAATATGATACATGATCATATGATGCTTGTGTCTATCAATAGGCTTTTACTTATGTTTACTTGGGGAGGGACGAAGGTGGGGGCTTGTTTTTATGTTCCTTGAGAATCATCATGTTGCCCAATCCAGAATGAGTTTTCTGGTCATTTTTTTCTTGGACTTGATGTAGACCCTCCTAGTGACTGTGATTATTACTATGTGAGAAATAAACAGTGTTCATCTGGAAGTTTAAAGCCCCAGGAGCATATTCATTATATGTTTAAGCAGGAAATAGACAAATTACGGACTGACATTTGTATGGTACCCTTCATGCACAGATCCCCCACAGCATTTTGTACACAGATTAACACACCAATCATTTCAGTTTTGGTGGTTTCCAAATTCCAAATTTTGTTTGTTTTAAATTCTCCCTGCAGCTGCCTGCAGGGGGAAGGCAACAGCCATCTGATTGTGCCCAGCGCCATTACAAAATTATTCTAAACAGAAAGGGAAGATAATTTTTTCTTTTTGAAATTGATGAGAGAATTTAAGGTTGGGAGAACTGGGATTTGGAAAGAACCAGCCCTGACACCCAGCTCCTGGGAGTGAAGAGAAGTGCCATTGATAAAATTGTATTACTTTAATGGTTGTCATGAGATTCACAAGCAATGTTAAATGGACTGTTTGCTATTTACGAAAAAAGAATGAAACACAAAATTAAAAAAAATTCACCAGTTTTTCACATATTGTATATGAATGTGGAACACCTGACAGGTGTGAATGTTATTGTTCAACCCATTTTGCTGAGGTAAAAATGAAAGTGAAGAGGGCAGGTAGAATGGGGTCGTACCTAGAGCAAGCTGACCCGTTTTAGGTAGACAGATTATCTATCTATCTACTTGTAGCTATCCTCATCACACAGAGTTTTCTAATAGGGCCCATCATCCTAGTAGCTCTGCACTGGACAGACAACAAAGAGTGTGTGGGTGTGAGTGGATGTGGGTGTCGTGTGAATAAGACAAGGAGCAGGGATAGAAAAAGAAACAGAGGGCTTGTCTACACTACGAAATTAGGTTGAATTTATTGAAGTTGACCTGTAGCCTCCCATTTTACAGAATTGATGGTGTATGTCCCCACTATGTACATTCCATCGGCAAAGCGCATTCCCACTACCATGGGTAGCATCAACTCACAGAGAGATGCACTGTGGGCAACTATCACACAGTCCCTGCTCCTGATTGGAATTCTGGGTTAGGCTTCCAGTGCCTGATGGGACAAACATATTTTCTTGAGGTGTTTTGGGTACATATCATCAGTCTCCCATGATGAACTTGGCTCCTCCGTCCCTCCCTCCCTGGAAGCAATGGCAAACCATCATTTTTGCACCTATTCCTGGGTTACTTGTGCAGATGCCATAGCACAGGAAACATGGACCCTGCACAGCTGTATGTTGTTGCCGTGAGTGTCACAAACACCTCACGCATCATCCTGAGGTATTTGCAGAGCATAGCCAGAAGCAGCCGTGTGGAAGAATGTGATGCTATGCAAACAGCTGTGCTGGAAGCCATAGAACAGAGCGATTTTCACATACCGGCAGCAGAAGCCAGGCTTGTTGACACAGTGGAACGCCACTTCTGGGCCAGAGAAATGAGCACAGACTGGTGGGACCACATCGTGATGCAGGTATGGGATGAGGAGCAGTGGCTGTATAACTTTTGAATGCATAAGGACACTTTAATGAAACTTTCTGAATTGCTTTTCCCAGCCCTGAAGCACATAAATACCAAAGTGAGACCTGCTCTGACAATTGAGAAGCAAGGGGTGATAGTCCTGTGGAAGCTTGCAATGCCAGATTGCTACCACTCAGTCAGGAATCAGTTTGGAGTAGGTAAATCTACCATGGGACCTGCTGTGATCCAGGTAGCCATGGCAATCAAATCACTTCTGCTAAGAAGGATAGTGACTCTGGGAAACGTGCAGGACATAGAGGATGGCTTTGCCGTGATGGGGTTCCCTAATTGTGGTGGGGCGATAGGCGGAATGCACATCCCTATCTTGGCACCAGACCACCTTGACAAAGAGTACATAAACCGGAAGGGCTACTTCTCAATGGTGTTGCAAGCATTAGTGGTTCACAGGGGCCATTTCACTGACATCAATGTGGGATGGTAGGAAAAGATACATGACACATACATCTTTAGGAACTCTGGTCTCTTCAGAAAGCTGCAAGAAGGAACTTTCTTCCCAGCCCAGAAAATTACAGTTGGTGATGTTGAAATGCCAGTAGTTATCCTTGGAGACCCAGCCTATCCCTTTCTCCCATGGCTCATGAAGTCGTACACAGGCAGCCTGAACAACAGTAAGGAGCAGTTCAACCATAGGCTGAGCAAGTACAGAATGGTGGTAGAATGTGCCTTTGGATGTCTAAAGGGGCGCTGGTGCAGTTTACTCACTAGGTTAGACCTCAGGAAAAGCAATAGTCCTCTTGTTGTTGCTGCTTGCTGTGTTCTACATAATATCTATGAAAGTAAGGGGGAAGTTTCTGGCAGGGTGGAGGGTTGAGACAGATCACCTGGCTGCCAATTATGAGCAGCCAGACACCAGGACAATAAGAAGAGCGCATTGAGGCACACTGCGTCTCTCAGAAGCTTTGAAAACCAGTTTAATGAATAATCCAACACGGATATGACAGTTCTGTGTGTTGCTCCTTACCATTCTTCCACCTTTTTTGCATGAATTGCCTTGTAAACTAAACACCCACCAACCACAGTGTGCACACTGAATAAAGAGCCTCTTGTACTCAGTTCATGCTTTTTTATTATTCTAACAACACTGAACAGAGACAGCAATGATAACCAGGTAAGGGTCTGACAAAACAGGGAGGGAGGGAGGGGCAAGGGCACACAGTTTATCACAATTGCACTGTCAAGCAATCAAAGCTATGGGAATGGGAGCTTTCTGCTCCATGAACCGTCCCCTGGAGCTGAGTTCAAGGGATAACTGAACTCCCCACCCCTGAATTCTAGGACGTATGGGAGAGGAGGATATGGAACTTGGTGAGGAGGGAAGCTGGTTCCTCTCTGGGTGTAGCTGGACTCTAAGGTTTAGCTGCCTTTCTTGCCCTCAGCCAGATGCCTCAACATGTCTGTTTACTTCCCCAGAAGCTGCAACCTCTCCTCCTGCGTGTTCCGATCTTGTTCCCTTCTTGCTTTCCCGCCCTCTTGGTCGATGCATGTGCTCTCTGAGTAAGAGCCTCAGTGCATGGAGCTGGGTCCTGTCAGCCTCGGAGGAACACATCAAATCACAGAATGTCTCTTCCCTTTTCTGCCTTTTTCACCTTCTAATCTGGGCTAGCCTTTGTGCTGGAGTGGAGTAAGCACCCAGAGAAAATGTCGCAGCTGCAAGGGGAAACATACCTTGCTGAAAACAAAAGGTTAACTGTTGCAGTGAATCAAACAATTCACAGCAGGAAATACGTTCCCTGAGGTACTCGGCCAAATTTTGTGTTTTAAAAGACGAGCCTGCCAGCAAGGTATAACGTATGGCAGAGAGCTGGGCAGCAGATTTCAGTTTGCAGGCAGGCATGGTAAGCACACAGAAAGGGTAGGAGGTATGAGGGAACACCTGGGGAAATTTTTTAATGTGGAAACTCTTGGCACATAAACAGGCTTCTCCGGGGAGCACCCTTTGTGTGGCTGCACTGGCTGCCACTGTATCCCAATTGTTTACCTCAAATTAAACAGTAACCACAATTGCATTTAACCCCTGTAGCATTATTACAAGTGTGCACTCACCAAAGGTGCCTTCCCCACCATCACAGTCCCGCACCAGTGGATCCTCTGAGGGGATTGGCTCCAGAGTTAGTAAAAGGTCCTGGCTGTCAGGGAGAGAGGATCCTTCGCTTGCCTGTTGCGCTTTCTCCTCCTCCTCTTCTTCATCAACAGTGTCCTCCTCATTGTTGCCAGTGGCTGCCTGGGTCCCCTGGGAGGTATCCACTGAGCATGTTGGGGTACTGGTGGGGTCCCTGCCTAAAATGGTGTGCAGCTGCTCATAGAAGTGGTATGTCTGTGGCTCAGCACCAGAGCAACTATTTGTCTTCCTTGATTTCTGGTACACTTGCCTGAGCTCCTTTATATTCACATGGCACTATGGTGTGTCCCTGGTATAGCATTATACCCCCATGCCCTATGTGATTTTGGCATAGATGTCAGCATTTCTTCTGCTGGTTCAGAGCTCTGCCTGCAAAGACTCGTCTCCCCACTCAGCAATCATATCCCGTGTCTCCTGTATGCTCCAGACTGGAGCATGTTTGCATGACCTGGGCAGCCATGGTCAGCTGTGGTTGTGAGCTCTCATGCTGATCAAGCAGGAAATGAAATTCAAAAGTTCCTGGAACTTTTCCTGTTTACCTGGCTGAAGTGAAATGGAATTGAAAGTGCTGTACAGAGCAGACATATTGGAGCACTCTGGGACACCTCCCGAGGCCAAAGAAGTCAAAATACACTGTGCTATGTCTACACTACCCCTAATTCAACCTGGGAAGGTTGAATCTAGAACTATATCTCTCACTGAGGTGGAGTATAGGTGTTAATTTTAAAAGCCCTTTAGATCAGTGAGAAGGGTTCTGTAGTGTAGACAGACTAATTATAAATTCGACCCAATGCAGGGAATGTTGATCTAATGACATAGTGTAGACCAGCCCAGAGGTTAAAAGGGGACCAAAGGGATTTTGTCGGGTTAGAGGAAGTCCTCTGATCTCCTGAGGGCATGTCTACACTGACCAGGGATCAATGCTGCAGCAATCGAAGCTCTGGGGGTCAATTTAGCGGGTCTACTGAAAACCTGCTAAATTGATCGCGGATCGCTCAGTTGTTGACTCTGGTACTCCACTAGAATGAGAAGCATAAGGTAAGTCAATGGGAAAGTATCTCCCATCCATCGACCGAGCACATGATAGACATGGCAGTAAGCTGAAGTAAGCAATGTTGACTCCAGCTATGTTATTCAGGTATCTGGAGTTACGTAACTTAGGTCAACTTACTCCTGTCGTGTAAACAAGATGTTTTCTTTTCTCTCTTGTTTCTGTTGCTCTCAATGGTCTGCTCTTCAGGGAAGAGCTGCACTATGGGAAGACAGGAAAAATGATAGAAAGGGTCACTGACTCTCTGCCTGACCCACATACAAAGCCTTCTAGAGAATAGAATAAGATTTCAGCAAGCTCAAAGTGAATAGAAGTTTTTTTACATCTTTTCTAGACATGCTCTGAATCATTCCTAGTGCCTTATAAAGCATTATTTGGTTGACAGTGCCTATTAAAATATCTGTTTATGAAATGCAATGTTGCCCCACAAAATTTACCATTTTGTGCTATGAAAAATGGTCCTTTTTTCTGCTAAAAATAAAATAAATAATATCTAGCCTTAGCAGTGGGATCTTTAATGTCAACAAATGGGCAGGATGTCAGTTTTATGCCACATATGAAAGACAGATATATATTTTCCACCATTTCTCATATCCTATTTATGATCGTTGCAATCACAAATAATGTAGCTGAGATCTAGTATATACTTGGCCTGTTCGTATGGCAACATCTTGCTGTGGTGGTTAGAGCATTTTGTCACAGCTATTTATCTATCTTGGGTTTTCACCTAATGTTTAACTCTCTCCATTCTTCAGGGGCAGAAGAGCATAACTGTGTATAGTACCTTTTTAAAAGTGTACTGATGCTATGGAAGGTCCTATAGGAAAAGATATATTTTACATTTTGGTCTGAATGTTGGAGTCACTATATAGTCTGGACTCTCTGTAATAGTATTCCCCACGGGTTTCCATCTGCTACCCATCTGGTCCCTGCCTGTGGAGTCTTGGCTAGTAATAAACAGCTCTTCTTGAAGAGCCAGGGTTATAGAACACTAGAGCTCTGCTGATCAGACAGAGTCATGGTGGTTTAGCCTGTCCAGCAGATAATTCCAGCAAGATACCAAAAGCACACAACTTATATTTACTAACTATCTGACAATCAACCAGGCAACAAAAGTCCATGCGTCTATCATATGAACAATCATTATTATGTTGGTTAACAGGTGCCTTTTATATGATTTATGACTACAGGTGGTGTTCCAAGTTCCATGTAACTGCAGTCTTGCTGCGCTATCCTGCATTACCACTAAATTCACAACGTGTGTAACAGCTGCCTTACTCGGTTTACGTTGGTGGCATGCCAAGGGTTTTGGCGCACTGCCCACTACTTAGATAAAGAATTCCTTCTGTGCATGCGTGGACTTGTTAAGGTCGCCCAGCGAACAGTTTGACTGACAGCCCTGGGCTGCATTTATTTTACTGGCTACATTCTGCAGCTGAATTCTTGTCAGCACAACCTTCACGGAACACCATCAGGTGTGAGGGTCATTCTAATTTCTTAGAAATTTGAGTTTCAAAGCCACGATCACTCCATCAAGAATGCTGTGTTCTCATTGCCTGGTAGTTTGAACCTGAAAGTTACTTGTCTCAGGAGATCAAGGGGGGTAAGGTGATTTCTGAGATAACCTAGTCACAATCTGTGAAATGCCTGCACTTTAGGACCTAGATTTTGAATCCTGTTCTGAGGCCAATGGGAGAGCCAGTATTTATAGATTTTGATATATTAATTTCAATATCCAAAAATTAATGTATATATTACCCTTTCTATGAGACATCACCAATGGAGAATAGCCTGAGTTCAACAAGGTCTTAGATCAACATATATGCATGCTTATCAATAAAGAGCTGGATGTCAAAAGTCGAGCTTTTGCCGGTGAAATGGTTCATTTGATAAAACCAGGGTATGATATGCTTTTAATTATATTAAGAAGCATGCCACGTTATAAAGTTCTGCAGTTGCTTTTCACATTTTGTATAAGCAATTTCCATTTAGTTGCATTCCTTCCTGCATGATGTTTTGAAATAGTGAACTAAATAGTTAACTAGCAACTATTGTTCTGTAGCTTTTGTTACATTGTGTTAATCTTACTTATTAAAGAATATTACCCATATATATTACTTAAATTTCTGCTGAGAAAATGGCTACCTATATAGACAAATGTATTTCACTGGTTTATGAACCAAAGATACCATACAGGTTATCATTAATCTATATAAAGTCCTTGAGTGCTGGATTTCACATACGGAGGGCTAATTTCGTATAGAGCTTAGGCTTGACTTCCCACTTTGGCCAGAGTATGGCTTTTTGGAGGATAATTTTGGGAATAGGTATATCGGTCCTTGTAAGCTTTTTCAAAGGATGTATATCTGTCCTAATAAGCCTTCTGGACTATGGAATTCATATCTAAACTAATGGGCCTTTTGCTGTGCTTTTGATCTTATCCTGCTCTCACCAGCTAAAATGTACAAGTTGTTTCACTTTTGTCCTGTGTATGGGAAGATCTGAGATGAGATTTGCATGCTTATTAAATGTCAAAGATTAAAGAATTTTAGCCCTTAAGGAAGTGCCTCTAAGTGATGGCTAGGCTGATCAACGAACAGGGCTTAGATAGAGGAGTATAATAAAATTAACAATGAGTAAACAAGAAAAGGGGAAATATTGTAAAAGCAACTGTTAACCACAAAACTTCAAAGTATTGTAATTTGCATGGAGTTCTCAAGAAGCCATGAGAACTGATATCCCTTAGACTGCATTCCTAGAGTCAAAAGCATCATCAGGAGAAAGTAATTTTAGATAGGAAGTAACCAAGTGCTTATATAATAGAAATACAACAGGATTAGCATAAATTTGTTTGGATCCATGAGCAGTTTTGGCTTGACCATAATGCCTGTAAGAAAACAAGTGTTTCTGTCTTATTGCAACCAAGAATAATACAGTGGATAGTAAATATTGCGTTTTAACTTTCCTGCCTTTGAATTCGTTTTCAGAATGGCTAGCAAATTTGAAATATGTGTTTGTGAACTGAGAGATTTGTGGTAGTCGGGGGAGTGAGGGAAGCTGGGAGTCAGATGGGATATGTTAGAACATTGATGTGGTTTAGGGGGAATGCTGAATTTGGGAAGTATGTAAGGAGCATGAGGAAGCCCAGGTTGCTGTAGATAGGATGAGGATAGTAGATATTTGAGAAGTATGTAAATATCAGATAAAACACACTAGGCAGGAATTGTGTGCGGAGATATAAAGCATAGAGAGATTGGCTGGTTATGTCATGGCAGGGGAGGAGGCAGGTTGTGGGGGTGTATAAATTGAATGCCCAATGTGGAGGATCCAGGAGGGCTCACCTGAGTAAACAAAGGGCTGCAGCAGGATATGTAGGCACTTGGAAAACTTTGTTTTCATAGTTGTTGGCAGACACGTAGGTAAGGGTTTGCATGACTGGAGCCAAGAGCTGCTTTCACGGCTCTGCTGAGGGCTCCTGATAGGCAGACAGGAAATGAAGCTTCTAGAGACAACTTCTGAAAGCTGGTTAAATTGATTTCTCTCATTCCTGTGAAATCTTTTCTCAGTTTATTAAAATGAAGTATTTTCTTAAGAAAATGCAGGTGGGTATGTTATGAGATCTTCACTACAGCACACTGCCCATTCCACTGCATGAGCCTACATCTCCTTTGGAAAAAAAAGATATTCTGTCAGTCAAGCTATCCAATTCATCATTCAAAATAAGTTAGAAATTTTCTCAAAATCAACAGCTGAACCAATATTTGGACAATTTATCAAAAAGTAAATATTTTCCCAGTGGGATGTACCATTTTCAAGTGTTGTGGGATCTTACCACACATTTCTCACTGTAGTGGGTATTTTTCAACTGGGTGTGGATAGCTGCCATCTTGCTGAAAAGTGAAATCATGTGTGACTGGCAGGCCTGTACAAGAGAATGAAACAGTCCTCAGCCATTTTTAAGAGAGACTTACTAGTCACAAGAAACGACTTATTATTTCAACCAAATTTAATATAAATGTGATATTATATTTGGTTTAAATAATAAGTATTTTCTTTGGACATTTACACCAAAATTAAAGCAGGTTGGAAAGTAGTTTACAGTTTCTTGCACTGGCTTCTCATACTGCTGCTATATTTTTATAACTGCTCCCTTGCCTGTCTCTTTTGTGTATTATAAATTTCTCTCATTTACTATTTGGGTGATACTGAGTACTTCAGGTGAGAGGTTCTTGGAATTACCCATACAGTAAATGAAAGAACTTTATAATACCCCAAAGAGTCTTGGCAGGGGAGCTATTATAATTATATAAAGCACCAGTGTGTTTCTTGATGATGCTGTAAAATATGGTTTGCTCTGCAAAGACTGTATGCTTTGAGCCCCCAACTGGCATATAGTGGAAGCCATATTCTAGTTCTGTAAACCAGAATGTGACAGGGAGGAATGCTTATCCAGAGATTTTAAAAATATATGTATACTAGAATATTGCATAAAATTGCAACAGAGCAGTGTATACACTATAGTGCATGAGATGATATGGCTTTTAGCAAAATAAAGTGTTGAAATGTTCTATCAATAAGGCAATCTGGTTAGTGATGCATTCATAGTTGCTTTGTGATGTCACAAATAACATTACTTTTCAACAAGATGGCTGCAGTTACTGCTGATGCTGTTTTCAGCTTTAGATGACACTAACTATAATTAAAAATGTAAAAATAATACTTGTTGGTGAAAAGTGTTCTGTGAATTGAAGGGGCAAATGCTGCACTCATTGAATGTCCACTCCTATTCGGACTGCAGGCTTTTGGACATAGCAAAATGGTTCCGTTTATATAACCTGTAACAGTTTATATAACCTGTAATATAACTTCCTTGCCTTTATGAGATGATGGCTCAGTATCATATTATTTTAATGAATATATTTTTAGATGTTTCTTGGTGTACCTAGCTATATAGGAACCCTTTTACTAATGAAATTCTTTTGTATTACTCTTGATATTTTAAGCAAACAGCCATATACAGTGGCATTTTGCCCTCGGTTTGACAGAGTCATCAGTGATCTACCTAAACTTTTATTGGTTTGTCATTCACTTGAGAGTGAAAAGTGCCTTCTTAAGCTATCACTGACACTGGTTCAGTATCAAATCATTTTTCATAAAAATGTGCTGATACTGCTTAGTCATTATTTGACATTATAACAGGACACTTCTACAGATTTTTACTGGCATCATTAGGCCATTGTCCTGACAACAGATAACTTTCTATCCACAGACTTATGTAATTAAAAATGTGAAATTGGGTCCAAATAATCTTATTTTTCTGATTCTGACTAGGAAAATTTCAGCAGAGTTTGCATTTAGCAGACAATTCTTTCCCATGTTTCAGCTTTGCATTGGACTTTCAATGCTTAGAACATTTTCACTTTGCTGCACTTGTACAGCAGTTCTCAACCTTTTCCCTATCAGAAAGTCGTAGGGACTCTACCATTTAGTAATGGCAAGGTTGTTGAGACCTCCTGATGCCAGTTCATGGCCACCATATTGTGACTTTATTCAACCTCTGATGGAGGAGACAGAGGAAGGGTTTGATTGCCAGATAATACAGAGGGCCTAACAGAGGACACCCCTGACCCATCCTCCACACAAAGCTGACCATCTCAGTCAGGGCTCAGTTGAGCCTGACCGAACACTCTGCAGAGGCATACAGCACCGGAAAAAACCCCACAAACTGAAGTCAAATGCCGACAGAATGGCTGTATTCGATGGTTGATGGCTGTATTCCCCGCACTGGCTCCTGAGATGGTAAATTAGGCCAGGTGAGCCTAATTGGCCAATTAAGCAGCCAGTCAAGGAGAGAGATAGGCTACAAGGAGGCCACTAATTAGACTCAGGCACAGCTGGGCAGGAATAGGAAGGACATATAAAAAGCCCAGGAGCTGCAACCAGCAAGGAGGGTTTCAGTTATCGCCAGAAGGGAGGAAGTTCAGAGTCTCGTGTATCTAGAGAGGCTGGGATCCAGTGATGTAGGCAGAAGCCAAGGGAAATAGCAGCAAGGACTAAGATAGTACAGGCCTGGGCTGCATGTTATAGGGTCCCTGGGCTGGAACCCCCTACAGAGGGTAGGGCTGGCTATTGGCACAAGGCATTGGAGACTTCAGCTGGACAGTGGATTAGGAAGGACTGTGATTTTCTTGGGAGGGAAGGAACTTAGTGACCTGGCTGGAAGGCCAAGCTAGAAACTACAAGCTGCCACTCTGAGAGAGGGAGAGAAAGAGGCTGCAGATAGAAGAAGATGGGTACAAAAACCACTGAAGAGGGTGAAGCATCTGGAAGAGCTGATAGCAATGAGGAGATGCTGTGAGCGGTGAGGGAACCCAATCCCAGACCTCTGCCCTCCTTGCTTCAGGAACTGAGGGCTTTTGTTGGAATGAGGCTATGTAGTCTATAAGGGTAGTAGAAAAGAATACCTATGCCCTGTTCTGAGGACTTGAGTGGTGCTTGTGCAAGCTGTCTAGACTGTCATTGACTTTACTGGGCTTACAATGAGGCCGTAGAGCAAGAAGTGTCAACCGCATCTCTATTTACTTATGCTAATACAGCACTGGTTGTGCTCTCAGAGGATGCTGTGCATTTCATTCACTTGCTGAAGAGAGTGTTCCCCATTCAAGGAGGTGGTGGGAGGTGGAGAACAAAATGTGAGCATTAAATAAAATTAACAATAAACCTACTCTCAACAATAGACTCTCTTGTCCTGAAGAAAATCTTGTTTTCTGGGCACTTAAATAAAACAATGTTTTAGAACAATTCACTTACTTAAAACCTCTTGGAAATGTGTTTTGGGAAACTTTGAACAATATTTTCTTCAGGAATGATTCAGGTGAATAACGTATTTTCTCTCCTGTTTTTTTTTATTATTATTATTACTAGGACTCTGTCTGAAAATAGGCTTTTTGGGGCTAGATCCATAGTGGGATTTAGGCAGCTGTAGCAGGGTGGACTTGCTCCTACTTACTTTATAGCTTCATGCAAGGCTCAGAAATGGTCTAGTAGAATACCTCATGCACTTTATTTACAGTGTTCTTGTTCCACTACCTTTACAGATGATGTAGCCTCATCCAACAGTAGCATGGAGCCCTCCTGAAGATGGTAAGTTTCACCTCAAGAAAGAAGCATTCAGTCTCCCCAGCACCTGCTTTTCACACGTTAAAAAACAAAGACCACATTTGCGGTCACATAATGGGGAAAGATATGGCATAAATGGGATGTGTCTAATTAGATGGGCTCCACTGAAATAATTTTCCAGTGCAATTGGCAAAAAGTTGTGTGTGGCTTTTTGTCTCCGGGGGGGGGTGGGGGGTGGGGTGGGGTGTGTGGCAGGGAACAGGCATTTTATTGAAAGAAGCAGGCACTGGTCTTTTATCCTTTACAGTTTGGTATTTACAAGTGAAGTTGCTGGCTGTCTAATTGCAACTTACAAAAACAACATACAATCTCATTTAATCTCTCTGAGTAGTTGCCATATTTAGTTTCCTAAGGGATAGTCTAGGTTTACCTGAACTGAATTCTAACTCAGGGTGAAAAAAAAAATGTGATCTGCCTTCAAAAATATTCCAAACACAGTGTAAACAAACTACTGTTTACTTGTGTGAATATTTAGCTCATGGTAAATGTGTATAAAAGATGAACCAAGTCAGGGCCAACATCAGTGACATTTGAAATCAGCAATAGTTTTATATCTAGAATGGCCTCACCATTACTTTAAGCTGTAGGGACAAATTCTAACTCTCTTCCATTGTTCAGTCACATGCCACCACTTCAGTGGCATGTAAGTGAAAGAGCTGTGAGATAGGACAGATTTTGGTCCTTTTTTTTTTTAACCACATAGAGGTAAAATGTTCAGTGTGACACGTTGTATTGTCAAGACAGCAAAATTTACGGTGCAATTTGCATTCTAAGTTATTGCTGCCCTAAGCAGCAGCAGTTCTCCCTCTGTAGCTTTAACAGACCTGGGAGACGGTATGGGCAACAAGCCAATAGTGAAGCAGGATTAGCTGTTATAATGATAGTGATCCCTGGTAGCATGTATGATTGTGGATGGGCTGAAATTCACAGGACAGGGTTATTGTATTAGTAGTAGTCCAGGCTTTTGCAAGGTGGCAATTTTCAGATGCATAGCCTTAATCTTCAAAACCGCTGGTTCTTGGCTACTTCACAATACTCTGCTGATATTTCTAAGCCCACCAGCTTTTTAAAAACTCTTTAAAATATCTAAATTAATCTTTCACCTCCTACTGATAGCAAGATGCTACTTCACCAAATTCAGGTAAAGGGAGATTTCCCTCTGACGAGTTACAGGAATTTGAGATTCTCTTGCTATCTTGGAGAAAAGCTCATGGATGATTCAAAATAGGCTCCAGTGAAAGAACCCAGGGTTGTCCTCCCAAGAGCTATCTCATGTTTTGGCTCTCCCATTTACAGTATAAACAAGGTAACCCTACAAAAACTGGCACTAGACAAAGATAGCTGCTCCTTTTAATTATATTTTGGGTATATTATTCTACTGAAAGAGCATGGTGTGGGCTGTATTTGTCAACTGCAGCCAAAGAATCCATCCATTAACCACTCCTCCCATAGAACTGTGCTCAAGAACCTATAGTCTTGATGCTTAAAATATTGTGTTTCTAGTCCTCAGGGCTGTAAAGATGACTTTGAAAACAAGAAGTGAATACCAGACGCAAACAATGCATTGTTGTTTCCCAGAATCTGTGGACAGACTGGACAACAGCTCTAAGAGGAGTGAACTGGAGTGAGAGGATCCATATCAGTGGGGTGTTAACTAGGCTACCCAATGACAATTTAAATATCAACACTAATGACTATTTCACTGCTGCTCATTTTAACAGTTTTATCCCACAACCCCGATCCCAAGGTGTCAAAAGCCTTTCCTTACCAGCCAAATTTTTCAGCTTCCCCCCAAAGACCATTTCCATGGTGCATTTGTTATCAATACAAAATCTTGTGCATATTGAAAACTAAAATATGGGGTCCCTGTAAAATAAATCACATTGTATATAAACATGACTAATATTGGGGCTACTGTACAGAGTATACTATTCATTCAGTTCATTAAAACTCTACATTTTTAATTTAAATGAAATAGCTACAGAGCCCAGGGACAGTGCCACTTTTTTCCTTTTGGGACAGCTCTATATCTCACTGGAACGACGTGAGTAAGTCATTCTCTAAATTCCCCTAAGCCATCCTAAGATGCGTATGTGAGGGAAACAGGTACATTAAACCCAGGACCCAGTTCTCAAATCTGTTACATAAGCTTTTACGATGGAAATCCATAGAGTTCTACTGGTGTTATGACATTGGTGCATCAGAGTGGAGAATCAAGCCCTGAATATTTCTGGCTTTACCACAGTGAAGTTATTATTAATTAGTACTGATAACACTTCAAAGCAGTTCATCTTCTCACTTTTGGGAAATATTTGTGTGTATGTGTGCGCGTGTGTGTGTACACACCAGAACTTCTCTTAGCTCAGCTTGTGGAGTCAATGGTAGCCTCACTGGTAGGTGTGGAAAGCAGATGTGCATTTTAAAAAGTATTTTGCCCAGTAGGTTTCATTATGTTCTTGGTTTGCTTCCTATCTGTCTTCCTGTATAATTTTATTTCACGCTTCTTAAGTGACTTCATTGCCAATTGAGAACTCCTGGATCATCCTAGGGCTGTGTTTTCTTGCTTTTCTGGATGTTTCCTCATTTTCCTGTAATCCTCATTTGATGATTATTTACTCAGTTAGCCACTTAACAATAACCACTGCACATTTGTTGCAGGCTTTGGAAGCTCATTCACTGACTGAGATCAGGTGATGGTAGGGCTAGGTATGCTTCAATACATAGACACAATGGGATGGGGGATTATGCTAGAATTCTCTCCATTTCCTTTCTCCTGTGGGTCTGTTTGATCATTAACATGACTTTAATTCAATTTTATATTGTTCTCTTTTTATCTACTCTTTACATAGTCAGCATTACAACAAAGATCCCTGTATTGTTGTTTTTAACACCGTAGCATCCTTTCAGAGTTATGTCAGCATTCCCTTTCATAATTCTCTCACATCAGCCCAGCTTCATGTACTGTTGATCTTCTCATTTTTGGTCTATATTAACCCCCGAACATCCTTTCAGCAGAAGGTTTTGGTCCAATAGCTGTGTTTAACTCACTTTCTGTTATAAAAATTGTTCAATTCCCTCTGAGTTTCTTTTAACAATGCAAAGTGCTACTGAAGGCTTGGCTGGCACTCGGAGGTGAGGAAGGAAGGACAGTTGAAATCTCACTTTCATCTTCCAGCTGTCTCTTTCCATGCTCCACATTATCTCTCTCTCCCTATTGCATTTTCCCCGTTTAACATGAAGGGCGTAGTGAATCTTAGTTTTGTTTTTTCAGTTATGACATCCCAGGTGTGCGTGTTAGAAGTCGGTTCACAAGTGTGAAGACATTAAGGTGGCTCACGCTATGTATCAGCTCCTGACTTTGGGACGCTGCTTATCTATATGCCAAAAGCAATCAGTGGATGAAATTTGGGATCCAAATGAGCACATCTATAACCATCTAATTAAACTAAAACATGCCTTGGTTTCAAATATAATACATAGTATGCGTCTATGCACTCAGCAACATAGATTTTTGCTATTTGCTAATGCTTTGATAACATTCCTCTGCTGTTATACTGTTTAAGGCAGTATTCTGTACTGAAGGGCAGTAGAAAAGCACAGAGAGGGGAATCTTTACACAATATTTCCCTTGTTTTTTTATCTTGCAGAATATTTGGTTTAATAAAAGCATGAACAATTGCATTTGGAAATTATTCTGTATCACTTTTCAAGGAAGTGCAGAAGGTCCAGTGTAACTTTATGCATTAAGCATTCACTCTTTTAACCATAATATGAGTTCTACTTTATTGGCAAAGGATTCTTAATGACACACACAATTTTAACATACACATTTCCTTTCGATTAATTCCCATAACACATTGGTACACCCACTCAGAACTGATAGTTGTCTCTGTGAATAACATCTAAAATTACACTTTGAGTCTCACAAAGAATTTACAAGAAGAACATAGCAAAACAATGTCCTTTTGTGAACAGGGGCCATATTGTAAACTTTATTGCTTTACCAGAAATACATTATTAAATATGTCTATGAAGGCTGGCTTTGATCCTGTTCCTCTTTTCCCTGGAATTGTTAGATTATGTTCCTGTATCCATTATACAGGACAATTTAGTAAGTACTATTTATGTCAACCCACAAATTTTGATATTAGGGTTCGTGTGATGTAATCATGCTCTAAGCCCTTTCCAATGTAAACCCAAGAAATGTGACAGTTTAAAGCTAAAATAAAATTAACTTAAGCTGTTAATATTAAATCCTTAATATTAATATCAAAATGTGTAAAAAGAGAACCAGGGTAGAACATAGCTTCCATATATGGTTGTCCTCCCAAGAGCTATCTCAAAGAATGTGAAAAGATTAGAGAATGCAGAATGTGCTGTCAGGTTCTAGCACAGCAAAGATTTATGGCACAATCTGTTCATATCTAGTTCCAACCCTCTCTAAAGGCACTAGGATGAAACTGGCCTGCTGCAATTCCATTGCACCAGGTATGAATATCATCTTGGAGACATTCAGGGAAGGAACCTGTTGGTGGTTCACTCTTCCCAGCACACAGGCAGTGTTGGAAAAGAGTGAAGGCAGTTCATAGTTGTAGAAATGGGTAAAGAATTAATAATGTGTATCTTATTCCAGTAATATTACTACTTTTTCTGTTTATGAAATGTCTATCAACCGATTATATTTTTTCTTTTCTGTTTACATTAAAATATTTTTGGCTAATACTAACTAAGAATAATTCTGTCTTTTGCTTGTTTGTGACTATTTGTCAGATTCTACATTCCAAATCCCTGATTCTATATTTGAACACTTAAATAAAAGTGGCTTGACTTTAAGAGGTGCTCAGCATCTGAAGCCCCATATCAGTAGTTGACACCCTGAAAGTAAGGCCATGTATAAGTTTAAACTTAATTCCCATGTTTTACAAAATTATTCGTAGCTATTATTAATATTAGCACACACACACCAAGCTCTGCTGTCTCCAAAGGGAGAAGCAAGACACACCACATACTTGCCCATCTGTAGTATATGTGGTGGGAATTCTGCAGGTATTCTAATCTTTAAATGAATTCTCTTGATAGCATTCACAGGCCCTCTTCTGTTTGCGTTCTTCGCTATCCTAGTTTAAAAATGGGAAATTTTAAATAAACATTGCAAAATATCTGCGAAAGGCTATGGCTACACTTCCAGCTGGAGATACAATTCTCAGTTCAAGGAGACATCAAGGCTAACTCTGATCTAGCTAGTGCACTAAAAATACAGGTATCTGCCTCAGGCTGATTGATTTTTTAAAGTTTCCACTTTAAAGAAACAGTCATTTCCAAGAATGAGATTAGTGAAATATATTTTGCCCATGTTAAAAATAATCTTACAACAGTTTTCTTGGGAGGCTCTTGTGCCTACATGCTCTGGAGCAACAGCTTGAAATTTGGAAGGGGAGTCACCTTAGGGTCAGACGTGATTCTTGCCATTCCTGTGAAAATCCATCCAAATTTGACCAGGTTATAAACTTCTGAACAATCTCAGTTCCCACTTGTTAGAGTTTGGCCGCTAAGTTCATGGAAGATTCCATCTGCACTGAGCATGCTCCATCACCACACAACTCCTGTGTACTCAGTGGACCCTGCATATGCCATCCACATATAGTGACAGCATGCCTCAGACCCTTTCAGGGCTGACAGGATTTCCCATGCAGTATATTGTTCCTCCCAGCAGCTGGAGACCACTGTGGCTCCAGCCACTGGAACTGAGAACAGGGATACTGCCTTTCCTGTGCTCTCAATGCTTCTCCTGTTGGTGACTAGCAGGCAGTGAGGAGGAGAAAGAGGGAACAGACTTCTTGTTCTTGTGTCTTTCCATTATAATCATAGTTTTTCCAGTGTTTGGCACACGATATAGCCTGGTCTATAGAGCTGGCAAGACTTTTCATGGTGCATGGTTCCTCCAGAAGTCAGCAGACCAACAGATGTTCTATGGTTTGTGTGACACAACAGTCACATGTATTTGGGTCGTTGAATAGCCCCACATCTGCATATTGACTTTTGACCTGCCAACTCTTGTTTGGATGTGATTTAAATATCTTCAACTCAACCAATCTTTCTCTGCACCTATAGAAAGGTATTTGGCAGTATCAATGTGCATTTTGATGTTCTCATTGAGCATTTTGAGCCTTGTGTACCATGTTTCCAGTTGTGCAGACATCAGTGATTTTTTTTTTAAATTGGTTCTGTTGCAGTTAGGAAACTTTTCTGCAATTTCAGGCAGTTAACTGCTGCGGCATGGCCATGTAACAGACATCTGGTATCTTTAACCTTTTGTAAACATTTCATTTAGCTTGTGACTGCTCTCCTAATATCCAGTGGAGTTAGTCTGGCAAGCACATAAAAGCTCTTCATGTTTGTTGGTTTTAGAGATCCTGTGATATAGTGGCAGCTGCCACACAACACAGGGTCCAGCTTCTTTGCATGAGCTAATCTTTGCCAAACCAGACATACGTATTTGACTACCAAATAGCAAAGTGCAAGTGCGGTGGCTTTCAGTACTGCTGAGTCGGTTCCCTGTTTTGAATTTGCAAGCTTCCTGAGTATGTTGTTCTGGATGTTAAGTTTTCTTTTTGTCTTCTCCACGTGTGCCTTTAAAAAGAGAGTGTGGGCCAGAATCGAAGGTAGACAGGATTTCTGTACTGGACAAGTGATACCCCATTCCAGGTGATGTTGAGTTGTCTATTGGCCTCACAATTCCAAATGTGGAAGAGACTCAGTTGTGTTTTGGCAGGGGCAAAATTGATTCTTGGTGTAATAGACAGAGAGCCCAGGGAGCAGTGATGTTAATGTAGTTTTGATCTGAAGAGATTCTTGGGTTGAGCAGCAAAGCATATATTATTAGCACAGATAAAACTTCTTGTGCTGAGATGGGACTAAGTAATCATTAGTGTAGATGTTGAAGATTATTGGCAACAATTACATTCCCTTATGGTAGGCTGTTTTTCCACTGCTGTCCTCGGCTCTGCTTCCTGCATAGTTCACTTAAAAAATATAAATTCTCTAGTAAAGATTGACTCAGTTATATAAGGTGATGATCTTTCATCATGCTGTGTTTTTTTCAGTGAGATTTCAGTCATTCGCTGTGTCATATGCTGCTAATAGTTCACCTAACATGGTGCCTGTTCCCACACACTTTTCAAAGCCATTTTTGATGTATTGAGTGATGTTCAGGACTTTGAGTGCACGATTTGCCTTGGCAGAATCCAGTTTGCTCTGGGATTCGGTGCTTTTAATCGAGTGGTAATAGGTAGCTTAGAATGAGATGCTAATACGGTTTGTAGAGCTGACATAGTAGTAGACCCAATAGCCTGGGATAGGATGAGATCTGAGTTACTACAGAGAATTCTTTCCTGGGTGTCTGGCTGGTGAGTCTTGCCCACATGCTCGGGGTTTAGCTGATCACCATATTTGGGGTTGAGAAGGAATTTTCCTCCAGGGCAGATTGGCAGAGGTTTTGGGGGTTTTCACCTTCCTCTGCAGCATGGGGCATAGGTCACTTACTGGAGGATTTTCTGCACCTTGAAATCTTTAAACCATGATTTGAGGACTTCAATAGCTCAGACATAGGTTAGGGGTTTATTACAAAAGTGGGTGAGTGAGATTCTGTGGTCTGCATCATGCAGGAGGTCAGACTAGATGATCCTAATGGTCCCTTCTTTCCTTAAAGTCTATGAGTCTACAATGATTACACTGGTCTACAATTTTTTAGAAGTCATCTGCTTCAGAGACAAAATGTGATATTTATTATGTATTTTGATGTGCTGAATTCAAATATGACAATTAAAACAACTGATTGGCTACTGTTTCTAAGATATTTAAGTTTTTACATTTTATGTCTATGTATATTGTGTAGATAGTAGAGTTTTAATCCTAAATTGTAAACCTAGGTCTTTTCATGTGTTTATGGTTGCTTTACATGATAATATTTCACCTGTCCTGTTTATGTAACACTTTAAAAATCAGCAAAAGGGTTATATAAATAAAATGTATTATGAAACAAAAGGCAAAAAACTATTATGTACATAGTTTAGTCCTATTCAGTGTCTTCTCGGCGCTTCTTGGCTTGTCTCTTGCATTCATTAAATGGAGCATCTCTTGTCACTGTCCAGTAATAGTCTGCAAGCATTGATGGGCTCCATTTGCCCTGATAAATTTTCCCCATTGTTGCAATGTCCTGGTGAAATCGCTCGCCGTGCTCGTCGCTCACTGCTCCGCAGTTCGGTGGAAAAAAATCTAGATGAGAGTGCAAAAAATGTATCTTTAGTGACATTTTGCAACCAAGGCTTTTGTATGCCTTGAGGAGGTTTTCCACCAACAACCTGTAGTTGTCTGCCTTGTTGTTTCCGAGAAAATGTATTGCCACTGACTGGAAGGCTTTCCATGCCGTCTTTTCCTTGCCACGCAGTGCATGGTCAAATGCATCATCTCGAAGAAGTTCACGAATCTGAGGACCAACAAAGACACCTTCTTTTATCTTAGCTTCACTTAACTTTGGAAATTTTCCACGGAGGTACTTGAAAGCTGCTTGTGTTTTGTCAATGGCCTTGACAAAGTTCTTCATCAGACCCAGCTTGATGTGTAAGGGTGGTAACAAAATCTTCCTTGATTCAACAAGTGGTGGATGCTGAACACTTTTCCTCCCAGGCTCCAATGACTGTCGGAGTGGCCAATCTTTCTTGATGTAGTGGGAATCTCTTGCACGACTATCCCATTCGCAGAGAAAACAGCAGTACTTTGTGTATCCAGTCTGCAGACCAAGCAAGAGAGCAACAACCCTCAAATCGCCACAAAGCTGCAACTGATGTTGGTCATAGTTTATGCACTTCAAAAGTTGTTTCATGTTGTCATAGGTTTCCTTCAAATGGACTGCATGACCAACTGGAATTGATGGCAAAACATTGCCATTATGCAGCAAAACAGCTTTAAGACTCGTCTTCGATGAATCAATGAAGAGTCTCCACTCATCTGGATCGTGAACAATGTTGAGGGCTGCCATCACACCATCGATGTTGTTGCAGGCTACAAGATCACCTTCCATGAAGAAGAACGGGACAAGATCCTTTTGACGGTCACGGAACGTGGAAACCCTAACATCACCTGCCAGGAGATTCCACTGCTGTAGTCTGAAGCTCAACAGCTCTGCCTTACTCTTGGGTAGTTCCAAATCCCTGACAAGGTCATTCAGTTCAGCTTGTGTTATGAGGTGTGGTTCAGAGGAGGAGGATGGGAGAAAATGTGGGTCCTGTGACATTGATGGTTCAGGACCAGAAGTTTCATCCTCTTCCTCGTCTGACTCAAGTGAGAATGATTCTGGTGCATCAGGAACCGGCAGTCCTTCTCCGTGGGGTATTGGGCGTATAGCTGATGGAATGTTTGGATAATGCACAGTCCACTTTTTCTTCTTTGACACACCTTTCCCAACTGGAGGCACCATGCAGAAGTAACAATTGCTGGTATGATCTGTTGGCTCTCTCCAAATCATTGGCACTGCAAAAGGCATAGATTTCCTTTTCCTGTTCAACCACTAGCGAAGATTTGTTGCACAAGTGTTGTAGCATATGTGTGGGGTCCACCTCTTGTCCTGACCTCCAATTTTGCAGTCAAAATAAAGGTGATAGGCTTTCTTAATCATAGTGGTTATACTGCGCTTTTGTGATGCAAAAGTCACTTCACCACAAACATAGCAGAAGTTATCTGCACTGTTCACACAAGTACGAGGCATCTCTGCTCACTTTGGCTAAACAGAAATGTGTCCCTTTGCAAAATCAAACACTGACAAATAAGAGAGCACGACACTATATGATTTCTAGAGCTGATATAGGGCAATTTGTTCAGCAGAGTGATGTAAGCTTCGTTATGATTGCATCATCCATGACTTCTAGGAATAACATGATGCAATTCATATCATGTATGATGCAATACCAGCTTCAGATTGCATCATTCATTGTTTTGCCTAAAAAGCAAGTACTGTCCAAACCCAATCATAGATTTATTCATAGATCCAGTCAAAGATGTATTTTAGTCATTTCTGGTTTAAATTGAGATCCCTTCCCTTTATAACTCACTTATCCTCCGCCATTCCCATGTCAAGGGTCATATATACTGACCCAATAGCATATCTTGAAAACTAGAGCCAATCAATAATTTTAAGCACCATTTTCGTTCTCAGTGACCCAGAATTAGTAAAGTTTGACTATATTTATTTCAGAAGCATTTTGGCTGTAGAGCAGTGTTATAGACCTGAAGATCTTCGGCTCCATTGTGACTTTCTGTGGCTTCAAGAGTGTCAAAACATGTGCTCGGGGCCAGATCTTGGGGTCTTTGTAGGTGGTTGAGCAAGTGTTAAACAACTTGAGTACTTTGGTCCCAAATATATGTTTGTTCAGTATGACTCTAGACTGGTAGCTTTGCCATTCTTGAAGGTGTTAATTCCAGAAGCTAATTTGGTCATTGGTATTGTGCCCCCAAATTATATGTCTTCATTTTCTTGCTCCTTAAGCCTTGTCTTGGGCTGTTTGTTCAGTATCCTGCCATTTTCTAGAAGTTGGTGTGTGATCTGGTCTGCAGTAATGTAGTGTTGCTCTGCCTTCTTTGGGTCATTGTTAAGCTTGCAGCTGGTTGTTCATGCTTCATGCTGCTGTGGGTTATGTCCACACTCTGAATGAGATTCTGCCATAACTTCTGCTTTTCCACCTTTACTGCAGAGACAAATTCTTTGCCAGCTGCAATGGTATACTCAGCGAATAGTTCTGCTTCAAATTTCTGCTTGCATCTTGCATACTGATCTGATAACTTAGTTTGTTCTGCAGCCTCATGGAATTTGCTTCTTCAAGATGGTGCATGCTACATTGAGAAACACGTTGTAATTTTCTGTTGTTGGATTGTTCTTTCTTACAATGGCATCAAGGTCATCGATGAAGCTCTTCCATTCTGCTTTCTTAAAATTAAAATGATGCTGAGTTCAGTGCTTTGGCTGCATTGATCTGGATGGCAATGGGCTAGGGTTGCAAATGTGGAATTGGACTCACAGTTTGTGACATGAATCAGCTATGTTGTTGTTGACAAATGCCAGATCAGGGTTGTAGCCCAGTTTCCATCAGCTGCTGCTAAAAGAACTGGGGAGGGAGGTCATGAGTTAAACTAAAGGGATGTGCATCTGCCTATGAATCAGATCAGTATCTTAGATGTCATACTAATGCCAGAAGTATGGGAGGGATTTCACTGATTCTTTCTTTCCCTATATAATTATGCACAATCAGATTTAAACAGGCCTTGCATTGCAGCAACCTTCTACTTTAAGAGGCACCCTCTTCATTCAAGCAACACATCTCCTGATTGTCACCAATCATTTCACTTCTTATCCAAAGTTCACCATCATCTCAGAATTTTAGAACTATGTTTGCAGTTTCAAGCTGATTAATTTTTCTGACCAATTCCAAAACCTTCAGCTCTAGATTTTCATTATAAGCTTCCATTTGGTCTGTACACACTTCTCTTCTGACTGCTACCGTTGTCGTCTTTGTCCACTCCATGCCTCCTAATATATGACTGGAGTAACTTATCACTTAATGTACATCAAGATCCCTCCTTGCTTCAGTACAATCTACAATCACATGTTTCTGTGTTTGTTTTGTGTGGTACTTTATTGTACCCACAGTGCCTTTATATTTGTCAAGTCCCCAGAGTAGGGACTTGGTGTTTCTCATTTTGTCTACTGTACAATTTTGCTTACATCAATGGCACAATATAAATAATAATAATTACCTATGATCTTTGTGAATCATCAGGGAGATAGAATTACATGGCTTGTTCCATTTAATTAATGCCTTTTGCATACAATTTTAATGCCTTGGGGAAGTTGCTGTTGGGGTTATTTCCTTTAATCTCCTGGGCAATCCGACTATTTGTATAATAGGAAGCTTACCTTAGCAGCCATGGCTTTCAGAATGTTCAACTCTGTTTTTCATTGTCTCCATATCCTTCCTCCGAGCATGCCAACCTGGCCTTGTTGCAGGGCATTTTGTCTTCCACTTCTGAGATTCTCCTCTCAGTTTCTTTTGTTCTCCTGTACTATACTGGCATATCTGCCAACTGTTGTGGAAATTGTACCACTTTTTGGATCTAGGACCTCTACAGCTTTTGCCAGTGCAGGGAGAACCATGCTTTTGAGGTCTAATCCTGAGAGATGCTGAGCTGTACCTGCATGTTTCCATGACTTCAGTGGGAATTCCTGGGGTGAAATCCTGGCCCTATTTAACTCAATGGCAAAACTCCCATTGAGTTCTGTGGGGCCAGGATTTTTCTCTGTATGTTTAGCACCAGGTTCCATTGCCACACCTAGTTTTTCATCCTCTTTCTCTTGTAGCGAGTCTCTTTCAGGGCATGTTTATTTTAGAACTTTGTTTCTTTGGAGTTCATAGTTCTGTACCCATAGTGTTGTGCTAAAACTTCTCTTGGGTAGGGATTCCAGTCTAACACTAGAAAAGTGGTTTTAGGCAGATGTTCAGTTTGTTATAAGAAAAAGCCAGGTAATGTCCAAGACCACTACACTGCAATCCTATCTTATGAATGTCATCTTTGCATTTGTTTCAGCATCTGTTTCAAGGGAACAAAAGTTGGACTTGTGTATTCTAAGGGGGACATGTCTCATTTGGTACCAAAAAAAATAGCAAATTGCTCAGACTCTTTAGAACCAAATAAGAGAAGACAGAATTTAGGTCAGAGGAAATAACCTATTAAGTTATATGTTAATGTATAAAGTTTAGAGTTAAGGAGGATTGGTAACATGGAATGTAGTATTGTTAGTCAGATCACTGTCTACTATAGGTAGTCTGATATGCGAAAAAAGGAAGGCATATGGAAAACTATAAAGGTAACTATTTTAAAATTAAATGATTTTGAGTTAGTTCTGGAGAATACATACCTTTTTCCTGTTACCCAGATGAACATTTATGAATAGTAGGCTGGATTTTCATTTTCATTATAGTTTTCTGGTTCCTCTTAATTTCTTAGTATATTCCATATATGTGAAGGTTAGTAAAAACAAAATGCTAAAGGTAACTTGGGAATGGAAAGAGGAGCAAACTGTTTAACTGAGGATATGTATAATGTAGTTAAAACATATTAAGGTTAGCAGCATATAGAATCTGCACATAAACTTGTCTTCTTCCTTATAGAATTATGAGCACTTTGTGTGATAATGAGCATTAATAAGTGAAATATGTGTACAAAGCATGAGGCTAAATACTTATACTTGTGGAAGGGCCATCATTTTCTCATATTAGCTGAGAAAGTAAGTCTTGCATTGGACATTTTTATTATACTCCTAGCTGGCTCCCAAAATTAAGGTGAGTTTATTAACTATCGACAAAAATGAACTAGGCATCATTATGGTAGCCTTCAATTAATGAAAAGTTATAAAAAGAGAGATTTTCTTATTATTTACTAAAAAATTGCCTACATGTCTGTGATTTAATCTGGATAATTCACTTGGAACTCATAGTAAATCCTTGATCTTGTAAAAGTATTTTTTTTTTCTTTTAGCGGGGAGGAGAGGTTGGGAATAAAGAAACCTTTGGCTTAATTTGAGTTTGGGCATTTCAAAGCAGGTATTTGCAAACTCAGAAAAAAAGATCTTTTCATTAATCCATGATTTTGGAAACAGTCACACTAACCCACAACCACATACAAATACTAAAATCCTAATGGGACTTTTTTTTTTTTACTAAGCCTATAACAGTTTACATTCACCTAATGGCCTTAGGTTATGAGCAAACTACTCAATTAGAGAATTTAGGCTGGTTGCCCACATATTTTAGAGCAAATTATCCCTTCACAAACGCAGAACCCTCTATATAAAATGCCTAAACAGAATTTCCTGTCAAAAAAGGGGAAAAAAGGGGGGAGGAGTATTATCCCCTAAATTCTCACCTTTAAGCTTACTAAGTATTCATTTTTATGATAGTGCAGTGATTTCATGGAGCAATATTTGAGTTTGTGTCTCATACCTCATGCTAGAGACTTTTGCTGGCACGTGCTTTAACCTTTAAAACAGCTAAAAATGCTAATGAAATATTCTTTTTAAATAACATTTTTAAAGTAACTTCTCTTCCCTTCCCCCCCGTTACTGATTCTTGAAGAGCAGAGTTCTCTTGAAGGCATAATATCCTGATAGCTCTTTGACAACAGATCTTCTGCTTGTGAGGGCTCTCTGAATTCAGGGTTATCATTTAACACTTACTATTTCTTCCTCTGCTTCTTTCATTTAAAAGAGGGATTGATGCTTCCAATCTATAAACACCCATTAAAAGTTCCCCACCCTATTATACTAGGCTGCTAGTCTTAATTGTCTGCAGCTGGGTGAATCATTTCATTCTGATTTCAAAGGCAGAGATTTTCAAAATGCAAGCCAGCCTGTTATGAACTCCTCATAACATACTGTCTTCTGTAAAAGAAGTCATGTGACTATGTCTGTGTATACGGAAAGATACCTATCATGCATCTTGAATAACTAAGGGGCAAATCCAGCTCTGGCTGAGGTATGCTCTTGAATGGAATCAGTATTGTTTTCCTATGATGGATGGTGGAACTTGCACATTGTGGAGCCCACTTCTGTGGTGGCATAAACTTCCACCAAAGATTTGGTGGCAGACTGATGTCACGGCTGCTGGATTCACAGCTATATGGATTCACTGGTCATTTCCTTTACTAAGGGGACTGTGATGGGGTGTCCACCCCACTTAGGACTGACAGGTGTTAAGATGGCCAGGTAGGCCAATTAACTCCACGGGCTGCTGCTGGGAAGAGGGAGGAGTGTTTGGAGGCTGCAGAGACATGCAGGCTGCAGTCACTCCCTGGGAGGAGGGTTAGGAGCTGGTACACTCAGAGAGAGAAGGGGAAACAGAGTGGTAGGAAGCAGTCCAGAGAAGGAAGAAGGGGGTCTGGGAGCGGAAAGCCCAGAACTGCTGAGGTGATGGTCCCTGGACTGGAACTTGGAGACGAGAGTGGGCCCAGGTTTCCCTACCAGTCACCAAAGGCATAGCATAGACCTGAGGCAGTGAATGGAAAGACTTTGATATATCCTGGAAGGGGAATGCTGAGTGACTTAGTTGGAGGGCTAAGTACAAAGAAGATGCTGTGGTTCCTGAAGCGAGAGGGGGCTGCAGGCTAGAGAATCACAGTGACAGCATACGAACTGCGGAAGGGGGCATCTGCTCTAGATCTAAGCCCCAGAGTGACCTGGAGGAGACATGACAAGGGGAACACAACCTGTGTATTCTGCTGCAGTAGTGACAGCTGTGTAATGGCTCCTCTACAACTCTGTGGCTTGGAGGCAGGGATGAGAATTCTCCGCGCCTCCTCGGACCCTCTGGGGCTTTACCACCCCACTCATCAAAGTGTTTTACTTGGTATTGGCACAGGATTGAGGCTTTGCCCTTTAGCACAGCCTTTATTATAGAACTCTCTGAACACACTCACAACTCCCATTGAAATCATAGAGCTGTATGCACTTATTTGAAGATAACATTTAGCTCTAAAGGTGAAAGTTTACAAATTCTTTGTATTTGCCTTGTCTCTTGGCTCCTGTTTTTCATCTCCAACCATTCTGGTCAAGTGCACCTTCTAAGCTGACACCAGATGCCTTCATGTCTGCCTCCACACCTTAAACCATGTTTTCTAGGCCTTTCTCATTGTCTTTGTCATGTGACTACTAGTTCTTGTACTCTTTGGGCAACATATCCCACATATTATTGTCTCACATGACCCAACCATCTCCACTGATACTCCCTCAGCTATTCAGTGATGGGGGCGTTACCTGCATCATGGCTTCTATAATTTCATTGTCTTGCCTATTAGCTCTTGTCTTAACCAGTGTCCACCTGAGCATTCTCATTTTGGTAGTTGTTCTTATCTCTCTTCCTCACTAGCCAGCATTCTGACTCACATGGTACAGCTGCCTTATGATAATCTTATACACTTTGTTTTTTAGTTCACATGGCGTATACTTACTGCAGAGAGTTCCTGTCAACTCCCTCTGTTTACACCAAACGGTCTTCATGTGGATCCTAATATGCTTATACACAATTACCATCATGGCTCAACACTGAAACAAGTTACTGCATTTAAATTGTTGCACAGACTTTATACCATTTCATTTTATTGGCTTCTTTTTGTCCCTCTCAATGAAGCATTGCATGTTTTCCATCTTTTATTGAGTGATTTGTAAGCCATTTTCTTTTAATCAGGCCTCCATTGTTCTAGGTCATTTTCCAGGTTCAGTTTCTCTTCCTGGCAGAAAATAATGTTATCAGTGAAAAGCATGGCTCATCGATCCTCTTCCTTAATCTCCTGAGTCAACATATCCATTACAGTTACAAATAGGAAAGAGCTTAAGGCTGATCATTGATGTAGAGTCTAGACATACTCTCACAGTGAATGACTCACTGCAGTCACAGCTGGTTCTCACTACTGTTGTTTTATCCTCCATGATAACTTGAACATAGATCTCTGGCATGTTGCATGACTGCAGGCACCACCACTACGTTTATCTGGAAACTGTGTCCTAAACCTTATCCAAATCGACAAACACAAAGTGCAATTCCTTGTGTTTTTTCCCTGTACTTCTCCTGCAATGTTTGGGCTGCAAACACTGCATTCCTGGAATAAAACACCTTCCTGGAATAAACCCAAATTGGTTGTGGCATACTTGATTTTTCAGCTTCTCTCAAAGTCTTTTTTCAATAACACATTAAAATGACTGGAAAGAATTATTCATTAATTTGATGGGTCAGTAATTACTACATTCTGACACATCCCCTTTACGCTTGAAGACAGGAATCAATGTACTCTTTTGCCACTCATCAGGCATTTTTCCAGTATGGATAATTAGTCTCATGACCTGTGATGGAGCAAAAAAATATGTTAAAATACATATAAGACTAGATTAAATAGAAAATAATCTTTGTTTTCTTGTAGGCTTTGATTGAAGTAATGTGCCCTCAGGGGATACTTAAATAAGAGTGTGGTTGTTTTATGGAACAGTTCAAGAAGGGTGTTCCATGTGCAAGGATAAAGGGCTTGCTCTTCTTCTAGTTGAAATTAATGGAAGATCTCACATGATTTCATTTGGTAGAAGGAGCAGGCACTAAGAAAAGAATTCATACCATTACTGGAAAGAGAAGGGCAGACAATCATGATTTTCTTAGATGTAGGCCACCAAATACAAGCAATGGAGTATGTTTTTCTTCTATTAATGTGGACTTTTTGAATTAAAAACTGGGGTGATAGCTATTAAGTACTCTGCAAAACTAAGCAAAATACCAAAGGAACATTTATCTATTTTAGGATCCAGGAGCTTCTAGGAAATTCTTGGACAAACTGAATAAAAATAAATGCCTGATCTCTGTGTGATAGAATTTGATTAAGGATATTGGCCTTGTACTACAGTTTTCAATTTGACAGGCCCTATTAAAGGTAAAATTGAATTTCATTTGCAAAGCTTATATGGTTATGCTATAGCAGTGTCATCCCTAGAGATAACTGAATTTTGTTTAACTGAAAGATAAACAAGTTAAATGCTGATCTGCCTAAGACAGTTATATGATAAAGTTACATTATAAAGAGAGTGAATTTTGAGATATATGTTTAGGAGTTTGCAATTACTTAACTTTAAGTTTAATACTCTGGATTTATGCTGTTTTTTGTTCAATGTTTCATCCTTTTCATATGAAGTTCTGTGTTTCTGGCCAATTTATGTCCAGACTTATCTAATAAACAAGTTTGTAGGAATGCATTTATAGATTATTAGGAATATATGTGGTGGATGTACTTTTCCTAGCGATAATGTATTTTTATTCTTGAATTTATAATACAAACATTATTAATAATAGCAAAGAAATGATTGGCATTAATCAAGACAAATTCTGCTAATTCATATAATTGACAAGGAGACACATAAGCCAAGATCTTAAAAAATGACTGGTGATTATGGGTGCCTTAATTTTGGGATGCCCAACTTTGGATACTTTAAAGAGGCTTGCTTTTCAAAAGTTCTGTGTTCAGTAATTTCTGAGATTTGGGATATTTTAAGGTGTCTCAAGTTGGGCACTCAAAATCATGAGTCACTTTTGAAAATCTTGGCCACAGAGAATTTCTGCATTTGGTAAATGAGTAAGAAGACAAGCATAAGTAAGAATTCCTATTACAAAATCAACATTGTTAATTTATTTCTATAAGTGCTTAGTATTAATTTGTATATCTTCATAACATTATTATTATTGTATTTATTATAGAAGTATCTTGGAATCCTAGACATGGATCAGGGACCCCATTGTGCTAGGTTCTGTACATACATGGAACAAAAAGATAGTCCCTTCCCCAAAAACATTCAATATAAGTATAAGCAGGGGTGAAAGTAATATAGAATTCTTACTGGGACTGAGGCCTGGAGTGGGCCATTGGAAGGGGTGGGACCCCAGGCGGAAAGGGTGGCGCTGGGGGGGTCAGCCTCCCCCAGCCAGCCCATTGGCATTGCCTGGCCTGTGCTGTCCACAGCTCCGGTGTCAATTTAAAAGGCCCACAGGCAGCTGCCCCTTTTGCCTTTCCTCCCTCCATGTTGGCAGCCCCGAGTGCTGTGACAGCAGGGCTTTAACATCGCTCCATACAGGCCGGTACTGGCTTCTTACCGTTAGGCCGAACTGGCCCACTTTCACCCTGATTATAAGGCAAGACTTTACAAACAGATGCAGGAGCATGAGGAAACAGTGAGACAATACTGGTCTGTTAATACTGTGTATAATGTTGTTTTATTCTTGAGACTTCACTAGTGCACTCTGGTATTAGATCTTTGCTAAGAAATCAGTGAGACTATCCCCTTTTGTGTTGAAACTATGGTGTACGTTGACTAACAGAGTAAGAATTAGTGAGATTCTGTTGTATGCTAGCTTTTAATTCGCAGTATTAATAAACATCTAAAACACATCTACACTTGGAATTAACAAAAATGTATATGTATAAATAGAACAAGAGTATTCTTTACAAAGATCTGAAATCATTGAGATCTGTGCACATTTCACAACACAATTTGCTTCTCTGGTGTGAAAGAAATACCATCATACAATGTTGACAAATATTACTTTATAAAGTAACTCAGAGTTAACAAAAAAATATTTTGTCCTAATGCAAAATATATGTGTTGTCCTTAAAGTTTGTCACTACTTTCTGTTTATCTACCTATGTTATTACCTTTCCTAGTAATTTCCCTTATTCTCAGTGGGACTCAGTATCTCATAAAAATGAGCCAGAGTTGTTCATTTCAATTGCAGCATTCTGGCTTATCTTGCTTAAGGAACTGACAGTTCATCTAAGACTTTACTCTTTCCCATCCACCTTATACTCCATCTTTCATTCATTAGCACATTCTCTTTGGTTTTGTCTTTCACTAGCCCACCCTGTTGGTTGATTAATGGTAATTTATAAATCAGGCAGCAAGGGAGCACAAGGGTGCTATATTTATACAATGGAAACAGAATTCATTGCATATAAATTGTATCCTAACTCCTGCTAATCTAAACCTAACCATCCTAGGTTGCAACATCATATACTGTTAGACCATGTAGGCCCCCCACATATTTTAAAGCATTCAAGGATTAGAAGTCTTAAATCAAGTTAAGTTTCTATGAGTAACCAAAGTACTGACCCTTGAACTGACCCTCAGTTCTAATATTTGAAATCTGTATTTCGCAGATGGACCAGGGTTCAAGTGAAAAACTTTGACATGGGAAATTCCTCTTTTTGCCTATCCTCTACTCATATTTAATAAAATAGTTTTGTTTTAAAAAAGGGGAAGAGTATTGGCTTAAACAGTCCTCAACTCATGCTCTGATTCACAGGCACATATTAAATATTTATATGTTAAGAGCTCAGTCCTGGAAGCACTCCACACGTGGAATTCCCATTGACATCACTGAAAGTACCACATGTGAAGGAACTGCAAGACTGCACCCTGAATTATCTGCAATTTTAAATAGTAACAGTTGTGATACAGAATAGTCAACAGTTGAAACCAGTTCTAATGGTCAGCATGCTTTTGAGTTTCATAATCGTTAAGAAAGCTTATTTTATGTCAATGTCTGTGAAAAAGCAAACAGAAGCTATTCATCTAAATATAAATACAAAGCAATCAGTTACTGTTCTTTAGCTTTCAAAATGTAAATTTGCTTTTAAGGGGAGTTTTAATATTTATAATCTTTTACTGAGTGAAGTACATTGATACAATTACATGTGGCTCTTATTACACAAATTGCTTTATAAGCCTGCTATTTAACATGATCATATGAATTACGAACTGTGATTTTATTTCTTTTATAATCTTTGTAGTTCTTGCCATTACTTTTACATGTCTATGTCTGGCATTATGCAGCTTTGAAACTGTGCCAAAAACATTTATTGTCCTATTTCTGGCATTCTGGTACTGCATGGCTCCATTTGGTTTCCAACCAGGACAAGCTTATTAGCAGATCCAGTTCAGTATTTTGCTGAAAACAATTTTATATGTAAGTTTAGAACAGTGTTTAAAAGTAACCTTTTGTACTCTATGAAACAAGTATGAAATGCACAGAATGTTCATGTTTTTCCACCTACCTTTCTAGACTTGAACAGTTTATCAAAAGCTAACGATAAAATATATGCAACTAATTAGGATTTTTATTCTCATTGCCTATCTCCTCCAGTTTGACTAATAAGGCATTAAAATGCAGTCAGAGTGAAAAAATTGATATCTGGTTTTTACACTTGTCTGTGCTCTATACACACATGTAGCAATCCTGAATGGGAGTTACATGCCCAGCAGCAGGGAGAATTGGCTCTCAGGCATCATACTTACTTGGGTCCAAATCCTGTTTTCCTTAATCAAGTACAAATACTATTGAGGCTGACAACAGTTTTCTCATTTAAGGACAATTTGGCCCTCAGTTTACCAATGAACGCAGTGTACCTGGGACCGGATTGACCCAGAGGCTAATAAGGCTAAAGCCTATTTTTAGGTCCTACTTTAGGCCCTCCTATTTTTAGTCCTTACTGTAGGCCCTCCATTCCATATTGAAGTAACAGCTGAGTGACAGTAGCGGGGCCTTCAGAATTTTTTTGTCTCATCAAATATTGTTTTGTACAAATAAATTAATCCATCAAGATTGTGAATTCAATTTATGGTGGTTGTGATTTTGTCTTTGTGGGCTAGGAAAGAATGGGCCCACGAAATATTTAACTTTTGTATACAATAGTTTCTATTGTTCAGGGTAGGCCTATGTCGAAGAAAGGAGGATGGCAGAAATTGAAGGAGGCCAAAGAAAGACAGCAAAGACAAGATGTAGTGCTGAAAGGTACTCCTCTCCTAATGTGTTTTCCTCCTAAGTCTGGTGGATCCTTGCTAAAGAAAACCTGAAAGATGCTCAGGAAGAGCAAAAGGCCTGGTATGATAAACATGCCAGAGAACGTTCCTTTAAAGTAGGGGACCAGGTCATGGTCTTGAAGGTGCTTCAGGCCTATAAGATGGAAGCATCACGAGAAGGACCATTTACAGTCAGAGAGCTCCTGGGAGCTGTTAACTACCTCATAGTATCCTTTACCTCAAGCCTAAAGTGTACCATGTTAATTCTCTAAAACCCTTTTAATTCCAGAGAATTAAAGGTTTGTCACTTTACAGCCCAGGGAGGAGATGATGCTGAGTGGCCTGAAGGTGTCTACTATGAAGGAAAAAGTGACCGTAGCTAATGCACTCTCCCGTGAAAGTTTTCCAGAATCAACTGGTTAAAACTGTCCTTGGAATGTGGAACCTATTGTTAGTTTTAATATAACTAGTAGTATGTCTAGAGATGCATGTGTCTTATTAACTCTGTTTTCTCTTAGAGCTCCAGGAAGAAATTGCACCTAGTGTGGAACAGACTTTTCTGACACTATTTGCAATTTGGGGGGGGGGTGTCATAAGCATAAAGTAGCCTAGAATTCCTGCTAACCTGTAAGGGGTTAAGAAGCTAAAAGAAACCTGGTTGGCACCTGACCAAAGAACCAATGGGGACTGAAGATGATTTCAAACCTGGCGGGAGGGAAAGTGCTTTGTCTGTTGTCTCTCATTCGCTCTGGGCTTTCAGGGGAATCAGACAGTTTTCTTCTCTCCATTTAATCTATATTCTTTTTCACCAGCACCAGTACGTAATTTAGCCAGGCAAGGCTGTAGTTTATATATATATTTTTTTTTACCTGTGGATTTTTCAGGTTTTTGGGAGATATCCTATGTTTTCTCTGTACTTTAAACTCAGCAGAGTGGGGAGGAATTCCTCTGTGGTGTGGGTTTTCCTTTGATTCTTTTTGTGATTGAAGTGTTTTCAACTGATTCCTATAGAAATTTTGTTTCTCTCCTTTTCCTTTAATTAGTATATTTCTTTTAAGAATGTGACTGCTTTGTTTTCCATTGTGTAAGATCCAGGCTTTTGGATCAGGCTTGCCTAGCAGAATTGGTGAGGGGTTTTTCTCAAGCCTTTCCCAGGGAGGGAGGTATAGGCTTGGGGGGATTTTTAGAAAGACAGGGGGCTCCAAGTGGCCCTGCCCTAGTTCTTGAGGTAACGCTTGGTGGTGGCAGCATACTGTTCCAGACACAGGAGAAACTTGTGTCTTGGGGAAGTTTTAACCTAAGCTGGCAAAATAAGCTTAGGGGGTCTTTTTCATGCGGGTCTCCACATCTGTTCCCTAGAGTTCACAGTGGGGAGGCAACCCTCACAGTATGGTATTGCCACCCTTATTGCCGCGCTACTGCTGGTGGGGTGCCACCTTCAGAGCCTCTCTGGGGCTACCAGCCACCAATCTCTAGCCACTCACTCTGAAGCCAGTACAGAAAAAATGGTGGCAATACCTTGGCCATAGGTGCTGACTCTGTGGGTGCTCCAGGACTGGAGCACCCATGAGAAAAAATGGTGGGTGCTGAGCACTCACTAGTAGGTCCCCTACCAGAATCTCTGCCTCCCCCCAGTGCCTCCTGCCCACAAGTGGGCCCCAGAGATCAGCGCCTCTCCCTCTCAGCACCTACTGCCAGCTGCAGATCAGCTGTTTTGTGAGAGTGTGGGGAGAAACTGGGTGGGTGTATGGCCATGGGGGAAAGGGGTGGAGTGGGGAAGGGGCCTGGGCAAAGCCAGGGGTGTGTCCCCCCCCAGATTAAAATCTTGGTGCCTATGACCATGACCCTCCTAAAATAACCTTGCAACTCCCCTGCAATTCCTTTTTGGGTCAGAACCCACAATTTGAGAAATGCTGGTCTCCTTCATGAAATTTGTATGGTATAGGGTAAAAGGACACATAAGACCAGATTTCATGGTCCATGATACGTTTTTCATGACAGTGAATTTGACAGTGCCCTAATTATTTATGATGCAAATTGAATAAACATGCAAATAAATACACACTAGCATTAGGGTGGTTACACAACATTAGGTAAGTACAGATCCAAACAGTTCCTCATCGGTAAGAAGTTATTCAGTGAGGTATGTATTTAGGTATACAAAATTTAAATACTCCGTAGCAGGCAGTTTTAAATCAGATTAATGAATATTCTACTCTAGTTGGATTCATTTTATAGTTGTGTATTCAGTTGTATTAGCTTCACTAGCAGTATAACACTGCTTTTGCCTATTTAAAAGGTAATCTCACAGAAAGGCAAATAAGGAGAGAGTGATTGTACACTAGAGCAAAGAGGATGCTGTGTACTATCAACCAGCAGACATGCACTTAAAGTTTTGCTTAATCTTGCATGTGAGAGACTCAGCTGTCCAGCTATAAGTTAATTAGATGTATAATTGTATGCCTCTGATTAGAACTTCATCAGAGAGAACTGCTTAAAAATCAGTGCAACAATATGGTCCTATTTCCATCGTTCCCAAACATTTTAGTACTGTGGCTCCCTTCCAGATATTTTAAAACTGGTAGCTCCCCACAAACAAATACAGTTTTTTTTTTTCTTCCTCAGGACACTAGATTCAAGAGGTACACTAGAGTTTGGAAGGTTGAACAACTTTATTCAATTACATTCACTTTGTTTATTTATAACATCTGAACGAATCCAGGTTTTTAAAACTACAGTTTGAACATATGCATGTTTTGGTATACTTGGATGTGACCTAAGAGTTTAATGAGAAGAATGGGCCTGTTTTGAACTGCATAATTGCACCTTTAGTGAAATCTCTGATAGCACCAAATGTAAGCCATTTCCCAAATTTAAATGTTTTCTAGGTTTCCTTTTCAGAGAAATTATTGTTGAAAACTCAGACCCACAGAAATAACTGGGAGCAAATGAAAGCAGCACTTTCATACCTTCCTGAGTTCTTCGTAGTCTACTTTAACAGAAATCTAAAATTCCTGGGTTGTTAGATTTGAAAATTTGGTCTTCAGCAATTTAAGAGATTTTGTTGAGCTGAGATACTTAGACTTGGAATGGAGTCAACTGTAACCAAGAATGGATTTAGAATCCAATCAGTATCTATAGATTTGTATTCAACTCCAGGAAAGTATTAATTCAAATAGGAATAGAATCCAGACAAATTAGTTAATATTTGGTCTTTAATAACATTTTGACCACTTTCACACTCTCCTTTTAGAAAAAGTCTGAACACATCTCAGTAACCCCCTTTCAATGTGACATCTGCAAAAATAAGTCGTCTTGAATCTCTTGATGTTCTTTCATAGCTAGTATATCTGCATTCCGATCTTGAAGCATTACATTCAGTGCATTCAATTTGCCAGATACATCCACCAGGTAAGCTAACATAGTCAAAAAGTTCTCATTATATCTATAATCTGCAAGGTCTTTTATCAGATGGAGGAAAAGTCTGATTTTTGTGTCTCACTTCAAAAACAATTAAAATATTTTCCCATGTGACAAACACCTGACTTTACTCTGAAACAGAAGCAATGTGGTCAGAGCCTCTCTCTCTTTGCATAGCATACTAAAATAATGTGTATTCATTACCTGGAATTTTATAAAATTAACAATTTTAATAACTTTGTAGAGGGCCTTCTGTACTTCAGGTTGCAACTTTAATGCTGACGCTTGGCCCTGAATTGTATAGTGTGTCCAAATTGCTGCTTGTGCCAGTTTATTCATACCACAATCCCCTTTGTGGTCATTTCTGCTGCCCCATAGTGTACAGCCATGACACAACCATAACCCAGTTAGGATCTTTATCCCCTATGAATTTAATAAGGATCTTAAACATTTCCTCACTAAGTGTTTGGGTTGGGATTTATTTGTAAAATAAGAGTTCAACTGTTGTACCTGCTTGTACAAGCCTTATGTAACACAAATGCTGAGCCATATTGGCTATGATGGTGGATTTAACAAGCTGCAGTGCAAAATATTGATTCTTCTTCACGTGTTCTATCAACTGGTCCTGAACATTTTACAGAAGGTCATCAACGTATGGATGGATGGTATTATTTGAAATAGGAATGGATTTCAGTGCCATGGCTGCTTGTTTACCCATCATAAATCTACATGTGTATTGCTGTTGGAAGTGGAAGGGTCTCAAAAACCATTTTAGCTGCAGAATTCCAAAGAACCTGTAAACATACTACCTTCACTTTGTGTGTACATTTATATCGTGGATGAGATATACAAACCCATACAAGGCTAGGCAAAAAGAGGTTAATGGCCTGTTCTGAAGACAAACTTAAATCAGCTTCACCAGCACAACCCTCTGCCAGAAATGTCAAGCCAGGAGAAAGTGCATATCAGCTGCAGTTAGTAAGCAGGAGTGAACAGGCTATAGGGGAGGAGAACATTCAGCCCAAGAAGCAGCTTAGTCAGCAGATCTGGAGACTACAGCAAGCTGGTGAGAGAAATGGCCTCCCTTGGGAAGGCTTAGTCAATGGAATATTAACTGAGGAAAAAGAAGAGCTTAGATACGGCCTAGGCTCCTTTTACTTCTGGGATTGATCCCATCCCATTTCCATCTCCATCTTGGAGAACAGTGCTTTGACTGATTCACTAGCTTTATTTTGAGTTGAGGCATGTTGCCTAAATAAACATCAGCAAGACAAACAACCAGCTCCTTGTCCTAAAAGACTTGAACTCCTCCAGTTTGTTAATGCTATTGCATTTTTGAACTATCCCAAAACTGAAATACACATGTATATCAAACCGCACCACTGTATAGTTACCATTTAACTTAACTGTACAGGTTTCAGATGGAAATCTAAAAATGCTCTACAAATGACCTACAGTAGTTTATCTATACATGAAAGCATGACAACTTTAAAGTCCAATATCTCAGCCCATTCTTGGGTTAGAGCTTCAGGAACCCTTAGGAAAGCACTGTCCGCTAGTGCCATGAAAGCATCCTCTTACGGCAACTGTTTGGAACTAAGGTTATTAAATGATTGTACAGCTCCAACTCCCCAATTCTTTCTGCTAAATCAAAGAGCAGTGTATGTCGGAGACATCTTGTGTTGTTCCTGAAGTCTATGACTGATCTGCTAGAGAATTCTTTTTTTGAAAACGAGATGTAGGGCAAATGGATATACTAAGTGAAACACAGATCTGAGAATAGCTAAGAACAAGAACCCCCTTTTCATTGATGTAAGAAATAAGCATTTCAACCACACAACTCTTGATCAGTGGTAGAAGAGATTTCTTAAATTATCTTGTATGTCTATCACATGACCACACTAGATAGGAATACAGAAAGAGATCTAATATCAGCACACCAAGTTTCAAAAAACTGAAGGTTGTGGGGATTTTTGGAGGAATGCTCAAAAATGTTCCCATATCCTTTACATCTACAGAGTTGCGTTATAGCGGCATTAATTTTAAAGAAGATTGAGGTGTCAAGTTTATGAAGTATGGATTAAAGTACTGGAAAACTGGTCTGACAGTGATAGATTCAAGGAGCTCAATGTATTTCGCTTAACAAGAAGGTTAAAGGATGACTTGATTACAGTCTATAAGTACCTTAGCAAAGGAATAAATATTTGGTAGTGGGCTCTTCAGTCTAGCAGACAAAGGTATAACAAGATCCCATGGCTGGAAGTTGAAGCTAGACAAATTCAGACTAAAACTAGGGCATGAGTATTTAACTGTGATGGTAACTAACCACTGGAACAATTTTTAATTTGTCATGCAGGATTCTCCATCACTGGAATTTTAAAATCAAGACAGGATGATTTTGTAAAAAGACACTAATTCAAAAGGAATTATTCTGGAAAACTGATGGTCTATGTTATGCAAGGAGGCCAGATTAGATGATCGCAATGATCCCACATCCAGCCTTGGAATCCATGACCCCATAAACCTCATGTACAATTTTAGAGTCCTCTAGTCGTTCTCAGAAAAAAGATAGATTGGTTGGAAGGCAACATATAGTGATTTTGGCATAGCCAAACTGACCAACAGATCCATAGTGATTCTACTCCATGCACCAAGGAAACATCCACCATACTCCAGGATCAAACAGTTCACAAAGAAAGAAGAGGAAGGGTGGAAAGTAGATGTTAAAACACACTCTGAATTGCCGGGCATAAAATTAAAGCAGAACTATTTTGGTGTGCTTCCCATTACCCTGATAACAAGGTTGCTGTTTTAGATACTGCAGATGAAAACCAGTACAAGTACGATAATGCTGTTACTGGAAGGCAGATGATTTGAAGGACTTCTTCCTTCTTCCTCTGACAAAGTTGTAGGAGCCTCAGACTATCATTCTTCCCTAGCCCGTTAGCTCTGAAGAGATGCTACCGCTCTGAATTGGAGATTCTCTTCATGAGCCTGAGCATCAGACGAAAAGCCTGCGGACTTGAAGCAAGGCTAACAACTGAAATAGTTGACCCCACTGCCCAATATTTCTGAACCATCATAAGGGGCTTGTAAGACAACTGAGTACTACACATAATGTAGATACTTGTTCCTTTGATGCCATTTTCTGTTCCTCTGGAAAGTGATAAAATATCACCAGCTCCCAAAGCGGAGTTGGAATCTAATGATAATTGCTTTGAAGTTGGCAGGATGCTTGAGAAATAGTACTCCCTCTCCAAAAGGTCACCCTGTTTGGCATACTAGTCCGATGAGTAAGCACAGCCCGTATTACTTTTTCGTCCTTTCATTGGCTGCTAACATTTCTAATGAATCAGGAGTTCAAAGAGACTGGAATCCCTGCCATAGCTATTGATATACAAGTGAAAAAGCAAATCCCAGAGTCCAGGTCCCAACCTCAGGAATGGGGGTCCCAACCTGGGGCACTTAGAGGCAGTTACCAAAATGATCTTAATAAATCTTGTTCAGCTGCTGTGTGAGAGAGAGGTGATTTCTTAAGTAGGTACTAAAGGATATAGGGATTTCTGTCTCAAAATCAATTACTAGAATTACAACCAAAGAAAATAACGCCTCTGAAAAGGATCTATTATATTTGCCAACAATTAGTGCGCATATATATTACTAGTTAAAGCTTCTGTGTGGTTTTTCAGGAATAGCTCTCACTTAGAGACAGAGTAACGATTCACTCCAGAGATATATTAGCAACTCCTTAACAATACTTGCATTAATATAACTTATATCTTCAAAGTTTTGTGCAGGCACTATATAATGTTAGTTGACTGCCTATGAAGCCCAACTTCCTCTCTCCATGTGCTGGTCATTTTTCACATTAATTACTATGAGCTTCTCCTCTCTGGCCTCACTGCATCTCAGTCCATCCTGGTCAAGTCTGTTCGAAATGTTGCTTCTGAAGTCATCTCCCTCTCCTCCCATGTCTCTACCCCTGATCACCAGATCAAATTCAAACTTCATTCTCACCTAAAAGGCTTTTAATGAATCCCTATTTACATCTCCGCTGTGCACTTCTCCTTTTCTTCCCCTTGTTCTTCTCATTCATCTCTCTCCTGATCTTTTTGTCTCAACATAAATATGTTCCTCTATCTGTCAGTTGCCCCTACACTTACAACGTTCCCCATGCCCTTGCACTCTACAAACCTTTGCTCCCCCTGCATGACCTCAGCTAGCTAGTCCTCAGTCACATCCCCCTAGATATTTCTATCCTGAATTATCCTGTGTCTTTTCTTCTTCTTCTTCGGGTGTGTGCTCTGACTCCCAGGGCTCTGCTCAGGAAGTGCAGCTGGAGGACACTTGACAGCGGTTTCACAATACGGGCAGGGCGGCGCGGGGAAGTCTGCGCTGCTGCTGTGAAGAGATGAGCGCCAACAAAGGCACCCGCCACGTGCCTTGTCTTTACCCCAGACAAAGGCCTGTAACCGGAGCCCTCGTCCATCTCCCAGCGAGCGCCCAGACGCCACGCGGAGACCCGGACCCCGCCTCCCCCGACTCCTGTCCGAGGCCAGGCAGGCTGCGTGGCGAAGGCGGGAGGCCCTGGCCTGCAGCGAGCCGCCATCTCCCCCCGCCGGGGGCACGCCCCTACCCCGACCCTACGGGGGACTCGAGGCGCGGACGACCGCTGACACCGCAGCAGCGACTGCAGCCGCCGCCGCCCGGCAGCTCCCAGCTCCGCTGAGCTCCCCTCTCACGTGATCCGAGCTGGGACTGGGGAGCGGCGATTGGCTGCGCGCGGCGCGCGGTGTTTGATGGGAGAGCAGCTGGGCGCTCTGCGGCCCGTCAGCAGCGGCGGGAGGCTCCAGAGGCGACAGCAGGATGCGCGGGGCAGGCCCGCGGCAGGTACAGGGAGGGCGGGCTCGGGTACCCAGCGCATCTCGGGGCTCTGCGCTGCCGGCTGGGGGCGGTCCCGTAGGCGGCTCGGGTGCCCGGTGCTCTCCTTGATCCGGTCGTGGCCGCTCTGCCCCGCGAGCGGGGGCGGGCAACGCTCAGCTTAGCGGCTGGAGCTTCCCCCGCAACCGCCTTGGTAGGCGGCCCCTCTCCCTGGCGCGCAGAGCTGGGGACGGGGGGCCGGTCTCGTCGTCTTCAGGGGAGCTCGTTCCTAGTGGCCAGTGCAGCTCCCAGTGTCCCGGGAGCCTGGGGAGTGGGACAGGGGAGCTCCAGCGTGACACAGCAGCTTGTTGTCCATGCGCCCGCACACCAGGCTTGTGCTACTGGGGGTGGGCCCGGGAAAGCCTCCTTGCATTTGTTCCTACTTCTGTAAAGTTCAGAGCAGTGGCACAGCGTTATGGGAATACGTTTCATAAATGACTTGCAGACGAAAGGTAGCTGCGAGTACCTTACATTAGTTGTCAGTACAGCTGTCTCAGTACAGGTAGCCTCACTGCAGCGTTGGTGTCTTTGGCTAGTCTGTTTTCATGGACACCTGTAGAAAACTAGATTGGAAAAAAAGTGCTTAACCAAATCACTCTTTAACTTATCATCAAATGCATAGCCTCCTAAGGACTGTTTCGCCAACGAGAGCGACCATGGTTGATGGTGTTGCACCAGCCATTGTGTAGGGAAGTTCCCAGATCTGTTTCAATATTGTGAATCCAGTAAACTCTTTAACTGATCTCCTTGAAGTCCAGGTTGATGCTAAATCTGTTTTTAGAACAAGGTTTTACAAAACTTAACACCAACTATTTCCAGTAACATTTAAAAAGCTAATCAATAGATTTTTAGCAGATGTTTGCAATGCAAACACAGGTGCATATGCTGATCTATAAGAACCTGAAATTGAGGGGCAACGGGAGGGAAAAAAATAAAATTAAATGCAGGAGTTTGTTTTCATTGCTCAAACTGAGGTGCAAAAACAGGCAGATGTAATGGTGAAAAACAGACTTGATTTAAGAATTTTAGTACTCTAAGGTTTTTGCAACATAGGTAAAGAAATTTTTTAAAGAGTTTACAGTATCGTCTCCAAGGTCTATCTGTCCTCAGGCTTGGCTTGTTTCAGGCTGTTCCACACTTAGTTGTCTTTTCTGCAGGGTTGATTTTCTTGAATTAAAATCTTATGATGATACTGGCCAAAAATGCATGACTAAAACTTGGAATCCTAGATCAACGACATATCATAATTCTAAGAACATAATTTAGGCACCACCACATTTGAACACATTGTCAACTGTTTTTATGCAATCTTGACTGTTTTTGTAGTATTTGAAGATTTTTTTTTTTTTTTAAAAAAAAACTGTAATAAAGATCAAATCATATTATGTGATTCTAATTACAAAGCATATTGGGGCTTTTTAGTCAAGGCTATGATGGTTATATTTTGTTAATTATCAGTGTCTTTAAAATATTTTATTTGGATTAAGATAATGGAATCAACTGAATCAAGCTGTCTGATTCTGGATCTGACTTTCAAAATGGGCTTTCACTTTTTTTCAATTGTGGTTGTTGCATTGGCAATGAATTGCCAAGAGAAGGCATCGGTGAATTATGGGCACAAAGGCTTTTCTGATGAAAATTGCAAACAAAACTGTATATGTATACTACATGTATAGGGAAAAATCCTTGCAATCATCTAATAGAATCTTTTACATACAGTTTTGTAAACTCTCAATAGTCATTAATCCCTTTGTATATTATCTGAATTGAGGTGACTTTAAATCTGGAGAATATTGTGCATAAGTGTTTCAGGTTGCAAAATTAAAGGATCTAAACTTGATTTTCAAGATCACCTGTATTTTTCAAAACACCTATGTATTCTAGTAGTGTGGAAAAGCCTGAAGCAGTAAATAGAGGACTTTGTCTCATTTTTGATACCATTTTTTGTTGGATGTTTGTTGGAGAGTCTGACACTTCTGTCATCTTTGCTTTAAGGTTAGGGTTCTGCTTGAGTTCTAATGTAAGACAAAATGCTCATATTTCAGTCTTACCTGAAGAAAGCAGTCTCTGTAATTGCACAGTTCTTGAAACAAGTTTAGCAGAACACCAAATGAAGCATGCAGATATTCCTCTGATTTTTGCTATTAGTTTTTCCTATAGTTGTTTTGTATGAATGGAGCTTCCTGCTCAGTAATTGACTGGTCAACTTCCCTTAAAAATAAATAATTAAAGGGAAGAAAGCTTAACCTGAAACTTTCCTTTCTGCCTCATTCAACTCTTTAATTTTCCCAACCATTCAGTTTTCACATAGATTTTCTTGATTACTATAAACTAATGTATGGAAGCTAGTTTATCTGGTTGAAGGGATACTGTCAACATATTTTGTCTTTCAGTTTAGGAGTTGGCTATAAAATGTTTCCACATAACTTTTATCTTAAAAGATAAGCTTTGGACACTTACTTTATTGCTTTGCTGCATTGGGGTAGCAAATATTGTACATGGTTATACTGTTGCATTTTCAGTAATATGTGATGATGATTATGGAAGTAGGTTCTATTACAGCATTGACCATCACTCAGAGTGAAAAGAGGAACTCATGCTGGTGGTGACATAGTGAGGCGGAAATAAGCTGTTACTTGCTGTTGACCTTGGCACGAGAAGGAAGCAGGTCTAGGGAAGGGGAAGTTCTGTTATGATGGGTATTAAGATGTTAATGTTTGTGTGTGTGTGTGTGTATGAAGTGATATGAAATAGAGTGAGCAAGACCCTTGGATATTATATTTATGGAGGAGCTGGAGGAAATCCGGCCTGTGGTTGGTTGTGAAAGAGCTGCAGAAGAAAGACGTGGGGGAAGAAGAGTGGTACCGGAAGAACTGGACGCTAATGTACTTCATGTGCAAACCACATGAATGCTTTAATTTTTCAAATATAATACCCGACATATAAATAAAGAGTAGTAAACGTACTTGCTTCCCTAATTTAGCTGTTCATATCGAATATCATTCCTTTAAAAGTGTCTGATTTTTCAGAACAGTACATGTAAAGCAAGTCACAGTTGTATTCTATATGAACATGTGTCTATACCTGCATTTTGGCACACTTGCTTTCTTTCACAGATATTTTCTAAATAAGTTTCAAAGTAGACAAGTGAGACTAATAATGCCAAGTTAAATATATACCAGCGGTGTCCAATAGACGTTTGATGCTAGCCATACTTGTGGTTTTGAATTTTTCTTATTAGCCACATGCGTTAGCCACAATTTAGTAAACTATTAGCCACATGTGGCTAGTGGCAAACTTATTGGACACTGCCAATATACATTATTAAGATTCTACGTCCTTTTAAAGAGTGAAAACTTTCTGTTGAGTAGTTAGACACATTGTAGCTTAGCCCTTCTTATATGATTTTTGCAACAAAATCAGCATCTCTTTTTAGAAGTGTTCAAGAGCACAGTGTCTGCTCAGAATGGTCCAAACATATACATATTTGGCATACATAGCTTTGCATGTGACTGCCAAGTAGATGTTATATATATTTGATGCTAAAAAAAAGTTTTGTTAAAAACACACATTTTGCACTTTCGTCGTTGTAGTAGTAGTAGTAGTAGCTAACCCCAGGGTAAATCTAAGGGACCCAGAAAGTAATTGTGCTCTTCCCTGTCTGCAGCTCACCCCTCTTGAATAGTCATTGGGCAGCAGCAAAACTGATCTGTCCATTTGTTCTTTTCTTTAATTTGGCAGTAGTTCAAATACTGATTTTTCTTAGCATCTTTGAGGATTGTTTTTAGAATCATAAGACTTAACTGTATGCTCATAGTTCTGGCTTCCATGGAAATTTTTGGTTTTCTTAAATGGTGAAAGAGGTACTTAGCACTCACTACAGACAGTATTATCTGTACTGTGTTATTAGCTTTTTCTGACAACCTCTTAAACTTCTTGAGAAGAAATCTGGTTCTAGATGGAGTTCCTGTATCTTTAATTTGGCCAAAGATAATTAATAATGGTAATTTAATACTTCTGCTGAAATGAAGGATTTTTTTCTCTTAGAGTCAGTGTTACTTCAGTCTACTGAGTTTAAAAGACTTGGTATGACTCTTGTTTTTTGGTTGGGATTATTACCAGGGATCCTGGTTTTCTGTGATTTTTAAAGAAACCCACCACAATTCTCTGATTAAAAACCATAAAAATCCAGAGTTTTCCACAATCAAAATGAAATGCTGAACTTTAGTTTCCTTAGCCTCAATATATATAGGTAGCTGTTGAACACAATGTTTTATTGCTAGACTGTAGAAACTCATTTATCTGAGCCTCCATTATCTGCCTCCCTATATTAACTGAACCATATGTGCCCAAGCCCCAGTCATTATCAGCCCCAGGAGGCTGGTGGTTCCGTTATTCAGAGAGCTGGATATATGGTATGTGTAAATATACATACACATATACACAGACGCTGTGTTGGGTTTTTTTTACAAAATGTAAAAATGAAACATTCCCTCTCAAAATGCAAATTCCATGTTTTTCCATGGCAAATGGGTTTCTAGAATCCCTGGTTATTACAAATAGGAATTTGTAACTTAATTGTTTTCTCACTTATTTATAGGTAAAAATTCTAAATTGAGGGACTAAAATAGTAGTAAAATATGTAATCTTTCATTTGTAAATTGTCTGAACCCATCTCATATGGGTTGTTGGTTTTATGATTGCTGTTCATTAGTCTCTGAAGTAATTTGGTGGTTATTCTATATTTCAGTGAAGCATCCACATAGTAAAAACTACACTATGATTTTTACTGATTGGAATCCTTGTCAGTCTTGGCAGACAGCTGGACCTGGAAACTGACCTATCCCTGAACCATTAGATGTATTAAAGGGCCACTGCACTGCTGCTGCCTGGATTGTAAATCTTCTGGGCATAAACAGAGGCCAATCTGACACTTCACAACAGCATTCAACTCACATTAAATTTGAATTTGACAATTTAGATTTTTTTTTAATGTGGTCTGAATTTTAAATAATCTGCAGTTGAAATTAATTTGTGGCACTTAAATAGTTCTCATTTGCTAAATTATAACTCTTGTGGCACTTAAGTAAAACAAGGGCTCTGACCATTGGTTATTTTGTAGAAGTGACAGAGTCCTGTGGCACCTTAAAAACTGACTAAAGTATTAGAGCATAAGCTAATAATAAGTTATTTTGTACTTCACTTGTAGATAGGTATCTCCAAAGCAAAACATAAACTTACCCACAATCTTGGTAGGCTACTTAGTAGAATGACTTAAGAATACCAAGAGGTTCTAAAACTGGTGGCTGGAGTGCAGGATTATGTGAAGAATCTGGAGATGATTGACACCTGTATGCAGTGGTGTTTAATTTATATTCTTGAATGCAATTGTGAAATATCACCTTGAACATTTTAAAATGTACTCTTCATGTATTCTTAAACAGAAATGCTTTACTTCTAGCTGTGAATTCAATCAGAAGATTGTTATAAGCAACCAAAACAACCTATTTCCACAAATTAAAAAATGGGTGGAGTACTTTCCCGCTGGAGGGTAAGTAAATTTTGTTACAATATAAAAATCTTTACAGATAGTTCAGAAGACTAAAATACTTGTAGTCTAAAATATTATTTTCTAAATAATTTGATATGGTTTAGAATAGAATTCTATATTTGTTCGTGATACTTTAGTCAAAACTGTTCTAAGTCTGAAATTTCTAGTAATTCATCTATGTGCTGATTGAAAACCAATAACCAAATAAGCATTGATCATGCTACCCAAATGGAAAATTGCATAACTGAATAGGCCTGGGTTCAGAATCCACTTAGGGCATGTCCTTACTAATAGGCTGTTTTTATGTCTGTCTTAACTTTTACTGCTTTCTTTGTTCTATCTTTGGGCCTTGCTTTGAATTTGGAAGGGTGGGAAATGTGGTGAAGATAGCTGTCACCTCAGGAATTCCTTCAGAAGACCCTTTCTAGGCCTAAATAGTCACTTAGCACTGGGTCAGGACAGATGTAGCCATACATGCAGTTTGTGATTTGGTTGCTGTTCCTGAGCCTTTTAACCTAGGTACTAGTGGATAAGTCAAGGAGAGTATCATCTTTAATCTATCTAGATACTTATATGTACGTACTAGTATAAGAGTGCCTAGCAAATATTTAAACATAGAAGCAAGTCTCCCTTCTTTCCCATTCTGTAGGAAAACTAGCATCTCTGGTTTATACGTTTGTTGTTGGAGTGTGTGAGGAACTTATGGCAGAGCTAGGTCAAAGACGTGAAAGGTCAAAATCTGGTCATTTTTTGACTCTTGCAGGAGTAAGTTCTGTAGTCTAGGTTTTTCTCACTATATCTAAGTGTGAAAACTTTCTTTACAAAACACTTGTCAACTGCAAACTATTTAAAGCTAACCTAAATTCACTGTAAATTTCTCATATGCATTGCATGCCCAAAAAATGTCTTGAGTTTTTAACCAAAAAATACTGCATAAATCTGATCCTCTAAAGATATAACCTGTCACATTTGTATAATGGATGTTTTACCAGGCCCTTACAGGTGAAATATAATTTTCCTTCTCATGTTGTGCCATCTGGCTGACACCGCTACTTGAATTTGAGGGGAAACCAAAAAAGATAATGAACAGGTTGAGATGTATCTTCATTTCTCAGAACTCAGTGTTTTGGAAGATGAACTCTGTTCCTGAAAGGAATCCTCCTAGGAGGGGAAAATGTTCTGTTTGCATTTGCTAGTAATTTTTATTTAAAACCAATACACATAGGCAGCAATGTTCACATGACTTTTTTGTTGGAATGTGAGGTTGGTCTCTCCTATTCACATCTCCTTCCTTGTTTTATTCATTTCTTAATTAACATATTTCCTTTCCTTCCTTCTCTTAATTTATTCCAAATCCTGCATTCATAATAGCCTCAGATCCTCCACAGATGTTCTCCCTTTCACATATACCCCCCTCTCTCAATCTTCCTCCAAGTCTCGTCTACCTCTCTCCTTATTGCCATTGTGTATGTACACCAGATCACTAGCCCTGGAAGTAGGTGGGGGAAAGGTGATTCCCAGAGAACAATGAAGGGCAGCTTTCCTGCACAGCAATTGAGTTCTTCATTTGTAATGGAAAAGTTGCCAGGGCTCACGCAATTAGGTGCCGGAGCTCAACCAGTTGTTTGGGTTTTTTTTCTGTTTTTTTTTAACTTTCTTTCAGGACTGACACAGCCAGCTAGATTCCTTCTAAGTTGAGCGGCAGCACAGCTGCCTATTAGGCACCGCGAAGGCGCTCAGGGCTCCGGCAGGGAGAGGTTCCTCTCTCCAAGCCCCAGACCTGCTAAGGCACCTCTCCCCAACATAGCCCCAGACCTGCTGCAGCCAGGGGATAGATGCTCCTCCCCCCACCCTTCCCCAGCATGGTCCTGGATCTGTAGTGGCTGGGGGACAGGCACCTCTCCCTCAGCCCCACCCCAGTCTGCCCCAAACCTGCTGTGGCCAGGGGTCAGGTGCCCTCCCTTGGTCCAGCCCAGCTGGAACCTGTCATGGCTGGGGGACAGGCATCCCTCCCCTAACCCAGCCTGGCTCTGAACCTGCTGTTGCCGGGACACAGGAGCCCCTCCCCTAGCACCAACCCAGCCTGGCCCCCAATCTGCTGTGGAAAGGCACCTCTCTCTTCTACCCCAGGTGCTGCTGTAGGAGAGAGAGCTAGGGTGGAGTCCTCGCTCCTCACTGTCGCCCGGGGGGAGCCCCACTGCACGCCAAACCCCTCATCCTCAGCCCCACTATAGAGCCCATACCCACAGCCAGAGTCGAGCCCCCTCCACATGCCGAACCCCTCAGCCCCACCTCATGACATTAATTTTGTTAGTGCACCAGTAGTGGGTGGGAAAATGGCGGCAAACCCAGAGGCATTGGGGCTATGAACTGCTAAGCCTGGAGGTGACAGGGATCAGCCCTGGAAAGTGCTGGTACAAATTAAGCGGTATAACAGGTTCTTCTAAGGCAACATTTCTCTGACTGTGGATCGGGATCCCAGAGTGGGTCTTGAATCCATTTTAATGGAGTCGCCAGTGTTGGTGTTAGACTTGCTAATGCCCGGGCTGAAGCTCAAGCTCCACCACCCGGGGCCAAAGCCGAAGCCTGAGAGCTTGAGCCCCGGGTGGCAGGGCCCAGGATTACAGGCCTGTGTCCCCGCTCCCTCAGAGCTGTAGGGCTTGGGCTTTGCTCCCCCTCCCCCTGTCACCAGGGGCAGCTGGGCTTGGGCAGGCTCACGCTTTGATCCCCTGTCCTGGCATCTTGTAGTAATTTTTGTTGTCAGAAGCAAGTTGTGGTGCAATGAAGTTTGAGAACCCCTGTTCTAAGGGCATGTCTACACTACAGACTTAAGTCCACCTATGTGAGGTTGATTTCCAGCACCACAGTAATTAGCGTGGATGTCAACTACAACAGTACACTCCTTCTGTTGGTGGTGCATGTTCTCACCATGAGTGCTTCCACTGCTTGTGGGGCAGGGTTGAGGGCCAGGGCTCTTAGTTCTGTGCCGCTCCCCACCAGGAGCTGAGGCTAGTTCCTTGGACTTCTCAGATCTCTGAGTGGGGAGCTGGGCAGGTGCAGCCTGGCAGAGAGTTGGGGGTAGCTGGGCTCTAGCTGCCTGGCTTTCTTGTCAATTTTAGGGCTCCAGGACCCAACTCTGAAATTGACAAGACAGCCAACAGCCAATGTAAGTAGTGCAGTATCTACACAGACCCTGTGTCTCCCTTACTACACCAACATGAGCTCTACACCTCTCATGCAGGTAAAGTTATGATGTCAGTGTAGTAAGGCATTTACGTTGGCGGGACAAGACTGTAGTGTGTACATTGACATAATTAGGTCGACATAAGCTGCCTTACCTCGACCTACCCTGTGTAGTGTAGACCAGGTCTTTGAGTACTTGGTCTGCTGGCAGGGTGCACATCCTTGTTAGTCTGTGGCTTAGGAGAGGAGCCTTTATGAGCAGCTAATGTCAGCAGGAAATGTTCATGGAATGTGGATAAACAGTCAATTCAAATGAGTAGGTTTTAGATAATACAAAGTAAAAGTACACTTCATTTATCAGTTTTGAAAGAAAACCTCTTAATATCAGTGTTAGTCTGGATCTGCAAAAGCAACAGAGTCCTGTGGCACCTTATAGACTAACGGATGTATTAGAACATAAGCTTTCGTGGGTGAATACCCACTTCGTTCACCTTTGAAAGCTTATGCTCCAGTACATCTGTTAGTCTATAAGGTGCCACAAGACTCTTAACCTCCTTAGTGTATTATCACATATGAATGCTGCTGGCAGTATGCTGTAAACAGAATACTTTGGGTATCACTGTAGAGTTCAATGACAGCTCTTTTTCCTCCCCTGTAAGCAGGCAAAGCCTTCAACAGTAGAAGTGTTGGAGAAAATTGATAAGGTATGTATTTTGCCTCTGCACTATTCCTGTTCTGTTTACTTTAGAAATAGGCATCTAACATCTGGGCAGTATTTTTAAAATCACCAAGCTTGTAACAAATATTGGGGGCAGTGGGGAGGAGAGCTGGAACGAGCTTATATACATTTTAATTAGGGTTTGCAGAATTCAATTTTAACTTTTTTAGAATTTTGTTAGCTATAAACATTTTAAAACATTGATTTATTTAAATCTTTATAGTTGCAGGAAGTTATTGGTGGGGCATCGGGCAATAATTATTTAATCTCAGTAGACAGATACAGAAAGTTAAAGCTTTATAACCATTAAAACACACATTGCTAACATCACGTGTCAATATATACAAAGTAAGTATCATTAGATCAAAATCTGAGTTCTTAAGAGCATTTTTTTACTTTGCCTGTTTGCCTATTTTGGTTATTATCAATGGAAATAATTTTTTTTTTGTTTTGTGTGTATACAGTGAAGTTGATGTTTACTGATGGGGAAAAAAAAATCAAATCCTTCCAAACCTAATTGTAATGGAATTAAAATTATAATGGTGCTGATTCCAGACTTGAGTATTGGTGTATTAGAGACTTGGAGTTTCAGGAGAAGGAAAGCAGAGAGCAGAACCCCAACAATAATTTTGAACATTAGTACTTCCCCAAGAAATTGCTACATAACTTATAGTCTAAGTCTACATTTCAGCAACTTGTAAAGTGAATGAATGTTAAATTGATCTGGTTGGAGAATTTAATTAAGGCTAATGGTTAAGCCCTCATTTTTATATTATCCAGAAAATGTCACTAAAACGAAGTCCTATTCATTTGGCTCATTCAAAACAATTCAGTACAGGATGTGTTACAACTTTTATTATGGTGGTAAAATAAGATCATGGACAGAATAATTGAACAGACAGTTCAGTGATCTAGTATGATTCTGGTCAGCGTTTGTGAAAGATGTCGGTTTATGGAGCAATGACCCATTTTGAAATATCCAGTCGGTATTTTCATTGGTCAAATAAATGAAGGTGTGGGTAATCCTGTGGTCACTGAAAGTACAAAGCACTTCTAGGTCATTCATCCACCTGCCAAAAAACTCAAAACAAAACAGTATTGTCGTCTTAATGGGAGAGAGTACTAAAACAAAAATAGAGTTGAAGTGGCTGCAATCGCTCAGCTTTGTCACAGCAGGAGATTGTACTATTAAAATATAAAAACATATTTTGAAGTTTCACAGATGCCTGTTAAAGCAACAGTATTCAAACTGGACTGTGAAACACTTTGCTGTGATCACAAAAAGCTGGTTGGTCCTATGATGCTGGTTCTCCCCCGTGTTTCCAAGTTACCAAATTCCATTAAGGCATAAAAATACATACATTCTTAATATCACTCTTGAGTTTCTGTAGTTGCACAAGGAACGTTATCTGCTCATGAATGAAGGGCAGCTGGTCTATGCCACAACCAATGTATTACGGTGTATTTCATGCTATGAAAACTGTTAAATCTGTTGAACAAACAGTGTGAAGTACAGAAAACCTGATTGCTTTTGCAGTGTTTTCAAATGTCATACTGAAATGCTCACTTCAACAAACCTAATAAAGCATCAGTTACCTTCAGCCGCTAGTCACTTAAAAATCCTTTATTTACAGGAAATCCAGGCATTAGAAGAATTTAGAGAGAAAAATCAGAGGCTACAGAAGCTATGGGTTGGAAGACTACTTCTCTACTCATCAGTTCTTTATCTTATTACTTGTTTAGTTGTATATTTGTGGTATCTTCCTGATGAATGGACAGCAAGGCTGATTATGATGCTTCCATTTTTTGCATTTCCACTGATGTAAGTAAAATGCCTTTTTCCTAACTGCTGTCTCTTTGTTGAAAGGAAGTAGAAAGTGAATCTCAGCAGGGGCCTGGTTTGTTTTTGACAACCTTTGAGTTATCACAACTTGCTGGATTTTCCCTTTAAAATAGAGCTGAGTACTTACGCAGATGCTTGCTTTTTTTTTTTTTGTTGAGGGAAATCTCTCTGCTGGGTATAGGTTTGAAGTGGAACTAAAAGATTTTTCTGTTCAAAAGGTGTCAACATCTGAAGATACTTAGCTTATCAGAATGCTACTCAGTAGAGTTATGTAAATCTGAACAGCCTTAAAATCAGTTTCTTTTGGGTTGAAGATAAGTTTGTCCTGTTCTAAGTTTTTAAAGGGATATCATCAACTCAAAATCAAGTCTTTTTTTAAAATATGTAAATTATTAGGGTACAACAGCTAATCCTGAAATTCCTGGGCTGTTTTTATGGCTTTATCATCATTTAGGTTTTTAAAAAAATTTCTCCCCCATTGGCTGAAAGAGTTGCACAAACAAAATACTTTGTAGATCGTCAAAGTGCTGCCAAATGCAAAAATTAAAACTGGGAAAGAAAAATGTTCCAGTTCTTCAGTTTAAGTACATTTTAAGTGAAACTCACAAAACTATGTGAATGTTCAAGTTGAATTTTATTTTTATTTTTTTTAAAGTTGATGTCCCTTTAACATGTGGATAAGTTTCATATGAGGAGCTGTTCTACTGGAGTATTCTTGACAGAGTTTTTTCTTATTATAAAATGTTAAGGAGTCCTAATGCTGTTAACTCTTTGCATATACAACAGGAAAAATGGCTCTGAAGTTGATTTCGTTCTGTTTGCTTGAACTGATTATTTGGCTTGTTAAGTGTCTTGTTTTCAAAGTTTTGAGTTTAGTTTCTAATTTTATCCCTGCTGAAACTTAGGCTTGCCAGTATTTTCACTTTGGATCACCTTTGTTTGGGATCGGAGAGGCATGAAGACTCTTTAGCCTTTTGGTGCTTTAATACAGATATTACAGCACAACTGATTTGTGCAGAGTGTGGACAGCAGAAGTCTTTTAAAATGCTTTTTGCACATGTAGTAGTCTTGCTATTCATAATATGTACTAAGTTGCTATATAATATGGATGTTCATGTGAAAATGGATATGTATTTCATGAAATAAAACATAGATCAATATACATGTACAGCAATACACTGATCTATCTATCTGTAAATCAAGGCTCAAAGTAGGCTATGACAAAAGAGAATGAATAGTTTAGGGTTTTTTTTCCTCCCTGATAGTATTGTGAAAAAGGCCTTTTAGCTAGCCTGCTATTTATGCCAGCCTCCCTCTTATACTCAAATATGACAAATGAGTGTAGAAATGAGTATCACCATTGTTCAAGGGCCTGTATTCTACTAGTTTAATCTTCTAATGGATTTTTTGTTTTTCTAAGTTCAGTACACATTTCATTTTTGAATGATAGGTATTCATGAAATCCTGGGTCAGGCAACCACCAAGCATGTGAACATTTAAAATAAAATTTAGGCTCTTATGACTTGAAAGCATGTGTCTGATTTTTCTCCTGGGTCCAGTCCTCTTCAGTTTTTATCTGGCAGGTACGAATGGCAAGCAGCTGTCAGCAAGTCTTCTGTCTCAGTCAAGAGGTGAACCGATGTTGAATGCCTGGTGCCATCCAATACTAACTCTAGAGATTTTTCCGCATTAAGCAAATTGGAAAATGACTGCCTCTCCAAGCCTGCAGTCACTCACTAACAATACTGTGTTATATCGCTCCCACAAGGTCTGAGCATGTTACTGATGCTGGTACAGTGAGCTAGGTTCTAGGAATATGTAGCATTTTTAATTTTGAAATACCTATATTTATATAACAGAAGACTTGAGAAAAATAGTGGCACATAAGGCCTCACTTCTTGAAACTGCAGTTACTTCCATTCAGAATTATTTTGTCTTATTTCTTCAGCTGAAACTTTAAATAATATTTTTTATTTAAATTGATAAAATTCTTCATTTAACCTTTTAAATTTGAGAACTGACGTGGATATCTTCTAGTCCTAAAAAAGAGAATTTAGAGTGGAAACTTCAATACTAATACGCTATCTGGTTGCTCAACATACAGAACTAGGTAGTGGGGATGTAGGAAAGAAACTTGACTTGGGGAAAAAATACATAATTGTTAAAAAAAAAAAAAATAATGCTTCTGGGTTTATAGTATACTCTCCCAAACAATTTAAGACCCTATAGACATATGATGCATTATTCTATCATTACTTCATAGAGAATAAGTGCCACTTTCATGACATATAAGGAATATGTCAGCAATCATTATTCTACTTTATAACTGTTTTTAACATAGTTATTAAATCATGAATTTGGAAGCAGAATGTCAGTATAGTGTGCATTTGTTAATCCTGTCTCTGTCAATGATTTGTTGTCTGTGACCTTCAGCAATCATTTCACCTATGTGCCTTGATATCTGCATCTGGAAAATTGGGATAGTCATTAACTAACTTACCTCTTAGGGATTTTGTGACTATTAATTGTTGTAAGCATTTTAATAATATATTACATAAATGCTAAGTATGTGCTCATTAATCATCAACATCAATATGTTATGTTAAAACTTTACGGAATTTTGCTTATTCTTTGAGATGCTAAACATGATTTTTGGGAACTCTTTGCTTCAACCTCATGCAGACCTCTAATATTTATTATTGGCTTCATTTAATTCTGTGTCTGCCTTTAGATTTTTATATAGTGCCTACGACAAACGGGATTTTATATAAAATTCTCAGTGAAGCTTGAAAAATCTACTTGCCACTAGGGAGTTGGTAGATTTTCATGACAAACAAAAGGGGCCAAAGTCATCAGTTTAAGAAGCACTTGAGTTTAAGAAAAGAAAAAAAAAATATTTCTAATCCTTACGCCTGCAAGGAGAACTTTACTAATGTAAATCAGTGCAGTTTTTTCTCCCTAAGGGTGCAGATAAACTGCTCCATTGTTTCTGCTGATATTCATAGTCTTATGAAGCAGCAGGATAAAACTGACAAGTTGTGGGTCAGTATCACTGTTGCTATTCAATTTTACAGGGCTGTGACAAGATTAATGTCAGTTTAATCTTCTGCTTGGACAACGATTTAGTGTAGCAAGTGTATAATAGCTGTTTTCTTTGGGCCTTTCTGGTTTGACCCCTCCCAATAACCTCCCAAATCATCAGGTTTTTTGAGTATAGCTGGTAAGTCTGGTCCTCAAGTTAGTATATGTCTGATAAATGTTTCAAGGAGTAACCGGCAAATGAAGTTGTTTGCAGCAGATTACTTGAGCAACATAGTCCTTGAATTTATAATGTTTCTATATAAGTCAATCCTTGCTTGAATCCCTTACATATTCTAATATGTGACTACATATATGTCAATAGTTTGTGTTTATTATTAAAATTCTTACTATTCTAGGTTATACTGCTTTATTTTTGGAGTGTAAAATATTAAAACTTCCCCATGAAATATGACATTGCCATTGTGTCTGCTTCTTCATTAGCTCTTCACATACTAATAATTTGTTTCATTATATTTTAATAGAAACATTACTGAATTTATGTAAATCAGTGCTGTGATGGGAGGAAATGCTAGAGCATCGTTCATAACTTCCCACTTTGTAATATATTTGTGAAGATTTTCACTACTTTCGGCGTAGTTGATAAGGATGCTTTCCTTGAAGGAAGTGATTATAGATAACACCTAATTTTTAAAGTAGGTTATGAGGGGAATGTGACCTAGGAGTAATTGTTATTTTTCTATTGATGTCCTTTGAATTGTTTGTAAGAGATGTTGGTGGGGAACAATGCCACCTTTTGTGAAAGTGTTTAACACTAGCTGTTCTGTGAAACTTGAGTTTCGATTAAAACTTCAGCATAGGCTACTTATAAACCATTTTGGAGGAATGCTAGTCACTCAGTAATTGAGAGTGAAGTTAACTTCCTATTACAAATTTGACTATTTTCAGTTGTTTTAGTAGTCTTAAATGTAAACTAACTTCTTTTTCCCGTCCTCAGAATCTGGTTTATAAGAACGGTGCTCATTTTCTTCTTTTCCAAAAGAACAGAAAGAAATAGTAAGTATCTTTTCAGGGTTTTTTTTCAAATCCTGTGAAACTATTTAGTAGGAGTGAGACTCAGTATAATATTAGCTTCCAGGACAGGAATGATGACCTCTCGGTTGAGGCATAGAACTGGGACTTGGCAGACTTCTAAATTCTGTTTCTGTCACTTATTTCCTTGGAAAGTCACTTAGGAATTGGCTACACTTGCAAGTTAGAGTGCACTAAAGCCGCCCAGTGTGCTCTAACTCGTGACGTGTCCACACTGGCAAGGCATGTAGAGGGCTCCTGGTAATCCACCTCGGCGAGAGGAATGCTGCTGCACCAGTGTGGACACTCTGGTCTATTAATGTGCTCTTTTTTGCCTCCAGAAGTGTCCCCTAATGCCTGTTCTAGCCACTCTGGTCATCAGTTTGAACTCTACTGTCCTGCCCTCAGGTGACCAACTGTCCGACCCGCCCTTTAAATTCCCTGAGAGTTTTGAAAATCCTCTTCCTGTTTGCTCAGCCAGGCGGGGAGTGCTCTCAGTGAGTCTTTCCAAGTGATCATACCTCCACACGCCAGACAATCCTCAGTATGGAGCAATCACAAGGGGCTGGACCTCATCAGTGTTTGGAGGGAGGAAGCGGTGCAGTTCCAGCTGTGCTCTAGCTGTAGGAATTATGATACATTCGGGCAGATATCAAGGGCTGTGAAGGAAAGGGGCCATGATTGGGATGCAGTGCTGGGTTAACGTGAAGGAGCTGCAGAATGCCTACCGCAAAGCCCGCAAAGCAAGCAGTTGCTCAGATGCTGCCCCTGTGATCTGCTGGTTCTACAAAGAGCTGGATGTGATACTTGAGGGTGACCCCACGTCCACTCCAAGGACCATCATGGACACTTCAGAACCCAGTCCAACAAGGCAGGAGGAGGAGGAAAGTGGAAGCGTGGAGACTACTGCAATTTTCATTGTTTTTTTGTAGCATGGCTTTAATATTACGCTATTCAAAAGCAGCAGTGTCTTCTAAATGAATAAGTGGGACAGGCAAGCATCATTTTCTTGATGTAATATTAAATATGTTGTCCTTTTGAGAGCTGCCTATCCACAGCAATAAGAATTTCTGTTTGTTTTAAAGTTGTACAGATAGGTGACATGAGAATAATGCAGAATGTTCGAAAGGGCTGGCCAGAGTTTTATTAAAAGGCAAAATTTAAAAATAGACATTTGCTGTGGTGGGTGTATCCGTAGTATTTAGATTTGAGACCTCTTCATTAAACGTGAGATTGCCTTCAACACTCCTTATTGATGTAGGCGAAGCATGTAGAGAATTCAGATTTGGTCCTGTGTCTGACGACTCAGAGTTTCAAGAATTGTACTTGGGTTATTTGAAACAGCTTGTAATTTACCAAGTTAAGCAACATAACTTTTTGAACATCTTTCCTCTGATTCAACACTGCTTAAATATTGTAGATTAAAAATAAAGCTATAGCTATATTTATCAATGTGTTCTAGGATTATTTTCTTTAGAGATGAAGGTGTATCAGTGTCTCAGGTGCTAATATGTTTCCTTTTTTCACTCTACAGTATCTGTTTAGTTTGCCTGGATATTTTAAGTTTACAGATGTGTTAAATTCCACAGATTAATATTTTTGGTTAGACCTGTGTTTTGAGGGAATTTTTATGCATCTTGGAATGTGCCAGTAATGAGCTAAGATTAACCATTCCACAAAATGGGAATGACAAAGCTCTCTACCTTAAATAAGAAATTAGTGTCAATTTTTGTTTACCAGTAGAGCGTGGATTACCTGAAAGCAGTGGTAATTTGAATGGACAAAGGACAGTAGGGTGTACTCTTAAATGGAACAATTTTGGCCAAAAACTAAACAGACTAGCTAAGACTTCTCTTCCTCCATACTTTCTTCCTTCTGAGTACAACTGTTAAACTTAATCCTAGAGATAGTGGAGTGAGTGTTTCTACTTTTGTTCTAGACGGGAGCTATTCTGGGAGGCTATTCTTTTATCTTGTCTGTTTTGCTCTCACCACAGTCTGTAGTGGGGCAGTTTTTATATTTTGAAGGAGAAGGTGAATAGTTTACATGCTGCTTGATATTCTAAGTGTGGTTGTTGTGGGAGACTGAGACTGTTGAAGTGAGCCACTATCCTATGCTTGATGAAGCTTGGTCTCACTTTAATCAAATGCAAATGGTGGTTTCTTTGCTTTGTCAGTGCTTGGCCAAAATCAGAACCTGGAGGAGAGTAGGATGGCTGAAGATTACATTGACTGAGGCAGAGGTGGTGGTAATAGGTTGAGAAGTTGGATCTTCAGGTGGTGTTGTAGAGGGGATTTCAGTGCCCACTATTAAAACGTGTGCCAGGAGAAAGCAGATAGCTCTTCCTTCAAGAGTCCTGCATTTGGGAATTCTTTATGGTTTCTGTTTCTAGAGTGTCTGGACTCTGTCACTAGTACCTCTTAATTTGTTTGGTTAGACATTTGATGAGTTTTCTCTGCTCTGGACCTAATCTAGCCTTTAGGACTTAAAAACCCAACAACACTGGTTCCAAAATATTGGCTATATGCTAAATTTAGCTGAACGCTGAAACATATGACACTTTCCTAATTGTGACTTCCAGGAATTAACCTCATGGAACACCTCCCAGTGGCAACTTGTTGATCACTTTCCTTTCCACTTGTAATCTGTTAAAGTGATCTATGCAATAAAAAATGAATTGCTCAAGTTTTAAAAATATTGCTTCTGGGTGCAGTTTGAGTTGTTGTCATTGATCTGTAAAGTCTTAAATGGTGTGGGCTATCTGAGAGGCTGCCTCCTTTTTAGTGATTTGCTGTGGCAATCAAATTCAGTAATGGTGTGTGTGACTATAGTGCCTGGAGGGGTCATACTGAGAATTTTTTCTCAGTGTAAACAGTAAGGAATAGGGCAGACAATCTCCAAAACTGGTGATTTATTCTATGATTAGATTCACTAAGCCATTAGCCAAATAGCTTCTGTAACATCACACTGGTTATCAAGAATCCAAAGCACAGTCCCCCCTTTAAGCAATCTAGCCTTTGGCTCCCAAGTCTAATATAGCAAGAGATTACTGAAAACCGTATTTACCATCCTTAAAGTCCTACCAATTCCAGAAGAACTGACACATTGCCCACCAGGTCAATGAATATTTCAGATCTCTCCCAATACAGTCTTACAGCCAATTTTTAGTAACTAAATCTAAGATTTATTACTAAAAGAAAAAAGGAAAGTTGTATACAGTTCAATATACATACAAATGTGTGTGAACTCCTTATGTTAGTTTCATAGCAGAGATGGTGAGACTGCTGATTTCTAAAAGTTCTTCTGAAATCAGTGTAAAAGGTTATAGTCCAATAGGCATCCAGGTGCAGAGTTTCAGAGAATTACAGAATTTCAAGGTTGGAAGGGACCATCATCTAGTCCAACCCCCTGCTCAAATCATCCAACAGATTTCTGCCCCGGATCCCTAATTGGCCCCCCTCAAGGATTGAACTCACAACCCTGGGTTTAGCAGGCCAATGCTCAAACGACTGAGTTTGAATTCTTTCTATGAGAATTCCAGGGTGCACCCAGAGTAAACATGGGGGCCTTGGTCTTGTTGTGGCTTAGACTTTCCCTGTAAAGGTTTAAGCAGATGTGAGGTAAAAAGGATCAGGCCCAAAGCTTCTTTTATAATTCTTAAGCAGGCTTATAGCCTTTTGCAGCAATCGTCACAGAAGGCCTTCCTTGCATGAAGACTAGGTAATGTATATTGTTGCTTTGAAGCTAATCTTCCTATGCATAGGTATGTATAGGAAGATTAACTTCAAAGCAACAATATACATTACCTAGTCTTCATGCAAGGAAGGCCCTTCAGTATATGTATAGGTAGGTATAGGAAGCTAATCTTCCTATACCTAGGTATAGGAAGCTAATCTTCCTATACATACATGGGTAACTAGTTTGTATTAATTAACATAAGGCAATTAACCATGCAGACTATCAAGGCAGTGCATTATGGCATAGACAATGTAAGCTGAAGACTAAGTAAATAACGTTTAGTTCCTACAACATCTTATATCTTTGATTCAGTAGAATACAGCATGAATCATTAAAAGATAGACACAGGAATTTAGCATCTACAAATGAATTAGATCACATTGTTAAACTTCGAACAAGATATAGGTAAACACAGACAGATACAGTTAGTGTCTACTCTTGGTTCTCCAATCATACAGGCAAACATGTTAAAGATTCAAATCTACTTAACATGGATTTAATAACTATCTACAAGGAATGGCCCTGTTTACCATTTCATTGCCTCATGTTAAGTTGTTATGGGTCACACACTAGTTCACTCGTCTGTCAGTGTCACAGTGTGTGGGCAAACAGCCTTAATATTTAATCATTTGGGGGCTCTATGACTCTGGAAACTTCTCCTCCCAACTGGCCCAACAACAATGGGTTGTTGCACCATATCCTATTGCTCTTTTCTGAGGACGATATGACTGTAGTAGTGATCGCTGTCTCTTTGTATAATTTATTTTAAATTATGTACATATGCCCAGTTAAATACATTTGTCGTGCATGTTATAAATTAACAAATACAATATTTTTGCTTTGATGAAAGAAGCCTGCTAAATCAGCAAGAATTGAAATGTTGTCTGAGAACACAAACACTAATGTAAACTCTCTTAAATTTTGAATAACAATAAATAATGCGAAATTATATCGGTCATCTTCTTTTATGAATTTCCAGTGGCCTAAATAATGGTTATGAAATGCCATAATTTTAGTTTCTTCTTCACCATAGCCTTTTCTCAGTTATGTACTATCTTTGTGAAAAACTGATACTGACAAAATAAATTTTGAGCCTGCAAATTGAGCTGTACTGAGGAAGCTGTATTCAGCTGTTAAATAACACTAAGGGAGGAAAAAATAACTGTAAATATCTTTATTTTTCTGCTTGTTAGAATGCACTGCTCACCTATAAAGGAGGTAGCAGAGAATTGGTAGTATCAAGGGAATTCATTCCTTTACATTGCAGACACTGGCTTATTACAGTGAGTTTTCCATAAGTACTGGGCTACTAGTATTGACTTTCAGGAAAAATCCGACATGCATTTGACTTTATCTCTACAAGAAAAAAAATAAGGTTAGATGTTATGCCTACTGGCTGTAAGACTATCCCTTCTCTTCACTAGTAATGAGATGGTCCTCTGGTAGTCATGTCTTCTCTTATAAAACTGGGGTTTTGTTATATTTTGGAAATGCTGTCAGGATGAAATATATAGATCCCATTGTTAAGTTTGGAAATGTTGAAGTATTTGCAACTAGCCTGCATGAGACTTGCATAAAATATATTAGAGACATAGGTTGGGTGAGGTAATGTCTTTTATTGGACTAAATGGGGAGAGAGAGAAACTTTGCTTAATACTAAAAATCATGGACTGAATAGAGATGCTGGATTTATGGCTTATTACAACAATCTGTAATCCACTAACCCCCTTGACTGGAGAGTTGTAAACAGGCCACTTCATCTTGAATGGTCCCTTGAAATATGTGTTAACTCTTTTATTCTAAACAATCTTTTCCATCTCATATTTAGCTGTGACACTCTGAGTACATTTCACAGACCTGAAGAAGAGGTCCGGGCAAGCTCAAAAGTTTGTCCCTCTTACTAACAGAAGTTGGTCCAATAAAATATATTACTACCCCAACCTCGTGTCTTTAGTATCCTAGGACCCATACAGCTACAACAGCACTGTAGAAACTGTATTAAACATGGTGACAGGTTTCAGATTAGTAGCCGTGTTAGTCTGTATCTGCAAAGAGAACGAGGAGTACTTGTGGCACCTTAGAGACTAACCAGTTTATTTGGGCATAAGCTTTCATGGGCTAGGTGATCAATTAAAGTGAGCTATTAACAGCAGCAGAAGAAAAACGTTTCTAGTGATAAGTTTATTTAAGCTAAAATTGCTATTGTTGCACCAATTTTAATATAGGTCAAAAAAGGACTTGTGCTATATTAGTTCGTTTAATTAAGTGGTGCTTTAAAAGGCTTTATAATTAAAACTTGAAACTGCCAGTAGGTTTAGGTGGCTTGTTTAAAACTCTTACGTGAAAATAAACTAAGCACAAGAAGGATTTGCTAATGTACTGGGATTACTTGGGGCCAGTGAATGAATATATTGTTTGGCTTTCACAAGTGAGAGAACTATTCAATTAATCTATGCTGAAATATATTTATCACATTTTTAATATAAAAACTAACATAAATTTTGTGTTTTTAGGTGAAGCATTAGAGGATCTAAAATCCCAAAAGAAGAAAATAGTGAGTAATTTTTTTCAAATAAGTCTATCCATTATGTCCTGTTAAACAGTCTCTCTACAGCTCTGCTAACTGAGATTGACTATAGAACATAGTTTCCTTTCTTCCCCACCTTATTTTTTTGTAATGTGTTTACAATACATAATTTGAGGTCTTGTCCCTCACCAAAAATAACCAAAATTGTTTCTTGCATTTGAAAATCAGTCTCATTTTGTTTATTTGGATGTCCCGTCACGGCAATGGTCTTGGGACTGTTGGATCTACGAACCAATCCTGTTTAATCAGGGATTGAAAAACTTACCTGAAGCTCAGTGGCATGAGGACTAAACCAACTAGTCAAAGTGAAAAATATCTGTGCTGCTATGTTACTAAAACCACACACCAATAATTTAAAAATAAGGTACACAATTGTAACTGTAATCTCATCAATTAATTTTGTTTGCCTGAGGTAAAAAAAAATGTAACTTTTGTTACCTTATTTCCCTTTCTGGCTTTGTTCTATTTTTTCTTTTCTGTAATAGATTATAGTGTATCTTTTCCTGCATTGCCTTGACATTTGCTTCTTTTCCTGCTTTCTCCCTGCAGTGTTCTCTATCTCCTTCTTCTTTTCATTCCCTCTTCTCTAGAATCTGTCTTCCATACTTCATATTTTTTGTCTATGCTATCAGCGCCTCCTTCTCTGACCTCATCTACTTTTTTATGTAGATCTTCAAACAACACTTCCAGATAAGTCTGAAACTGGCACTCATAAGTACTGTGCTTCACCTGGATCAACACTCGATCTTAGTAGCCTGGGTTTTGAGTTGAAAGACTTTCTGAGCTTTAAGAATTCTTTCTTTAATTACAATGATGCAGTGTTGGGAACCATTCCACTCCGATTTACAATATGATAAAGAACATCGTCCTTCACTTACGCAAAGATTACACTTCATTCTCCTACCTTGTGCTCTCAAGCATACACTTAAATATGAATTATTTGACTTTAGCAAGAGACTGTCACCCGAAGTCTCTAGACTCCTTTCATAGTTTGGTCCTCATGTGTTTTACTCTCCAAGTTACTTAGAATTTCTTTGCTCATGTGGACTTTATGTCCAAGGTATGGGGATGCTGTCCCAGCAGTACTTCTCTAATCTTAAACATGTGAGATGACCTTCTTTTCAGTTGCTCTCTACTATTTGAATTCTTCTAATTTGGTCCAATTTGATAAGACAGCAGCCAAGTCGGTAGTAGAACTAGAAGCTCTGAATCTTTTCTCCATATGTGTATCAGTCATAACTACAATAGTGTCCTTACAGAAATGCTTCTTTACCTTTTGGTAGCTTAATTCAACCAAATATGGAAATGAAACTGCCAAAGCTGTGAATATTTGTTTGAAACAGATTATCCTAAAACTTGCTGCATTATATCACTTTATGATGGACAGAAGGAGGGCCAAATAATCCATATTTTTTCTTTCCTACTTAGAAATCAATCATCAAAGAAGCCTAAATGTTTCAGGACATGTTACTAGCATGCTGTATTAAGGCAAGATCTCCAGAAGTGTGTGTTTTGGACTCATGCCTCCTCTAGTGATATCTGTAAGACAGTCAGTTGTTTGGAGGGAAACAGCAGAAAGCAGATTGCAATACCTGTTTGTTACAGGGAAAGGTGACCTTACTAGTCTACCACTGTGTTCCCTTTGCTTATGTGGGGGTTAAGTTGAAACAGAACAAAAACAAGTTAGAGGTAACTGTCACAGTTTCCCAGTGACATCACAGCTAATCCTCCTCTGCGTATTTGGAGATCTGTATTTGTAAACTGACACTGGTAGGGTCCCATTCAATTAAAGCGGAGGCAGAAGAAAGGGGAGTTCACTTCTTCCTTCAGAATAGATGTGATTGACAATTACATTTTTAAAAATCTCACTTCAAGAAGATTACATGACATGTGGACTGTCCAAACAAGTGCTAGTAGATACAAACAAATAACAGGACCGTTTCTGAACGCTTATTTTCACTCTAAAACTTTCTAAATGTCAGTAAAGCTGCTTCCCATCCTGGAAGCAAAAAGTAGTCTTAAATTCTAGCATGGTAAAAGGACTAGAGAGGCTGAATTTTGATTAGTGTATAGTTTTACTCACTTTGTTATGATGAAGGTACAACAACAAATTAAAACAGGAGTAGTCTATTTAGTGCAAGAAGTTTAGAAGCTAGCTCTGTAGTGAAGAGTTTGGCTTTTGTTGAAGAAGACATTGGATAAGGGAATGGATGCTATTGAGACACAAGAACAAGGATGGGAATGGTGGGTATCTGGAAAACAATTTGAAATCTAGGCATTTCAACAAACCAGGCGACAGTTCTTGTATGTGACAAGACAAATGTTCTGCAGACAGTATAGAAATTGAGTATAGAAATATAGAAACAATGGTAGAAGGGATAGATTTCTAAAATATTACGCATGTAGTTAGTCAAGAAAATTGGTGTAGTGTGAATAAATATAATTTTAAAAGTTGAATTGGAAAAGCCTAGTGTAACTGGAAAAGTATTGTTGATTGATATTTTATGTTTCTGTGACCTCTTTTCTTCAAGGGTATGAATGTTATACAGTCATTAAGCCTCAGCCCCCTAGCTTTACAAATGGGAAAATGAACCACAACTTGGGATGACAAAGGTCACACAGAACTCTGGGAATAAGAACCAACTCTGATTAATCAGTCTGCTCTATTAGACTACTGTCTCCCTTGTGTCGTATGTGAATCTAGCCTAAATGTGAAGTATATCTTTGGCTTAATTCTTAGAAGAAAGAAAAAGGCATAGTTTCCTTAAAAGCTGGAGGTGAATGAGATTTCTCATCAATGAGTTGCCATGTGGATGATCAGGAGGAGCCTGACTCTACTACCTTGATGAATGGAAGGTTAAGATGCCCTGTGGGGAGAGAGCAATGTCTTAGCTAGCTCTCTGGAGTGCTTCACTTCACCCATTGCTTTGTTCTTGCATGGATCAGTTTGGGTTAGTTGCAGTCTGTCCATGTGCTTACCTTTTACAGACACTGACATCATAGTGATACCATTGATTGTGTCTAACGGGAAAGGAGATGAAGTGGATGTCATAGCCATATTGTTGCTACAATAGGTCACAAGTTCTATTTTCCTCTCCAAGATGTCTTATTACATTGAAAGGGAGGTGTGGAGAACATAGAACTACATGTGTGTGCTCTTGAAGAGCAGCTGCCTTTCATGATGCTGGGTAGGATGAGGGCAATTACTAATGGAATGTGTATAGAGAAATCAAGTTATAAAAGTTATTAGATTTGACGTCTGGCAACATTTTGTGTTATCCTTATGTGTAACATTGACTTCTTCCAAGATCCTCTACAGTACTTCATTTATTCTAGCATTATTTAGCACTACACTTCATATTTAGAGGGCTTGCAATGCAGTTAATGCAGACAATACATTTCAGACACAATGCACAGAATAACTAGGTGAGAGTCTAATCTTAAAATGGTATTGAATTTATTTTATTTGGCTGATTTTCCTTACTGCCTGTTAATGACAAAGCATAAGATCATTTGAATGGGCAATCCTTCTTGGTCCATAAAAAGATGGTAAGAGCCTGGTTAATCCAGACTTCTATTAACTGCAGACTTGCACTGAAAGTGGACTTCCAGATTTGTAGTATACTCAGCGTTCCTCAAAGTTTTACCTCGGCAGCCCCTTTCCACTGTCCACTCATGGCCGGGGGATATGTCCGCTGAAATGCTGCCAAATAGAAACCTTCCGCTTTCAGCGGCATTTCGGTGGGACAAAAATAGAATCCTTCCGCTTTTCAGCGGTCTCCTGGGGCCGATCCTGTGGCAGGACCGATCCTGCCATGGCACTGGGACTCTGCAGCCCTCCATGGCGGGTCTCGCGCACCCCACTTTGAAGACCGTTGGTCAGCTGGAACCATGTAAATACTTTACTAGGCAGATATTTCATGCTATCTATAGGCCACTGTGATGCTTTGGAGCAAGGCAGGGAGGGCCTTGGAAAGGTATTCACCTTTCCCAGTGTCTTTTCGGCAATCTAGAGCTGCAGTGTCAGTGCTCCCAGCAAGATGTCTGAATGAAAGAGGCTACTACAACCCTTTGATTGCATGGCGACTCTGTGCTGTTTCTTCACCACTGCTCAGGTCGACCCCTATTGCTTCACAAGGGAAAGCAGAGGGGCATAATGGGAGAATATTACTTCCCCTAGGTGATGGGATAATGTTAGTGTGTACTAGCTCTCATGGCTGGCTCAGTTTTAGAGGAGAGCTGAAGCAGTTGTGGAGCCTCTCCTGAGGTCATCTGTTGGAGGAAAATGGGGGTGCACTTTCTAAAGGCCTTCATGTGGTGCTGGCTACTTGCCTTTAGCTTTCTCTTCTCTTGTGTGGCTACCAAAGAGCAGTTAAAACATGACACGCATCTTTTAACAGCTCTCCAGTAGTATGGAAAGGAACAAGTAATTAGCCCAGTTTCAGGGCTTCTGAGTTGGGGGAGGAGCCAGAGAGTGACTGAGGTGCTCCTTCATTTGTCCTTCCTAAAGTGATATGTCACCATAACTGGCTCCTTCCCAAGCCAGTTCCTTTCCCAGATCTCTTTCATCCACGCTGAGATTTCCCTTCTGGCCTCCCCTTCTCCTTAGAAATATTATTGAGGGATGTGTATTCTAGATCCTTATTTCTGATCTCATACTAAAGCCCCATTGCACTTTTTGCAAGGATGATAGGCTAACCCCAAATCCTGCTCAAATTTCAGTTTAGGGAATTGCTTTTTACTTCCCTAATCATTTAGTGGTTTCAGTCATGCTTAATGTACAATCTGGATAATATTTCATTTCCTGTGTTAAACCGTTGTGAGTGTTGCTGTGAGCTGTTAAACAGATGCTGCATTTCCATTGTGAATGAAGTGAATTTTATTTACACATGTTCTGGGATCTATCTGGATAAGAAGGCACTATTATAGTTGTAAGGCATTATCACTAATCTGCAGGTGAAAAATGAAAATTGCATCCATCCCACCCTCTACAAACTAGTGGCCTTGAAGTCTCAGTGAATTTATTTTTTAGGAGCGATAAATGACTGTGTGACAGAACTTAATTTTGTGGCCATTGACCTTTTAAGTTACCAACTGTTCACACCAGCAGCCAAACATCATATGAAACTACAGTACTCTAAACAAAATATTATTTGATACTGGAATATCTGAGGAATAAGGTCCATCTAAGACTGTAAAATACTTTATATTCACTGTACATATTAGCCATTTGTCATAACTATGGGTATCTGTGTTCTAAAGTTCAACTTCTTCTAATGTTGGCTATTAACCGCTAAAAAGATACTTTACTAGTGATTACTTTTTTAATTAAGCCCATGTATTAGCTTTAAAGCCACTTGAGTGCATTGTAAATAAAATGCTGTAATAATGAAGTGTTTTAATTATGTTCCCTAAAGTATGCATAATACTTAGTAAATTTTTATTTAAATTCTAACATGTTCAGTTGTTTCTGAAAAGCAGTTTGAATGTAACTGTAAAGATAGAGTTTAGCCTTTAAAGTCACTTGAGCAAATTCCATGGCTGTTCTCCCAGTTAGTGAGTTTCCACAGCATTTGCAGCAAGCTAATTGCTTCTGCTAATAAATAATCTAAAATCAATGCTGACAGCAGTTAATTGGCACAGAGACTTTATTCTGTAAAGCACTTGGCTAACGACCTTCTTTAAATTAATAGCATTAAGTGCTATGAGGAAATAAATCTGAGGAATTGCCTGTCATTTGCTTGTCATGTCTAATAACTTCCAATAATGATAGCTGATAGATTTTTGCACATTCCATTATTGAAGTTGGTGCATGTAATTATTCTCCTCATTATATGTAAACAATTAACAATATTTGGTGTTTCCTTGCAATAAAGCTATTGAGTACAAGTTAGAAGTTAGAAACAATTTTTTAAAACTAGATTTTATTTCCTTTGAATGCAGTAAATCAAAGTGACTGAGCACAGTAATGCTTGGCTGGACCAGGCTTTACACTCTTGCAAGTTTTCATGTGATGCTTGTAAATATAAAAATAAACATTTGAAATATTTTTTTAAAAGAAGTCTGTCTTGACCTTTGAAACCTTTGCTTCTAGCTTGAAGAAGTAATGGAAAAGGAAACTTATAAGACTGCTAAATTAATTCTTGAAAGGTTTGATCCAGAATCTAAGAAGGCAAAGGTAGGAATCTGGTATCATTACTAATACATTATAAAATGTTTTCTCGATGCTACACTTTTATAATATTACTGTAATTGACAGGAGGTTGAACTGCCATCTGCTGGAACATCTGCAACTCCAAGACCTGGACAAGGTAATAGCTTTGTAAAATTGCTTCTCTTTATGAAAGATCAGTATTTATAGCAACAAATTCCGTTAGAGTGTCGTCTTTTCTTTTCTAAATGGGAATTGTGTGGTACACTGGGATTAAGTTTTTGAGGGTATGGAGGGAATTGGCATTAGGTTGTGCCTATTAGTTGCTCTTTATTTAGTAGTGGGTCTGTTATTTGGTGAAATAATTTAATGCTTTTTCAGCCAGTTAAGTGTTCAGTGCTGCTTGATGTTGATACAGTGTGAATCTGGCTCCAGAATACATCTTGTGTATCTTCAGATTTTCAGGATGGCACTCCCTCAGAATAGTAGTTTGCAGTCAACAGTTTTGTTCAGAGTTTATGTAATGACTGATTTGGATTTCCTGCTGACTCATTTGTATTTTTCTTTACTTAGTCAAAACACTTTCAGAGTAATGTTTTAGAGATAAAAGTTAATGCAGCAATCACCTGAATATTTTATGGAGCACTAAAACCTGAATGTTTTCAACTGTTTTAGACCTTTCCATTTAAAGGTTGTACTATTGTGCATGCTAGTGAAATAGAAAATGATTATGTATTATAAATCACGAAGGAGAAGACTTAAGCTGAGAGACATGCACTCTCCCACCCCAACAGAGAAGGTAAAATTTATCACATCAAGTGGAATGGCTCTAATTCAGAAATATGGGCTGTAAACACACTAATCTCTTTTTGGAAAACTTAAGTTATTCTCCTGGTTAAAACTGATAGCATTTAGGAGATATGAAATGCTACAGTAATATTGCAATAATGCTACTATTTCAAATCTAAATGTGTCATTGGATGAATATAACTGAAGATGGATTGCCCAGATATATATATAATTTTTTTTGAAGGAATAATTTGCTTTTAAAGCAAGTCACTCAGTGGGGCTGCACAGGATGTAGTGTTCACTACAAGTAATTATAGGACCAGAGGGATATGATTTTTTCAATAACAGATTCATGTTTCTAGCTGAGCACATGTGAGCTTGGCAACTCTTGTATATCTTTGGTGGTTGCGTGGTAGCCCTGACTGCTTTTGTGGGAGTCTGGTTGAAAGACTCCTACATAGTCAAACCATTATTTAGTTTTCATCCTGTCCCCACACTTGCGTGTGATCTGTTGAGTTTGGGAAGAAGGAAAGAGGAGGCCTAATTTTAAACCGGCATGGCTATTTCAAGTCACTTTCTCACGTCACAGCTTCTGGAATGCTGGTTATGATACTTGTACAACATGAACTAGATTATAATTTGCCACTAAAGTTGTTTGTGTAATTCTCCTTCCAGTTAAATAAAATCCGCTCTTTGTTTTGCTTTTGCTCAGTTTCCCAATTTTATCAGGATTATTTTTACTAGCCCATCCTTGCTTGCTGTTGTCGTGACAATGAGCAAGTTTTGCGTTGTGCTGTTTTCACAAACAGACTTCTCCTTTGGCTTCCTGATGTCTTGGCAACAGTCTTTGTTGTCTTCTCCACTATGTTTATCTGTCTTAATCATAGAGACCTAGATTTTAAGGCCAGAAGGGACCATTATGATCATGTAGTTTGATCTTCTAAATAACCCCAGCCATAGAATTGCAGTGTGATTCCTCTCTGAAGCCCTAACTTCTGTTTGAGCTAGCGCATATCTTTTATCCTTTTAGTCTTCATTCTTTTTCTTGAGTTAGATCAGCAGAGGCACCAGAGCTAGATCATCACTGCTATCCTGAGCATTTGAGTAGTGCTGGATGAAGAGTGAAGCTGCCTGGAAACATATTCCTATTCTCTTTGCAGGCATTGCTGCTCAAAGTGCTGTGTGAAAATTGGACTAGTTTGCTACCAGCCCAGTATTAAATTCGTTAATCTCTGATTTTCTTTAATAGATGTGTTTCACCTTATAGGTCAGGCCATCAAGAAGAATATTGTTAGGTTCTCAAGTTTGGCTTAACTAGTACAATTCAAAGTAGATAGTAACTCCGAGCCAAAACCAGTATCTGCTTCTGGTTTGTGCAGTATTGGTGTAACTAAGTATCAATTTCAAATTAATCCATTTGATAAATTTAAGTCTGCATGAAGGTAATTTTGATTAAATTAATGCAACATATTTAAATTATGTGCAAACCTTAATTAAGTTTTCTCTTCATTTAAACTGGTCAGAAGTGCAATTATAATTTAAATGTCAATACTTGTAAATTCTGTCCTCTTAAAAAGAGGATAAGTAATGTTGAAAGTGTGGCCAGATTGGTCTCAACTTTAATGTTGCACTCATGACAGATTAAAAAAAGAAATTTTTTGAAGAGATGAAAATGGAAACAATCTATAAAACTGAAGAGCTGTTTACTTCAAAGATCTAGTGGATCTACAATTGCATAGCAGTCATTTCTCTGGAGAAAAGAATTAGTCTAAAGTGTGAAAATAATGCAATGCTGGTTGCTTTTTAAGTAAATAGTTCTAGTCTTGAACAGTAGGATTAAAAACCAATAAAGACTAACAGATTTATTTGGGCATAAGATTTTGTGGGTAAAAAACCCCACTTCTTCAGATACATGGAGTGAAAATTACAGATGCAGGCATAAATATACTGACACATGAAGAGAAGGGAGTTACCTTACACGTGGGCAATCAGTGTTAACAAGGCCAATTCAGTCAGGTTGGATGTGGTCCACTCCCAATAATTGATGAAGTGGTGTCAATACCAATACAGTCAGACTGGACCACATCCACCCTGACTGAATTGGCCTTGTGAACACTGAGGGCTTGGTGCCACTGACATTTTACAGCATTCTAACTTGCTGGCTCAAGGGTGTGAAAAATCACCCCCCTGAGCAGAGCAAGTCAGAGCACTTTAAAGCACTAGTGTAGACAGGTTCTGAGCTCTGGGAGCCGTGCTCCCAGTACTCAGAGCTAATCTCCTTGTGGAGTGCTCTCTCCCAGCGCTCGCATGCAACTACACTCGAACTTCAAAGCACTACTGCGGGAATGTTCCAACGGTAGTGCTTCACTTGGAAATTTCAAGTGTAGCCAAGCCCTTATTCTCCAGTTGTAAGGTAACCCCATTTATACCTGTTTGCTGGACAAAGGGGACTTCTGCTTTTTTCCCAAGCATTAAATTACTTCATGATCTTTTAAGGTGAATGTGACTTGAATATTACAACTCCTAAAATATTCTTTTCTCCCAGTGGGAATAGTTTTCACTGAAATCAACAAACATTTGTGAAACCTTGCAGCAAAAATTGCCTATGGCGTGTACTTTAGGAATAGAAAAATTCAGAGGTTTAGCAGGGAAGTGGTGGTTTGGTCTAGGATAGGTATATAAACATTTTCTGCCGTAAGCAGACAATGATGAAAGCAGTAAGTGGTAAAGGAGCACAGAAACTTAAAGGGCACCTCATATACACACACCTCTGAAAAAAGTCTTTCTCTCTGTCTTTCTTTCCTTCTCTCTTTTCCATCTCCCTTCTGATGGCTTTGTCTGCAGGCTAAACTGCTCCTTCGTTCTCCCTAATCCAGCATGCCAACACGAGAGCAGCGGAGCAGTGAACCTGCTTTAGCAAAATAATTCTCCTCCTGTGAACCTTATGCATTGTTTGACAGCCTCTCTATCACAAATGGGTTTACTGCCTTCTGTATCCTCAGCTATCAGTACTGCTCCCTCTTCTCCCTTCTTGCTTCTATTCTGCAAAACCTTTGGAGGTTGATAGGCTGAGCCCTAACCCCTTGGGACAGCACAAAGCAGAATGCAGTCCTGACAATAAGGGCCCCACTGACCTTGCTCTGCATATATGGTGAGAAAAATGCTATGTGGGGCGAAGGATGGAGGACTGTGTAGTGGAAGATGGTGAAGAAGATAATTTTAAAAAAAGATTTGGACTAAGAAGGAATGTAGAAGCAGGACAAAAGCGCGCGGGAGGGGAAAGACTAAAAGAATGGGATAGAGAGATGGGAGAAGGCAGAAATATGATACGCGTGAACTCCATTTAGGATTTTACAAAGGCGATGTAGGAGGGATGGGAAGGTGGAGAGCTTAGTGGGAGAAGCATGTCTGGCACAGTTTATCCTTGGTAAATAATGGTTTATCACAACTGTGTTTTCTGATGTCTGTTCTCAATCTAGTCTCTTTGGCTTTTTTTGTCTCCACGCTTGAGAATGAGATCTTGCCATACGGTATATGCAGCAGGCACACTGTTACCTCTTGATCTAGACCTACCCTTTTCTGTAAAAATTGTGTAACAAGGTGAAGAAACACTTGAATGTAAAACGTGGTTAAAATTATCAGTCCTTTCTAGATCAGTAGGCCTCATACCACCCAGTGAGGGTGAACAGAAGTCAGTTAACCTTTGGTCGGCAGTGGAGACTGACAAGTGTTGTCTAAGCTGATGTGTACACTTAAAATGCTTTAGCAGCTACACCACTGTAATGCTTCAGTGTAGTGACTCACGCAGTGATGGGAGTGGTTCTCCTGTCTGCATTGGTAATCCATTTCCCCAAGAGTCGGTAGCCAGGTCAATGGAAGAATTCTTCTATGAATTTAGACCTGTCTGCACTGGGGGTTAGATTGTTCAGAAGTGTGAGGTCTGAGCAATGTAGCTGGGTCAACTTAACTTTTTAGTGTAGAACTGGCCCCTGTTTAATTATTTGAATATACAGTAATCTGTGCAGCCTGAGGTTTTGGGGGACAATTCAATCCCTAAATATAACAAGTGGACAGTTTTCCTTTGATCTCAGTTAACCCCTGACACAAATCTTCAAATAAGCAGTTTAGACCAAAATTTTAGTGAAGTATCAGAGTAGGTAACAAAGTAAACCATCAGAAAGAAAGTACCTACAATGCACTTCATCAGTCATGCGCACTACTGGTTTCATTTTCGTCTGGTGGATACTGGTGTTTTGTGAATTTCCCCACTTTGGAAAGGAGTTTACTAAAACTGTTATCTGCTAATTTCATGTAAACATCCACACTACTGCAGTGAGTGGTTTAAAAAAAAATAATTCAGCTTTATTTATTGCTGTAATGTGTGTTTCTAAAGACAGACAAGATATGTGAGGTAATATCTTTTATTGTACCAACTTCTGTTGGTGGAAAGGACAAGTTTTCACAGAGCTCTTCTTCAGGTCTGAGGAAGGGGACCAGAATGTCCAAGCTAAATACAAGGCGGGACATACTGTTAAGCATGAGGGGTTCACATGAAGTGGGAAATTAAGAGTTAGCAGTAGAATGTGTTACAATTGTAATGAGCCTTAAAACCAGTGTCTTTTTAGTCTGTGGTTTGTAGTGACTAGCAGAGTTATGAATTTAAGTCCTCAAGATCGTCTTTGAAGTTGTTGTGTAGAGTTCCTTTGTGGACAAAGACTGATGTCAGATTTGGAGTGATCGCTTTGTGAAAAGTGGTTTGGGTGATAGTGTGTGTTTTGTCATTTATCACTTTTCTGTGAGAATTCATTTTGAGAGCATAGTGAATGTCTGGTTTCATCCACACGGTTTTTGTTGGGGCATTTGATGCACTGGAGGAGGTTCATCACATGTTGTGAAAGGCATGTGGAGAGATCATCAATGTATGTCAGGTATATTGTTGGTTTCACGGCACGTTTTCCCAGTAATTCTTCCTTGAGGTGGCCCAGGAAGAAGGTGGTGTACCGGGAGCCATCCTACTGCCCATGATTTGGATAATGTGAAATTGTTGTGGGGAAGGATGATGTGAAGGAGTTTGTCGATGTGATTAGGGTGGATTTCCAAGTGTTGTACGTTATTTTGTAGGTATTTGTGATGGGCACTGATGCCTGAAGATGGCTGTGCCAGTGGTAATTAGGAACCAGTGGGAAGAGAATTGTGTGAGAGAAAAATGCAGTTTCATTATTAAAGCTATACCTGACTTTGTATCACTTTTTAGTTAACAAATTTCTGGATGGCTAAGTCAGCAGATAATCAGTTCTGCCATAAATTGTAACTGCCTAAAGCCCAGTGCAGTACTCAAACAAAATTCCTTTTGGTGTAAATTGGAGTCCTCTCTCTGAGTGAGGAGGACTGAAGAGGTCCCCTTAAATTGTTTGCCATATTGATGGCCCACCTATAATTCAGTCTGAGCATGCTTTTCTCTTTCTTAAAAAGGCAGGAGGGAGAACACCATAGTACATCATTCCTCCTTAATGCCTTGTTGCTGCAATAACAAATCAAGCCCACACTCAAAAAGTCGGCTGGTAGAATAGGGTGGGTCACACTGGGTAAGCTGAAATCTATAGATTAAGACAAGAAGGAACCATCAGATTTTCTAATTTGAAATTTAAGAGTATGTACTACCGCTACTACTGGGGAATTCAGACTGAATACTTTACCGGTTGCAGGCAAAATGACTTAATCTTCCGCAAAATTTGAAATAATATTTGGAAAAATTTAAACTATAGGGTAAATTAGAGGTCGGTTAGTGTGTTCAGATTTTCTGTTTGTGTAGAGCCGGTTAATTCTAGCAATTAATGTCTCTCATTTTGTGTACTAAGATATGTAGACTAAGCAATTATCTCTCTATTAGTGCACTTTTGGAGACACTTTGTTCTGAGTATATGCCAGTTAGCCAAATGCTAGTATTAAAATATAGGATTGTGTATTTGATCAAACTGCTTGTACTGAAGTGCACACTTAATCAGAGTGATTGGTCTTTGTAGTGTAGTCTTGTATATATTTATTTTATTTCCTGCTTATTACTTCTCTTACTGATTAAAATAGTAATATTTTGTTTTTGTTACTTGCAATATGGTAGCGAACATTAAATTCAGTATGTACATGTTCCTGTCAGAAATTCGTCAGCGGACCCCAGCTCAAAGAAATGTGTCTGGAACCACACCAGTAAGTCCTAAACAGGGATCTCCAAAAGCTCCAGGTCCACTAGCAGCATCTCCTGGTCTGCAAAGGGACGCTTCAGCTCCTGGGGGACCCCCAGAAAGAACGGTTGCACCAGCCTTGCAGTCAAATGTGTTACCAAGACGTCCTGGATCCCCTGCTACTTCAATGCCTGGAATGGGTAAACAGAGCACTTAATGTTATTTACAGTTTATATTGTTTTCTCTGGTTACCAATAAAACAGGCTATTTTCAGACAGTATGGAAATGGCATTTCATTTGGAAATAGCAGAGCAGTTATCTGATTAAGCAGGAGTTCCATATTCAATTAGCCATAACTCTTTACAGCTGGCACCTTGTGATACTGAAACCTATTGCCTGAGCTCATTTAACTGTTATGGCTTCTTTGTTTAAATGGCAATAAAACTTTGCAGTATTCTGTAGTCAACAGTATAATATACCTTTTTATGTTCGTGGTTTAGGAAAGCTCTAGTTTTGTATAAATCAGGTAAAAAGGAAAATGCTTTCAGCATACATTTGTTTCTCACTAAACTGCACATATTTTATTATGCATCTTGACATTGTATTTAAATTTTTATTCTAGCAGGGATGTTGATATGCAGCATGAGTTATAGTGTAAAATACTGTGTACAGTAAAAAAAACATTTTTGCTAGATAGATGGATTTTTTTAAAAATGCCATGTTAATTTTAGATGATAGTCCAATAAAAGTGTTTAGCGACAGTTGTGGTGATTAATAAATAGTGAGTTACGCAAGATACTTCAAACTGTTCACTTCTGAATGGGCCTCCTGTTTTGCAGATGCTTTTTTCAGCCTAGTTCTGGGTCAAAATTCAGAATGGCATTTCTCCATGAAAAACACTTGGTATCGTTCTTTGCAATTTAATCCACATTCAGTGGAGTAGTTTTTGTTCACTTTATACTGTTGCCAAGAAGTTTTTTTAGCTGTGTCGTCTTATGTCCCCAGTTGAAGGTTTTATAGTGATTATTTTAAGTTTTTGGCTTACGTTAGGTAGTAAAATACATCAGGACATTGATGATCTTTCTCTCTCTATTAGGAGAAACTTGGGCAAATGAATTTTGAAATGGATTTTACTATACTGTAGTTTAAACCAATTTAGTGGGATAAGATTTTAAATGAAGCAGAATTTAAACTTCTCACCATATTAAGTTAATTTACGTTGACCTATGATGGTAGCAAATTCTATAGAATTATTAGAGAAGGCACTTTAATTGTAATGCCCTGTTGTTGAACAATTAACTACTTGAAAATTATCTTTATGGTGAAACTTCCAGTGTTGGTCCTGAGACCAAAACTGAGGTGTTGGGGAAAGTTATTAGTAAATCCTGATTAGCTTCTTAAGTTACCAAAGTGGAGTTTTCCCACCAATAAATGTATTGCAGTCAGACAGCTCTACTTAATGGCAGTGTTTAACAAGTTCAGACTTGGCACGTACCTAAAGTGTGTGCTCCTTGTTGGGTTGCTGAAATAATTGGATAAATGTTTGCTCATATTTAATTATTTAACTGTGTGTAATTTTCATTAGCAATATTAAGATGTAGACACATTGAACTAAATTATGTTTGTTTGAATTTGAGCTTCTAAGTATAGAACAGTGAAATAGATATTTATGGGTGTATTGCAATGCACTGTTGCTAATTCCTTTAAGTAAGTAAGAATCTATTAATGCAAGTTTTGTGGCTAATATTTTACATTTCTTTAGTTTCCTTTAATAACTGACATGTTTCCCTTGCATATATGTAGTTTCAGTCATATATGTATATAATATGATTCCCTTATTTCTCATATACAGAAATTGCAAACACTGTGTGAGATGTCATGGTTACTGTGCAAGTCATATCTTTGGATTTCCTGACTTTTTGCGTTTACACTCAACCACAACATTTTAGTCTAAATTCAGTATCAGAGTAAATATCTTTCCACCTAAGTCTCTGCATCACTTTCAACAAATATGAATGGGCTTAATTATCTCTAAAGTAAGAATATTCATTCATTTTTATTACTGTATTTTGTAGAAGAGAATCAATTTAACATGTACCACAACAGAGCTCCCATATGTTTGAAAATTAATAACCAGCAGGTAGTTGAGAGTTTGCCAAGCTTTGCAAAAATGACCAGTCTTTGTACAATGATTGCTTTTGATGTTTATATTAATTACAGTTGTCCATAACAGCATGAAGACTAAGATGCATGGTTTCAGAGGCTTTTTAGTATGCAAGTGATTGAAGATGGTCTTGTGGAGTGTGTTCTCATGTTTAATATCGCTAGGTTTCTTTATGTACTTCGCTGCACTGACTATTAATATGTACCAGTTAAAAGTGCTTGCAGTATAAAGTGTTGTGGAGAGTCTTATAATATTTTAAATGGAGAACTGAATTTTTAAGTATTATTACTAGAATATTTTAGGTGTTCAGTTTTTGTTGTTCGAGAATACAGTATGCTGTCAGTGTTCTAAAGCTTTATAGTCACACCTGTATTCAGCTGTGCCCACTCCTTTTTAATGGGAGTGTTTTTTGTCTCAGTGACCTTAAAACAATGGTTACCAAACTTTTCATACTGGTGACCCCTTTCACACAGTGAGCTTCTGAGTGTGACCCTACCTTATAAATTAAAAACACATTTTTTATATTTAACACTATCTTAAAGTGATATTTGTACATTTGTTAATATTACTTTTCACAACCGACTTACTAGCATAGACTTCACAGCAGACTTGCTAGCTGGGAGGCTGTGAAAAGTGATATTAACAATATACAAATATCACTTCATAGCAGACTTAGCACCCCACTGCCACCCTTTCTTCTGTGCTGCTGCTAGCAGTGGTGCTGCTTTTAGAACTAAGTGGTGACATAAGGCCCCACCAACCCTGCCCTTCTTTAGTTCCTTCTTACTATCCGCGATGGTTTCTGGAACCTCTTGTTGCTTAGGCAGTCTCCTCTCTTAGTGGTTTCACTCAAAATGTAGTGTAAATAGTTTAGTAGTTTGTTAGTTTTAACCAGTGGTTCTCAGTCAGAAGTGTGTGTACCCCTGGGGTTATGCAGAGGTTTTCCAGGGGTACATTAACTCATCTATATATCAGCCTAGTTTTACATAAGCTAATATACATAAAAAGCACTAGTGAAGTCAGTACAGACTAAAATTCCGTATAGACAGTGACTTTTTTATACGGCTCTGCATACTATCCACTGAAATGTAAGTAAAATATTTATATTCCAATCAATTTATTTTATGGTAAAAATTATAAAGTAAGCAATTTTTCAATAATAGTGTGCTGGGATACTTTTGTATTTTTATGTTTGATTTTTTAAGCAAGCTGTTTTTAAGTGAGGTGAAACTTGGGGCACACACAACCAACTAGAGTCCTGAAAAGGAGAACAGAAGACTGGAAAGGTTGAGAACCACTGGTTTGGACAACCCCACTTTTATGCAGCTAAGCTGTCCTTAGTCCAAGGGCTGAGGCATGACCGGTAGCTTGCATTTAAACCTTGTGCTGCATGCAACAAGTCTATGCCTTTGAGCGGGAAGCTCATAGGAAAGACCCTTGTCGATTATGTAAGGACTTTAAGCCCTGGACCCAAAAGGACCACACTCACTTGAAGATTCTACTCATGGAGGCAGCCTTAACACCAGTCTTGGCGCTACGCTCAGACTTAGCACTGAGCACCTCAGCCTTGGTGCAGCACACTCCCTTCATCTGTGAGAAATTCCCAGCACCTATCGTCTTCACAAGTGCCTAAGAAGAAACACTGCGAGCACCAGGAGAAGAGCCAGTCTCTGGTACTTAAGGACAAGGTGGCCAGGGACAGAGTGAGACTGTGTCAGGCTGCTCTTCATTCCTGGCACCTCACTGTCAGGTGGCTATAAGCCCTAGTGTAGCAGTGTCCTACAAGGCCTACTCAAGACCAGCTTAATCGTTAATTTGCGGTCCCAAAGCGTTTCCGGCTGCCAGGGATTGTATGACTCTGCTCATACTGGGCTCCCCGGAGTGTCAGAACTGCACTATTGGTGCTCCCAAGTGGCAGAGTGTCGTCACTGACTCCTAGACCAGCACCTTGTTAGCTGTCCAAAGGGAAGCCAGTGTTCACAGCACCAAGGTCCCCTAGAGGACTTTCTCCAGCACCCAGCTGCATGACTCCACCCTGCAGCACACCTCCTCATCATCAGACTTAGAAGAGGAAGTGTGTTTCTCTTTTTTCATCCTGTCGCTGAAGTGTCTTGACTATGCTGCTCCCGAGTCTGCTCCTGTTTTTTCAGGACCTCTGGGTGCCTGGCCATGGTACCTATAGGACCCAACCATCATGTAGAGGCTCTTTTGGAACTTGAGAGTTAACCACTGCCTCAAGGGACCCTTTCCAAAGAGCCCATTTGGTTGTCTCAAAGGCCAGGGCATCCCGGTACCATGCAGAGACACCCCAGGACCAGACTCTGGTACTGAACCTGGTCCCGAACTCCAGGAGGAAGACCAGGATTGTGCTGGCACCACTTGAGGTTTCCCATCTGATTTTAGCTTTCTGCTTCTCTCCAGATGAGGTCACAGTGACACCCAGAGATTCTCTGCTCCCGGATGACAATAAGGCTTATCAAAACTTTTTGGATCCAAGTGGAGGTGGTTAAGGAGGTGACACACAGCCTTCTGGACATTCTGTCACCAGTGGGACCATCCAGAATGGCCTTACCACTACATGATGCCACCATGGACCCTATTAAAGCCCTTTCGCAAACCCCTGCCTCCCTTTCACCAGCGCTCAGGAGTGTAAATATTTTATTTCAGCTAAGGGCATGGGCAGTGGGTATAATAGGCCAGAGAAAGCTTAGCCTTCCCTGGCTCAGCTGCTGCCAACATGCCAATGGACACTTGAGATTGTTGGCCCCACCCTTTCCCCAAGGTGCCACCCTACTGCTGCTGCCTGACTTCCTCTACTCCACCCCTCACTCTCAAGAGTTCCCCACTGGCTTGCCACGTCCCTCCTCCTCCGAGGTGGGGAAGCAAGCCAGCGGCAGGTGGGGAAAGGGGGTCTGGCGGGAGAATGAGGCGGCAGGCGAGGAGAGGAGCCAGTGGCTGGTGGGCTGGCATGGCCTGGTTGGGCCGGCTGAGCGCTGGGGCCGGCATGGTTCTCATGGGGGGTTGGCTGTGCCATGCCGGTGCTCCGGGGGGCCATGCCAGAATGACTGAGGCTGTTAGGCCGGGGTACTACGGTCTCAGGGCGGGGGGGCAGCCTCAGGGCTTCTCCGGTTATGCAGTGGAATTCGGGGCTCCAGTGTGCAGTGAGCGGGGCTGGTGGGCTAGCCTCCTCAAAGCAGAGGTTCACCCACTGCCCATGGCTAAGGGGTGTGAGTTTCATTTTATGCATCCCATTTGTCCCCCCGGTATCATTGGTAATTGCATTGACCAATGAACGAGACTGGTTCTATTCGAAGGTGAAGGACCCTAAAAATCTGGACCTCTTTGGGTGCAAGACCTACTGCTCAGGGGGCCTACAGCTGCATATAGCAAATCAGCAGCGTGCTACAACTTCAACATGTGGGAGTCATTGCTCAAGGATTCCAGACAACAGTTTTCCTCTCTTGTCGAGGAAGGGAGAACTGTAGCCCAGGCCTCCCTATAAACAGCCCTGGATGCTGCAGGCTCCATGGCCAGATTATTGTCGATCACAGTGACGATGTGTAGGAGCTCCTGGTAGCAATATTGGGACTTCCTGAGGAAGTGCAACATACCATTCAGGACCTCCTTTTCAAGGGTTCGTCACTCTTCTCAGCTGACGGATGCTAGACTGCACAGTCTTAAGGAATTCCAGGTGGTCATGAAGTTTTTGATCTCTATGTACTAGCAAGTACAAGAAAACAATACAGACGGTAGCAGCCCAGCCATTCCTTCACTCGGCAGCCAGTCAAGACTAACAGAGGAGAAGGAATAGAGGGTTTAGGCATAGGCCGCCTCCTCCATCATCCTCGTCAGGCCTTACTCACCCAGCCTCGAAGCACCCCGCATTGTCAAAGCACTCAAGGTCAGCATTACACTGCCTTTTACACTAGATCCAGTTACTCCCCTGTTTTCCAAATGCTTTTCCTATTTCCTGGACACTGGACCCAGATTACTTTGGTCCGATGGGTCCTCAACACCATAAAACTGGGTTGCAACATTCAGTTCCTATCCACCCACCTTTCCCCATCCCCATCCCTCTTCAGGGAGCATCTCATGAGCTCCTGTTGGAACAGAAGGTCCAATCTCTCCTTCAGGTGAGAGCCATCAAGAATGTTTCTTCTCAGGCTTCAAACCCTCTGACCGCTATAAAGAACTGATGCCCCTCAGTGATTCACATAGTAGCTGTCCAAGGTGCCTGGGCAAAACCCAGATCAGTGACAAGTGCCATATCTGTAAGGGTTTCAAACCTCGGACGAAAAAGGAGTGGTACAAATGTCTCTGGGTGGTCCTTATGGAATCAGCGCTGGCACCAGCACTGGAGCTGTCCAGCTCAGACTCTGCTCTCAGCACCATGGCATTGGTGTGGAGTGCCCTGCTGGTGCCATCTTTGGACCATCACTAATCCCCCCTTCCCACCACTGGTTAGAAAGCAAAGAAAGGCCAGGAGGGGATGATCTCCTTCATCCAGCAAAGGGAAAGAGAGCAAAGACCCAAGAAGGGAAGCTCCTCATCTCCAACTGGGAGTCGGGTCCCGGCTCAGATTGAGTGGTTTATCCCACCTCGAGGCACACCTGGCACTCCGGACAGTGGGCCCTCAGCACCTGGGCATGCCATCAACTCCTGAGGCCCTGCAGGATATACTAGCACTACCAATGTTGCCCACACTGGCCACTACGGTGCCCCGTTCCCGGGATAAACAGATGCTGGGACTCTTTCAGTGGTTACCATCAGCGTGACACCGCTCTCCACACAGGAAGTGTCCCATCCGTGCAGAGCTATCAGGCCTCAGACATCGGCAGGCCAGCCCAACAGAGCCTCCACCGATCTCCAGATTCAGGGTACCGCTCATTGGGCTTGAGACACTGATCATCAGTGGCATGGCGCAAGTCCATGAAGGTGTGTCAGTCCCTACAGCCCCCAAACCAGGACCGACCTAGCCATTCCCCCAGGGTTTGGGACCAGTCTGGAAACCCAAGCTGTTGGTCCTGAGAGCCTCACTACTGGTTGCTGGAGTACCAGTATTGGCCACCACGGTTGGGTTGAAGTTCCCTGTTTCCACAGCTGACATGCTCCTGCTCTCTCTCGATGGATCGCATAGCTCAAGAAGTGTAAGGTGTAGATCGCCAGGCCACTGTCACTGATTCACTGAATGCCATTGGTCTCCGGGAGCTCAACGCAGGGGCGAGCAGATCCCCCATTGCAGCGTCGAGTTCGGCACTGTCGCAATCAGAAGGAACGGTTGGCACCATCCTGGTCCCCCTGTGTTGTGATCCCACCACCTCAGACTCTGGTACTGGAGTCCCCACTAGCAGTCCAAGGTTACCGCCAGTTGTGCCCTCCCTCCTGATGGCACCACTCATTACCTTGTGGCCTGCCCCCTGCTACCTTTTGGAATACTTGGGGGTTTCCGCAAGGGCTCAAATTGGCTTTTGGTGCTTTGGATAAGCTGTCCTCAAGTTCCCCTGGCCCCCAACAAGGGACCAGAGGAGCAACCATCAGAGGCAATAGATCGTCCAGCACCTGCTTCCTTCTCTTCCTCGCCCAATGAGGCAATTACAGTGTCCACTCATCCAGTCTCACAGGACTGGTGTGAAGGCCCATCAGGAGCTGCTAAAGAGAGTAGCCTCAAACTTGGTGCTTCATGCTGAGAAGCTGGAGGAACCCTCAGACTCCCCATTTGATATTCTTAGCTTGATGGCCCCAGCTGGATGGCTTTGCCCTTACATGAGGGGGTGGTAAAGATCACCAAATCCTTGTGGCAGACACCCTCGTCACTGCCTCCTATTTGCAAAATGATTAAATGAAGGTACTATGTGTATGCTAACGGCTATGAATATCTTTATATGCACCCTGCCCCCAAACTCCCCAGTGGTCTTGGCCTTAATGAGCGGGAAAGCCAGGGCCAGCTAGGAGAGACCCTTAAAAAACAAAGACTCAAAGAGGCTCGATTGATTTGGAAGGAACATTTATTCTTCCTCGAGCCTCCAGCTGTCAGTGGCCAATCACCATTCACTGCTTGGCCACTATGATTTCAGCATATGATAGTCTATGGCCAGGTTCAGGCATTCACTGCCAGAGGACCCCAAAGAAGAGTTCCACGCAATGCTTGAAGAGGGCAAAGTGGTAACCAGAGCGGCCCTCCAGGCAGCCTCAGATGCAGCATGCTCTATGGCCAGAACAACAGCCTTGGCCATCTCAATGCGGAGGGCATCCTGGCTTCACTCGTTGGGTCTGTCAGCGGAGGTCCAGCAGTTGATACAGGCTCTCCCATTCGGCAGCCAACCTCTGTATGCAGAACAGACAAAAAAGTACATGGGCTAAAGGACTCTGGGATGACGCTGTGGACCCTGGGCCGCTATACCCTGGGCCCGGCCAGAAAGAAGTTTGTTGCAACACCTGCAGGGCTCTGGAAGCCAGCCCAGCTTGGAGCCTGCCAGTAAAATGGAAAGAGGCTACAGATGCTGGCGAGGTCACCAGCCAGCACCCTCTGCCAGGTTGAGCTCCATCCGCAACCAACAGGGTGGCAAGCAGGCATTTTTGAAGGTGCGCCCAAGGGCAACTTACCAGCCTGTATCCCGGATCCTACTTCCCCATGTGTCATCAACTGCCTGTCTCTTTTCCTCCCTGCATGGGCCTCTCTAACTTTGGACCGTTGGGTCCTTAACATCGTGATGCAGGGTTATACTCTCCAGTTTTTCTGTCCTTCCCATCCATCACCACACCCCCCAATCCCTCTTCAGGGACCCTTCTCACAAGAATTTGCTCGTACAGGAGGTAAATGACCTTCTGCAAGTGGGGGCTATGAAGGAAATCCCTCAGGAGTACGGTATGTTGGAGGATAGGGATAAGATACAGAGGGAACCTAGACTAATTAGAGGATTGGGCCAAAAGAAATCTGATGAGGTTCAAGTGCAGAGTCCTGCACTTCGGATGGAAGAATCCCATGCACTGCTACAGACTAGGGACCAAGTGACTAGGCAGCAGTTCTTCAGAGAAGGATGTAGGGGTTGGACAAGAAGCTGGATATGAGTCAACATTTTCCCCTTGTTGCCAAAAAGGCTAACGGCATTTTGGGCTATATATGTAGGGGCATTCCCAGCAGATTAAGGGACGTGATCATTCCCCTCTATTCGGCATTGGTGTTGAGGCCTCATGTGGAGTACTGTGTCCAGTTTTGGGCCCCACACTACAAGATGTGGAAAAATTGGAAAGAGTCCAGCAGAGGGCAACAAAAATGATTAGTGGTCTGGTGCACATGTCTTAAGAGGAGAGGCTGAGGGGACTAGGATTATTTAGTCTGAAGAAGAGAAGAACAAGGGGGAATTTGATTGCTGATTTCAACTACCTGAAGGGGGGTTCCAAAGAGGATGTGTCTAGGCTGTTCTCAATGGTACCAGATGACAGAACAAGGAATAATGGTCTCAAATTGCAGTGAGGGAGGTTTAGGTTGGATATTAGGAAAAACTTTTTCACTGGGAGGGTGGTGAAGCACTGGAATGGGGCATCTGTACTGGAAGATTGCCTTGGTTGTAGCCGTTACCTCAGCAAAGCAAAGATCAGAAAGTAAAGCCCTTAGTTCCTGACCTCCTTACACGGTTTTCTATAAGGAGAAGGTCCAGCTGTGACTCCATCCGACATTCCTGCCTAAGATGGTGTCTCATTTCCACATTAATCAGAATATCTTTCTCCCGGTTCTCTGTTCAAAGCCGCACTCCAAGGAAGAGAGGCGGCTGCGTACCTTGGATATCTGGCACACCCTAACGTCTTACCTGAAGGACACCAAGCTGTTCTACAGGTCAACCCAACTTTTCATTGTGACAGCGGACAGGATGAAAGGCCTTTCAGTGTCCTCGCAGAGGATCTCGAACTGGATTACCTCCTATATCCGGTTCTAAGTTAGCACAGACCGAACTGTTACCTATATTGAAGGCCCCCTCTACCAGAGCTCAAGCATCCTCAGCGGCCTTCCTAGCGCATGTCCCCATCCAGGACATCTTCAGGGCCACAACGTGGTCTTTAGGGCACATGTTTATGACGCATTACTGCTATCGCTCATTAGGCCAGAGATGATGCTGGATTTGGTAGAACTGTGTTGCAATCAACCCATCCATGAACTCCTACCCACCTCTGGTGGTATTGCTTGGGAGTCCTCTACAATGGAATGGATATGAGCAAGCACTCGAAGGAGAAAAGACAGTTACCTTTTCTGTAATTGTTGTTCTTTGAGATGTTTTTCATGTCCATTCCACGACCCGTCCTTCTTCCCCACTGTTGGGGTTTCCGGCAAGAAGGAACTGATGGTGGAGGGAGCTGGCAACACCCCTTTATACCTCGGCATACGTGCACCACTCCAGAGGGCACCAGAGCTGGGAAAAACTTCCAGCACCAGTGCATGTGGCGAGCACATACACACCGACAATGGAATGGATATGAGCAACATATGTCGAAGAAAGTTGCCAAAAAAGAAAAAAAAGGTAACTCTCTTTTTTTTGGGTTGCCCTCCTTACTGTGTGTAATTATGGTGCTTGTCTGTCTTCACATAGCATATAATTAACATGATTTTTCCATAGATTTTGTTCTGTTCAGGTTCTTATACAGTAGTATCATTGTAGTATCTGAGAGTTTTTTGCAATAGTGCATTGAGCAATCTGATGAACATCTGTCATGTGTGGCTAACCTTTTCTCACCTTCTCCCTCCGGGGGAAAATCTTGTACAGTTCAGTATTATCTATTTATAATTGAATACAGGCTGCTTTATGGTTTTTTTGGGAAGGCAAAGGTACATTTCACTTAAAGTGGTAGATGCTCAGGTTTGTGGTGGTAACTAGTTCTTGTGGGAGTTTATTCCACGGGTCTGGTACTGTCCACCAAAGAAGGCTTTATCTCCTGCACAGGCGAGCTTTACTTTTAAAGTAGTAATACTAAAGGTAGTAAGTTCTTCTGTGCCTGAGGAGCAGAGTGGTTGCACTTCTTTCTAGTGCTTTAGACACCCTCTTCAGTATTCTGGGACTAGGCCATTAAACAACTTTGAAGATAAGGACAAAGACCTTGGACTTGATTGGATAGTCTGTGGGGAAACCAGTGTCGGAGCAGAGAGCAGGTTTGATGTGCGCATCATAACCCATATTGCTTAGGTGACATAGTTCAACATTCTATACTTTGAGTTTCCTAAGTGTTGATGTTGTTTTGTCCAAGTATATTGCATTGCAGTAGTCCAGCGAGGAGATGATAAAGGCAATATAACTGGTCATCATCCATAAGCATGGGATGGAGTCTTCAAGCCAGCTGGAGATGGTAGAAAGCATAATTATTCATTTTCATAGCTTTTATCAGATTAACTGATTTTTGTTGGGGCTTAAAGTGGGAAACTGAGCCACAAATCCACATTATTTTACAACACATTATAAGCATTTCTACAGTTATCAATTACTACATTACTACAAGTATCCATAATACCATCTTAAAACTAAATGCCATATCTGGATGTTCCCCAATTGTATTAATTTGATCCCAGTAACTGGCTGAAACACTCTAATTGTAAATTGTATTTAATTGTTCTTGCATGTGAGTTCAATAGTTTGTATGTTATTTTAATAAAGACTTTTAAATGCAAATTTAATTATACAATAGGTATTTTAAAGTTAGGAAGTAATTGCGTAGCCTTAGTGCCAAAGCTTAGTTGACTTTTTACTACTACTGGCTCAACAAATTTGAGTATAGATATAATTTTGACTGATTCAATTATAGTTTTGAATTTAAGACTAAAACGCCAGTTGAGCTGATTGAATGGGCACACTTTCCCTCCATGATTGTATTTTTACTGTTGTATAACCACACAGTAGTCTTTATTTCCCGCATGTTTTATGTCTGTTCTAGGTACTCAGCTGTACCAGCAGCTGAGATAATTTCTTTCTTGGGTTTCTGTTTCATTATTATGATCTATATCACAGATTGGTTGCATGGCCCTAGGGCATCACATCAGCAAATCCATTTGGCTTGCACCTCTGTGCAGCAGTCCAGAAGAGGTGCTTGCCACCATCCATGTGTCTTCCAGTATGTGAGCTACATGGCTGGACATGTTTCTTAAAATTGGAGTCTGCGAGGATGCTTACTTTATTGGTAGTGAAGGGGGGGACCTTTTAAAAAATAGCCTTTTCAATAGTAATTATAATTAAGAGATGACACTGTTACCCCCGCTAGATTCCAGAGGGTATTAACCTCTGTGACTAGTTGTTTCATGCCTATACCAGTCCAGCAGATATTTGTTGGTAATGAGGCTATGCATTTTCCTATGTGGATATCTTTTAAAGCTTGTCAAACATCTATTAAATGTACTCATTGCATTTCACGATACTTATAGCTATATTGTGATTTTCAGCTTCCTCATTATTGTAACTAACTGATTAGTCCTCTTTGGGGTTTCCATTAGTGCTTGGGCAAATAACAAGAATAGTACTCTGGTATATATTGATAATTAAAAATAATGGTTCCACAATATAAGCAAAAATGCAATATAAGCAAAATGCTTATCAGCCCAAATGTAGCTGGTCTTTCATACCAGGTATATTTCTGTTCTGCAGGAGCTAGTATCTCAGTGCGTAAGCAGTTGGTCTGAGTTTTGAATTCCTATGCTGACTCAAGGCAACTGCCAGTGCTATTTCTGTAGCAGCTAATTCCAACACAAAAGGTTGTGAAGAGTCAGGCTGAACCAACAGTGAAATTGAGGCTACTACCTGTTTCAGTTAGTGACTGCTTCAGTCACTTGTGGGTTCAATTCCCAACTACTGAATTTTTTAAAGTAAACTATATGAAGGAGCAACTATTTCTATATATTCAGATATAAACTCCCAGGAAAAGCCTGTTTTTCCTAAAAAATGCAGTGTTTGGTTTAATATACTTTAATTTAGTAATTTAACAAGCATTTAAGAAGATATTCCAATAACCATTTTGTAAAATATTAACAATATTATGCTTTCCATTTAAACATTTTTAACTGATTAATGTGGATTTTTGATTCTCCTCAGTTGGCAAGTTATGCCACAAATACATTAACTCAGATTGTATTTAGTTGAGGACTGAACCATTCATAAGTCTTCCCCTATATTTTGAGCGCTTCAAAACACAGGTGCCTACAATATATAAAACAAAAAAGTAAAAAATAAACACAATTTATAAGCCCCTTTGTTTTCAGTTTAAACAAATTTTTACTGAAAATTTCCTGGGTTTTACAAAAAAAATCTTTTTTTCTGATTTTCAACCTACTTTTGTATTCAAAAATATACAAAAAAACCCCTTGCTTTATTAGGAAAATACAGTACATTGCATGAGGTGTAGATATTATGATAACATATTAGTCTGTGGGTATATGCAAAACTGCCGCTTGAAGTAAGACTATGTTTTAGTCTAGAACAGTGGTCACCAACTGGTCAGTCAGGATCGACTGCCATCAACTGGAAAGGATCCTCCAATTGATCGCGGTCTCTGGCAGTGCAGTGTGGCTTCCACTAAAGTAAACTCCCTGCCTACCCCAGCCCCACGCCACCCCTAGAAGAGGCCAGTGCAGCCCTGCGGCCCCAGAGGCAGGGCCGGGTCTCCCCTGCACACTGCTCCTGCCTGCAGGCATTGCCCCCGCAGTTCCTATTGGCCAGGAGAGTTGTGGGGGGTGGGGCTTGCAGAGACGGGCAGCATGTGTTGGTCCCTTCCAGGAGTGGTGAGTGGCTGGGTTAGGCAAGGAGCCTGCCTTAGCCTCGTTGCTCTTGCTGCCAACTGGGAGCCACCAAAGGTAAGTGCTGCCCAGGGGGAGGCTGCACTCCAACCCCTGTCCCTGAGTCCCCTTCCTGAGCCTGCACCCCAAACCTCCTTCTGTATCCCAAGCCCCAGTCATGAGCCCCGTCCTGGTGCCAGCACCCCGTACTCCCTTCTGTACTCCGAACCCCCTCCTGTACCTGAACCCACAACCATGAGCTCCCTCCTGATTCCAGCACCCCATACTCCCTTCTGCACTTCATACCCCTTCCTGCACCCCAAACCCTGGCCCTGACCCCCCCGAGTGATTCACTCTGAACCCCTACTGCACCCCAACACTCTGCCCCAGCCCATAGCCCTCTCTCAGAGCCAGAACCCTGCAACCCCTCCTGTGCCCTAACCCCGGCCCTAACTCTTCTCCAGAGTCAGCACCTTGTACCCCCTCCTGAACCCCAGCACTCTGCCCCAGACTGGAGCCCGCTCCTGCACCCAAATGCCCAGAGCCCACACCCTGTACCCCACCATTCTGCCCCAGCCCAGAGTCCCTTCTTGCACCCAAACTCCCTCCTAGAGCTTACACCCCTCACCTCCTTCTACACCCCTGCCTCAGGCCCAGCCCAGAGCACCCTCCCACACTGCCCAAACCCAACCCTTTTCTCTGTTTCTAGCATAAACCTGTTTTTATGGATCCTTGTGGTGAGTGGCATCCCCCACTGAATTTGTCCTTCTATGACTTAACACAAACGTTTAACAATTAGAGAGGTCTGTAATCTTCAGTGTTACTGTTGGCCAGCACTTTAGCAAAAAGTTTTGTAGACTGAGGAGGAACGCAAATCAGAATAGCTATTATCTTCTTCCCAAAGGTACAGATGGGGCAAGTCCTCACTAGTACCAATGTCCTTACATTTCCGTAAATTCTCTATAGTTTGATTGCACTTTATATTCTTGGACATATTACTGTGTGTTCCATGTTTCCATAACTGCACAACAATCTGTGTTGTGCTTAGTTTCTCACTGTCACAGCTCAGTGATTTTACCAAGAGCAAGTACTGTGGTTGTCATTTGGTCTTTGGCCACAGCCTCTCTATCTGTACTTTTAACTGTTTGCAGCATTCTTTAACTTGTCCCTCAGACTCAAGATCATTAAATATACTACTTCCATATAAAGTCCCTTTTCATGGGAATTTTTATATTTCTTATTATTCCCAAATTTACTCTTAAGTCTTTTTAACTATGTCCCAAGGTTCTTCCTTGGCTAAGACTTTTCTTTCAAATCCCTCTCTGTGGCAGATTATATTAACACACTTCTCCATTATGATTATGAGAACTTACTTTCCAACTGGGTGTTGGACAACACCATGGCTGGAGGCCAGGGCACTGTTCTCTACAGCCTTCCAAACCTTGTTAATACCTAGAGCCTTCATAAACCTGAAGAGGTGGAAGTGATAAAAAGGAACAAGACATCATGGACTCATGCTCACCCAGGGATGCCAATGTTGGATGTCAAAGTGGGAAACTGAGTCACAAGTCTACCCAATTTTTGCCTTTATACAATTTCAGGCAGAAGTATTGTCTCTTATAATGTCTGAACATATGCTTTTGTCAATAACAGACAAAATAGAATAGGTAAATGGCCCAGATGTCTGCATTCTAGGGCACTGGAAAGTTCTTCCATTTTCCAAGAAGATCATCCCCTTCTCTGATCCCTTGGTCTAGTCCTTCAGTCCCATTCCTGCAGTTTCTGGTGCAGTTTCTCTCTAATATGGGCTTTCTTCATCTGAGTCTCTTATACATTTCTACATTACAGATTACTTAATTTTATCCATTAGGCTTTTACCACATCACCCCTTCATTTGTGTGTGTAATCCATACAGTATGCACGCGCAAACTTCAGTTACCCAACTTCTGCATTTCTCCTACTGGTTTTGCAGTTTTGGGGTTATGTCATTCTGTCACTCTGTTCCTAGCTTTCCCAGAAAACTGGTATTTTATATTTATCATTACATGTTTATGTGTATCTTATTTTCATCTTCCAACATGACATATTTTGTATCTTGCCAGCAATAATAGCATTTTAAACAAAACAGCAATTTATATGAAAGAATTGGCAAAACCACACTTACGCCAGGCAAGGCCTTGGCCTAAGTGTTACCTCATCTAAACCCATTCGCTATCCATAATTTAAAATTATTAAAATATAGCTAACAGAGCTCTTAATTTTATCATTTAGCAATTCTCCGTTCTATATTTCAGTACATGTATGTCACTTTTCTACCCCTTAATCTACTGCAGTAGTGGAGAGTTATGGAAAACAATAACACTTTTCTGTCAGCATTTTTTATCATCTTTAATCATAGGTTTTCAAAGGCCTTTTTCATTCAAAGTGTAGTTTGTTTGTGAATCATTACCAAAAAAACTTCATCAGAAATTTTCCTGTGTTGCATGTTGAGGAATGTCTCAATTTTAAGGCTTTGACATTTAAAGGTACTGCAACTGTACATTGTAATTAATGTTAGTTAACATTGTTTACCTTAAATTGGTTAGTCATGAATCATTTCTTGGGTTGTAGCTTTAATCTATTAATAAATGCTTTCAATTCAGATTTGTTAAACATAAAAGTTAAGTGTGGATGAAGTCTAAGCCAAAACTGTTCATCCTTACCACCCGCATTGTTATCCTGTTTTCAGAAGCAGTTTGAATTTTGCTGACTGAACTGCTTAAAATTTGGAACAAAAATATTCAGTATAAAGTCTGGGTAAACTTTCAAACTCACTTATGGGGCATGAGAAAAATGATATGGCAATGTAAGATTTATTTCTGAAGATTAGAGAATTGCAAATTTCAAGGCATAGAACTATTTTGGGTTTGAGGCAAATTTTCCTTTAAAACATGAACTGCTACTCAGTGTATTTATGTAGCATCCAGTAATGGGAGAGGAGGCAGCTGGAAATGACAATAGTAAAATCTGTTCAGTATTTGTTATCAGTGTGTCACAGGGTACCTGTATTATTATTCGTTAAGTTCTTGGCCAAATTTTGTCTCTTGATCGCTAATGTGAGTGTTTGGGGAGATGGAATAATAATTTTTAATACTTGATTGGTTTTGTACAATTGAGACTACTTTAGATTTTAAAAGTTAATTTGACAAGAATCTTTCCATAATGTGACTGACAACTTCAGGAGTAAGGAAGAGAAGAGGTAAATCTACAGGAAATAGAATTTGCAGGTTTTTAAGGTTGCCTGTATCTTGTATAGCAGACCTGTTGTTCCCAAACTCTGGTCTATGGAGAGTTGGGTGGTCTTATTTCTATATGTGAGGGGAGACAAAAAGAAACAAAATCTGATTGTGAGACTAATTAATTTGAGAGGACAAAACACACATGAAAAATGACTCAAAGTACATAAATTCTTTCTCATCGCTATTTTTTTCAGGTTGCATCAACTGCTATGGTTCCCAAAAGGGAGATTTCATGATTTCAAATGGGAGGGAGATAATCCATATATGGTATCTCTATTGGAGATGAAACCTTATTGAAGCAGTGGTTGACAGGTTTTCTATCACAAGTGTTGATAAATTTCCAGTAATATTGATGGCAATGCAAAAAGTTAAGGCTTGCCCTCTAAAATAGTTGGGGGTTGTAAATTTACTTTAATTTTTTTCAGTTTGATCCTTTAACTTGACAGGGAAGAATGCATCAATACCCTTCCCCAACTACTGTACTGCTAAACATGATCACTCTTTAGCTTTGCTTTGCAGTGGTTTTATTAATTTTTTTGCTTATAGTAGCATTTTTGTGTTCAATCTTGGGTTCCTCATCAGTTCTCTGTAGTACCTATTCTTAAGTAATGCCATTTTGGTACTAAGAGAGATTCTGTCATCTATTGTTGGTATTACATACGATTCTGATACACAAGATTATATTTTTAAAATTCTAATTTTGCACTGTCTAAACTGACTTTGTCTAACCTCTTGGATTTTTGGTAATCTACATTTGAGGAGCAGGTGAACTTTCCCCCTTTCCGTCTAGTCTGACTAACATAGGCAGTGAGAGCAAAAGTGTTTTGAGGTGAGATCCCTTATTCCAGCAAATACACAAGTGGTATTGTGTACTCTGATATTTACACCCACCGTAAGCATCCCTTTTACACTGACAGCATGCTGTTAAAGAGCCTTTAGATAAATGAGAATTGGGCATAATGTGTGTTCATAAACATTCCTTTAAATGTTCTTCAGTTTACAATCGTGGATTTTTGTTTTTTTATAATCCTTTTCCTCAAAGTTTTGACTTTTGAACAACAGTAACTGAAGTATTAAACTTATCAGTATTTTTAAATAAGTGATTTAGTAATCATAACTTTGATTCCACATTTAGTAACTGATAAAACTGAAAGATTTGAACAGCAAGAGCAATTGAATTTTAAGAATGACAAGTTGGAGAAAAGAAAACTAGCTGCAGTCCAACTTTATCTAAAGTGGCACAACTTCCTTAGTGGATTTCACAAATGTGACAGTTTAGAATTACTGCACATATTAGTACATTGTATAAGCATGTATAGTAAAACTAGTGCATTATGTAGTACAATTTTGTAGTTGAAAAGTCAGTTCATTATGTTCACTTCATTTGTTAGGTCTCCATCCACCAGGCCCTCCTTTAGCAAGACCTATTCTTCCTCGAGAAAGGGGAGCTTTGGATAGAATTGTTGAATACTTAGTTGGTGATGGTCCACAGAACAGGTAAAATTTTTGCTGATTTGATAGTAAGTAATAAAACACACAAACCAGACTTTGAATTCATTGTGTTTTTGTGCAGGATTAGCTATTTTAGAATTCTGCTGCTTATGTTCGTTGCTGGCTTCACATACAGTTTTCCTTATGAACTGGCTCTCTGATGCCTCACCTGAACTCTCTTTTACCCCACTCTCAGGAGAGTAAACTCCAGCATGAGCAGTTTTAAAATATTAGTGCACTAGTGAAACTTGAGTGGGATAATGAATTAAATGAGCACCTAAAAACAGCCAAGTCTCTTAATTTCTTTTCATATGTGTCATAAGTTTAATTGCTTATAACTAATTGCCTGCTGAACTGTCCCAAACCCACTTGAGCTGGCCTGCTAAGTCTGTTTGGGACACTTACCCAGATCATTGTATTTCACCATAAAAGTTGAATTACCAGTATTTTTGATATGGCTTCTATTGAATCTAGTATAAAACATTTAGACGTTTAAATTGCAGCTATGTGATAGGTTAAGAGCTAACCGTCTTGGTTTAATTCTTAAGATTATGATTAAAAACTTGTCTTTTGCTGATGTATAAGTGAAGAGACCCTGCTAACCAGTACATTTTTCATAAATGGATTGGGCATTACTTGTTAATAATATCTTAAGTATGTTAAAAGTTGCTCAGCTTAATTACTATACAGCAGTTCAACTATCTTAATACTTAACACCTGTATTTTTACTTATTTTCTTTCTTTCTTTTTTTTTTTTAGGTATGCCCTTATATGTCAACAGTGTTTTTCTCATAATGGCATGGCTCTGAAGGAAGAGTTTGAATACATTGGTAAGAACTAACTTGCATAGTCTGTTCCTTTTTTAAAAAAAAAAATACTTCTCAAATATAAGTTTTGTACTTCATGAGAGACTGTTACAGCACTGTAACATTTTGATTCTAGTTAAGTACTTAGTACAAGCTAAGAAATGCCACTTAGGTAATTTACTATTCAGTAGCTTAGGATACATTTAAGTTTTAAAAAAGTACTTAATTACCTTCACGCTGGTGATATTGTGTGTTTTAAAACTATTCAGAAGAAATAAACCTCTTCCAAAACATCCTTGAGAATCACTGCGGACTATGAATAGCCCTCAAAAGGGTTTTATAGCTAAAAACTATCTGACATTAAAGTACTCTGCTTTTTTTTGGCAAGAAGATCTCAGGGAGGCATCAAAACAGGAGTAGAAACAAGCCCTAGAGGTTGTATGTCAATTTATGGCTGACAATAACTTAAGACAGACACAGTTCTTTATTGAACACAGATGATGTACAAAAGAGACAAAATAAAACTACACTATGTCTAATGTGTAAAAAATAGTTTCAGGCATATCTCTTCTCTTTCCATTGCACATGGGGGTCCGTCTCTCTGGGAGAAAATATACAACACAATAGGCAGTATTTTATTTCTGATTGCTATTACAGCATGCAATCTATGTATCAGTTTGAGCAACAGTCAAAATGTGCAAGAAAGAGACTTGTTTGGTCTTTTACAAAAGTGTGTATTAAATTATTGGACAGCATATAATAATTTTTCAACACAAATGTGGCTTTCCTTACTAAATACCACAAGAGCAGATTATTTTTAAAGTAGTAATAGAGTCTCCCATCAAGTTTGATGGATGAGCTACATTTAAGGACTGTAGACCAACATGAAGAATTTTTCAAAGTGGTAGCAAGTTGGACGTAATTCTCTCATCCTTTTTGGCCATTTTGTCTCCAACAGGCGATCTGCCAAACAAAGATGCGGCACTTTGCGAGGTGCAGGAGAAACAATTGAGACAATCATATGCAGATTCCATTGATGGCCAAAGTGATATATTTATCACTGTATTAAAACTGGAGCTAGCTAGTCATGGCCCACAGCCTAACATCACTGCAGACTGAAGAACAAAATGGCTGCTCCACCAAAGTCTGTGGGCCATGACTGGCTAGCTCCGTTTTTAATACAAAGTATGTCTTCTACTAGATGAGCTGCCTACTGAGGCTAGGAATCTTGTCTAACCCAGCAATGGACTGCTTTTTGACTGGTCCTTACCCTTGAACCTGGATGGTTGGAATGGTCCTACCAGAAGTTAAACTTCTGCTGGCAAAACTCTCCGGGTCATGAACTTTCAAGCCTTCCCACCACATCAAGGTGTAGTCCTCGGAGAAGGAAATGACTGAGTAATAATTGACAGAATAATTTAAAGGCAATGGATATCCATACTGGACTATTAAAAAATAAATAAATAAAAAGATAAAAAAGTACCCCAAGAGAATGGTTTTATATTATAAATCTTTAAGTATACTTTTTTCCATAGACAATCTGCCAACAACTCCAAATCATAGATAATAGATTCAGTTTATGCATTTGGCAATATTTTGTCTATTATGAAGTGCATATTTGGTTGATGTTTGTGATACCCTTAGTAATGCTTGCCAAAAATGTTCACAAGTAGCAGCATCAGAGCTGAAAGTGAATATGCATTTAACAGTGCGCAGAGGAAAAAGGAAGAAGTATAGAAGGGTCCAGATACGTGATGCTCTTAGGCCTGAAGTTGGAAGACATGTTACGTAGTTCTATTAACCAATTTTTAAAAACTATATTCTACTATAAAAACAAAAGTCCTTTAGTGTCTTAATATTGTCACTCTGCTTTATTTTTTGGAAACTCAAAGTTTTATTTCTTGAGAAATATGTATCTGAATACTAGTATGTTGAGACTTGAAGCCAACTTAGTGAGATTATTACTTTTGTATGCTTTTGTAAACATTTCTGCAGCATTTAGGTGTGCATACTGCTTTTTCCTGAATCCTGCAAGAAAAACTAGACCACAAGCTCCACGACTCCCAGACTTCAGTTGTGAAAAGAGGCAGCCAACAGAATTGCAGACTACAGTTGGACCTTTGCATTCTGTGGGGACAAAACTACAAGAGAATCCACCAAAGGAAGGTGTGTACTAATCCTGTGAAGCTTGCCATTATTAATTTTAATTGAAATCCTTTTGTCACTACTCTTCTTGTTTTGGTCTTTTTTTTCTTAAAGTACAGCAGTTTTTAAAGTATTTCAACTTTTTTGTTCTCCCATAGTGTATGTATTTTGCATTATTTGTTCCTTATTGTTTGTAGTTTACTCTTCATCTTCATTGCTGAAGGGTTTTTAGCCGTACAATTCCTTAAAATTCAGTCTGTCTTCACTCGTGTCTGGCAAGGTTATTTTCCCTTTGAAAATACTGCTTAATGAAAATCCCTGGGTTTTTTATTATTGATAAACAAATAGCAAACCTAAACTGTATATTAGGTGCATAGTTAACACGACAATCTCCCCCCAAGTGGTTAAATTTCACTGTTTTTTTAAGCAGGTCATTTGGTTGAGGTGGGTTGAAATTCCTGCCTTTGTTCCTTTAAGTTAGTTTTGCTATTTTCCCCAAGGCAGGAAAATCTAGTAAAACTGCCTTGCTTAAAATCAAGAGTTCAAAGACAAATTGTCAATTTTAATTTAACAAAGTTCCTTTTGAGAAGTTTTATAGTCTGCAAATACAGTAGGTGTCTAGAGTTCAGCCAACAAGAAGATGCAATGTTTTCAGGAGAGTTTAGAAAATAGTTGTAATTAAAACAAAGAATCTTCAGTTAGACTTAACTTTGATTACTTACTAAAGAGAGATGGATTTCTCTATGGTTTGGGTCAAACCAGACAAGATCTAAAGCATGTGGGGCTGGGGAGTATGGAGCAGTTCATGTTACTATGTGCTTAGCTGAAGAGATTTAAAAGGCAACAGACTACATGAAATAATTTGAGTAGTTTAACAAATAAAACTCCCTTCCTGTTGTAATCTTTTCACGTTGGGGACAGTGGCATTGTCTTTCACTTTGTATGTGGCATGAAGAGGCAGGGTGATCATCTTTGCCATTGCACAGATGACAGATTAATAAATTAGATGGGGGTTGTAGTGGTGTATTAAGACCTTTAATGGCTTACACTGGTTAAAAACAAACACACACACACAATTAGCATCTAATTACTTGCTAATAGTGCTGTGAGTTCTCTAAAAATACCACTTGTACAGAATTCTCATTACTGATGCCTCCTGCCTCAGCATGAGTCATGTGGGAAACTGCCTCTAGGTCTTGAGAAATTTGATCCAGTGAGGCACCTGCAGGCTGGCTTGAGAGCTCTAACTTACTGAATCTGCTTCAATTTCAGGTACCTCAGGGTATGTCTACATCACAAAGAAAAACATGAAGCATGGAGTCCCAGAGTTCAGGTCAACTGATTTAGGCTCCTCAGCTTTGGGGTGTGAGGCTAAAAATAGAGGTGTAGACATCCTAATTGCTTTCTTTGATGAGATAGCTGGCTCTGTGGATGAGGGGAAAGCAGTGAATGTGTTATTCCTTGACTTTAGCAAAGCTTTTGATATGGTCTCCCACAGTATTCTTGCCAGCAAGTTAAAGTAGTATGGGCTGGATGAATGGACTATAAGGTGGATAGAAACCTGGCTAGATCGTCAGGCTCAGCGAGTAGTGTTCAATGGCTCCATGTCCAGTTGGCAGCTGGTATCAAGTGGAGTGCCCCAAGGGTTGGTTCTGGGGTCGGTTTTGTTCAATATCTTCTTTAATGATCTGGAGGATGGCGTGGATTGCACCCTCAGTAAGTTTGCAGATGACATGAAACCGGGAGGAGTGGTAGATATGCTGGAGGGTAGGGATAGGATACACAGGGACCTAGACAAATTAGAGGATTGAGCCAAAAGAAATCTGATGAGGTTCAACAAGGACAAGTGCAGAGTCCTGCCCTTAAGACGGAAGAATCCCATGCACTGCTACAGACTAGGGACCAAGTGGCTAGGCAGCAGTTCTTCAGAAAATGATGTAGGGGTTGGACGAGAAGCTGGATATGAGTCAACATTGTGCCCTTGTTGCCAAGAAGGCTAACAGCATTTTGGACTATATAAGTAGGGTCATTGCCAGCAGATTGAGGGACATGATCATTCTCCTCTATTCGGCATTGGTGGTGAGGCCTCATGTGGAATACTGTGTCCAGTTTTGGGCCCCACACTACAAGATGTGGAAAAATTGGAAAGAGTCCAGCAGAGGGCAACAAAAATGATTAGTGGTCTGGTGCACATGTCTTAAGAGGAGAGGCTGAGGGGACTAGGATTATTTAGTCTGAAGAAGAGAAGAACAAGGGGGAATTTGATTGCTGATTTCAACTACCTGAAGGGGGGGTTCCAAAGAGGATGGATCTAGACTGTTCTCAGTGGTAGCCGTTGATAGAACAAGGAACAATGGTCTCAAGTTGCAGTGGGGAAGGTTTAGGTTGGATATTAGGAAAAAAAAATCACTAGTAGGGTAGTGAAGCACTGAAATGGGAGATGGTGGAATCTCCTTTTTCAGGGGGTTTTAAGGTCAGGCTCGATGACAACCCTGGCTGGGATGATTTAGTTGGAGATTGGTCCTGCGGTGAGCAGGGGATTGAACTAGATGATATCCTGAGGTCCCTTCCAAGCCTAATATTCTATGATCCCACTTGAGCTGGGGCACAGTCTCCATCACCATTCACTCACTGTGACTTGTAGAGCCAGGGCTCCAGCCTCAGTGAGGATGTCTACACTGCAATTTTTAATCCCACAGCCTGAGCCAATTGACCTAGGCTCTGCGATGTGGCACTATGAGTTTTTCTTTGCAGTGTAGACATAACCTTATAGGCGCCAGAACATTCCAGACAGTTCCTTTGTGATTGGTCAGTGTCTCTGATATGGGAGTGCCTCTTGCTGCTTTAGCCCTTATTCAGGGCCTTGTGTCCTCCAGTTTCTAGTCAATCCTACTTAATCATAGAAATGCAGGGCTTGAGTTGAGGTAGGACCAAGAAAACCTACACCATCCCTGACAGGTGTTTATCCAACTTTGTTCTTAAAAGTGATGGGGATTTCCCATGTTCCCTTAGGAACCTTTTCCATAACTTAACTACACTTACAGTTAGAAAGGGTTTTCTAACATCTAATTTAAATCTCCCTTACTGCAGATTAAGCCCATCACTGAACAGAGGACAATAAGTAGACATAGAGCAATTGATCATCTTATTTATAATAGCCTTTCGATCTGAAGACTGTTATTAGGATTTCCTTCAATCTTCTTTTCTCCAGACTAAGATGCCCAATTTTTTTTAACCTTTTCACATTGGTCAGATTAGGCTTCAGCCTGGGCTCAAACATGGTCTTATGTTGCAGTGCACACACAGACTTTTAGGTCTTCCACTTAACAGGGAAGGAGAGCTAATAACTGATGACATCAAAAAGGCAGAGCTGTTTAATGCCTGTTTGCTTGACAGCATTCATTAAAAAGGTTAACTGGCCAGATGCTTAACAATTAATATTAACAAGGAGGAAGAAACACATGCAGTTTGTCCATCTCTCTGCTTTGTGTAGGATTCCTTTTTGATTTTTCATATATTTAAAGTGCTCCTGATGGAGCCACATTGGCTTTATTAGTCTTCCTAGCTTTCCTACCTTTTAATCTCCTTAGCAAGAGGTTTCAGGCTCAATCCTTAGTTGCACCCAATAAACTCTGGGTGCAGCTAAGTGAAGGAACTCCAGAGTAGCTGTTTACAGCCCCCACTTGCTCTTGAGGCTGAGTCTAACTGGAACTGTCCCCAGCATAGATTACACCCTGGGCTGGTCTAGTTGCTTTTATTTGTGAACTCAGTCTTCATAGAGAGGAGAATCTTGCTGGTGAAGCAAACTATCTTTTAAAGACGATACCTTGTAATTCTGCTTCTCTGAGAAGAAGTGGTGTGTTGTTTGTATTTTCACAGGTGTGTTTACATTAATATTCCCTATATTGTGTTGAACTGTATTAACTATGAGATCGTCTTTCAACTGATTTTTCAATCATGAAAATCATGATGACCATCAGTTGGCTTTACCAGTGTGATCTTGAGCTATATTAATTAAACGCTGAGTTATTTATTGAACACAGACCCAGATCTTTCTGCTGCTACTGCAGATAAAATTTAAGTATTCCTCCCTTGTATTAACCATTTCTTATTTTCCAAAGTTCTCTGTGTAGAACTTTATCTCTGTACAGATAAGCAAGGAAGTCATTGATACAGTTAAAAAAGGATTAAGGTGTTTTAAAACAAAACATGCAATCCAGATTGTCAGTAAGGCAACTGTCAATAAGTAAAGTATGAAAGTATATTCTTTGTGCACCAGAGTAATTTTTTAAAACAGGCTGGGATTTACAGAAGAAGGGAGTTAGGTTTCCAACACCTGTTGTTACTGAATGTGAGCATCTAATTTCCTTATCTTCTGAAAATCTCATCCATATAATATACTAGATAAATACTGTACCTTTTAATACATTACAATAGATGTATAAAACAAAATATTAACTCTCTAACTATACTATCCAAAAGAGTGTTTTCTTGTACCCATATTAGATGGTGCACTATAGGTTGATGCTAATTTGTAATTGTCATTATGCAGAAACTGCCCAGACCTGTTTTACAAAAATAATCTTTTCTCTCAATCTGTCAAAGTATTTTCAATGATCCATTTTTTGTCAGATCTAATTTATAGCATAAACTCTGCTTACAGGTAGTTTTAACCCATACTTATTTTAAAAGTAATATAAGCTTAAATTAAAAGCTTTAATTAATGTGACTCTGTAAACTTAAGCTACTAACCTTTTCTTTTAATGAGGTATAAACTGTAAGCAAGGCTTTTGCAGATCACCTATTAAGATGGCAAAAAAGGGCATGTTTAATTATAATTACAACAGATGTTGGCAACAGGAAAATAAATAACCAAAATATTGGCACCATTCAGAAACTTAATTTGGATCAGTAACCCTGTTAAATCATAGCCTTGGAGTAAGGCTAATGCGATTACCAATATAGCATGCCATTACCAAACATTCGCATGGGCAAAATGACTAGCCACCTTCAGTAAAGATGACCAGGTCCAATCCTCCCCCCGCACCTCTGGTTTTGTGTCCAAGTATTCATTGGACTGCTACATAATCTTTTGTGGTCACAGACATAGGGGGATGGGATCCTGACACTAAAACACTAAGCTGATTGCTCTTTTCTCCATGAAATTGCTTTTGCCGATCTCAACTTGATGGAGACTAGCCAGTAGAGAGATGCCTGAGGAAAACTAGTTGAGCAAATTGCTCTCACATGCCTACCATCTTATCTTGCATCTGAATCAAAGACTAGGGCTTAGTAAATGTTTGAATTGAGCTCCAAATGGCAGCCTCAATATATCTCAGTAACTGAGACATTCATTAGGGAAACCCTGGTAGCTGCCTTTCCTCTAGAAGATTATTACAAACGTGAGTTGTTTTAGTACTAAATCTCCAACAGAATTTTTAAGAAGCTACAAAGCACAGTTTTATCCATTTTGCTCATCTGGTTTCATTTGAAAACAGAAACTGTAATTGCTTTAAAGTAATCATGTGTAGTCTTCTCTTTGACCTGTTAGTTGGGATTAGCAGCTGTTGTTCTGTGTCTCCAAATGTTCCTGTTGAGTGCATCATATTTAGTCCCTATTGGAAAAAAACAAATCTTGACTGTGAAAATATTTGATAACCAAAAATAGAGTATTATATCTCCTTAAAACTGTAGAAAGGTAGCAATGTGACAAATCTTGGAAGATGTGTGGTTCTGATTTACTTGACCTTGAGCAACTGGGATTCCAACCTGAGTATGGCACAGAATGCTTTATTGCATTGACAACCACCTGATGTGAAAAGATAAGGTGTTCATTTTAAGATAGGCTTCAATCAGCTTTTCAGTACCTTAAATCATAGGGTGGTGTTGAACATGCCCGAGATCTCTGGAGGGAATGGACAGGGCAGCACTTCATTGCCTTAGTTTCTTTCTTCTTGACTGATCATGGGGGATAGTATTGGATTTGCTCTCCCTCTCCCCAAGGGCTGTCATGGCATACCACAAGGATCTACTTTCTCATCCCTCTTATTCGTTGTATATATGGGGCTGCTAGAGTTAGTGATACCCAACTTTATATCTCACCAATCCAGAGAGTATGATGCAGTGTTTTTCCTAGTGTCTGAGTGCAATGAGAGTGAACTGATTGAGACTCAATCCTGAAAAGACTCAGGTAATGAATGGGGAGTTGCAGTAAGGAAGCAGACACATTGGTGGAAGTTATCAGTACCCCTGATTGAGTGTGAATCTACAAAACTTGTAACCAAAGTTTGTAGTTTGGTGGTCTGACTTGATTACTAGCTGCTTTTGGATGATCAACAAGTGGCAGTGATAAGGACTCTGTGAAATTATAATATTGTGAGCTTGCAGGTTGTTGTGGGAAACATTCCCTACCGTAAAGGTAGGACAATTGACTTCATTAGTTGACTGTGAAGAAGGCTCTGTTTACATGTTTTTGTTAAGTACTAAACACTAAGCAAGGAAATTAAGAAATGCATGACTGTTCGAATCAGGTTTTTGTTAGGACTGTTCTAATATGGTAATGGCTTTGACATCTTAAAATCTGTCTTAAGCAGACTACCACACTTGTGTTTAAGGCCAATATATATAGCTGTATTTTCCTTCAGTTAAATCAAGGCTAATCACTGTTACTCAAAGACTTCAACTAAATAAGATATTTGCATTGTAATATTTTGTCCTTTTTCAATTTAATTTTCAGAGTTTTATCCTTCTATAATTACAGCTTTTACTAGCATTTAAATTGTGTTACTAAGATCTAAATGACTTTGGACATTTACATTAATCATAACCAATTTGTTATAATGTAAAATTAAATCCTTGTATTTGCAAATTAAAGCTTTAAACATCTGAGTTTGTAATACACTAGGAGCTGTTATAAGACTGTGTTTTTAGTTGAATGTAACTTTGCCAACTTTTGAGCATGCATGCTGAAATTTTTTATGCATCGTGTCTCCTCAGGCTGAATATTTTTTTGAATGTTTCAGCCCTTTGCCAGAATTATTTTTAAATGATAAAAACTTACTTTTCACTTACATTTTCACATTATTGTAATCTTTTGAGACCTCTTGTGTGCCCCTGTGCTTCAGTTCAGGGGCTTGACATATGTCAGGGAAGTGGACTCTGTATCAAGAATGTGCCTTTTGCTTTCTCTTTGAAAATCCACCCAAATTTGGCTGCTAGAAGCTTTGGAAAAATTGCAGTTCACACATGCTCAGACTTCTTGGTTGAGCTGCTAAAATTTCCAGGCTACAGAGGGACTGGGCACTGGAACTGTAGCAGGGGAAGGGTGTCTCTCCTGTGCTTTCAATGGCATTGCCACCCCCCACCCACATTGGAGGCAGAGCCCATGGAGGAAAAAGCTACCTGACTTGAATTCAGAGAGGATAAGAACTGGACAAGGAAAGGAGCAGATTGGAGTAAGGAGTCTGAGACAGGGACTGAAGAAAGGCATGGACAAAAATCTGCTGGGAGTTGGGAGACGGAGACCGGGACAGTGAGTGCAGATACTGGGGCAAGAAGCCAGGGAGTGGGGTGGGGGTAAGAGAGACAGACTAGATGAGGAGTCTGGGGAGAATAATTGGGATTGGGGAAACCAGCGCAGGCGGAAAGGACTGAAGGCCAAGGAGGAGCAGAGACAGACCGAATGAGGAGCTGGAAATGAAACAGACTGTCTGGGCTAGGAAACTGGGGTTGGGATGAGAAGCTTAAGGAGTGGAGGCTGAGATTGGTTGGGCAATGAGAATGAGACTGGGATGATGAGATGCATGGGGAAGAGACTAGACAGGGATTGGTTAGAGGGGACAGAGCAGAAGGAGTCAAGTTGGAGGGAATGGGCAGAAGCCTGTGCCCACTAGATCACACTCCCCTCTAGATCATGGAATAGAATCCAAGCTGTCTGAATCTCCATGTTCCTTTACTGTCAGCAAATATCTATGAACCCCACATCAGAACATGGAACTTTCCATCCTGTACATCTCCTCTTGTGCACTCCAGGAGCTAAGGGCAGCCTTGCTTCCTGCTTCTTTTGCTTTTCTCGAGCGAGTCCTGCAAGAGGATGCTTCCCTCTGATCCCTCACTTCTGCCCCGCCGAAACTCATCATTGGATCCTTATCCTGCAAGCCTCCCCAGCCACTCCCAACATGCTACCTGAGCCAACTGCACAATATCCAGCTAGTCTGCCTCCGAACCTTGCCAGAGAACATCTGTGCATGCTTGTGCTTCATACTATCCACATCCTCACCTTTGTGTCCTGCCATGACACCAAGTGGCAGGACCTGTTGCTACCAGAGGAGGTGAGGAATCCTGACGGGCCAGCCTGTATTCCACTCAGGTCCCACAGCTTGCCAGGGATATCAGTTGGCTCTTCTACAGAGCTGTTAGCACACGAAATCCCTGATGCCTGTCCCTTCTGCAATGAGAAGACCCTGGTGCACATCTCTGTGGGACACATCGGGTTGCAGCCCCTCCTCTGGCTCATCCAGAGCCTCTTTCTGAGGTTCTGGCCACATTTTTCCCCATACCTACTGATCTATGCACACTGCATCTGTGGCCCCAAAAAGTTGCAGAACCTCCTACTCAACCTTTTTTTCCTGGTACTGGCCAACATGACCATCCATCATTCCAGGAGAAGGAAGCTAGATAGAGGGGTGCTCTGTGACTGGGACCTGTTTTTGGTCCCTTTTCTGCTCACATCTTTGGGCAGTGTTTCTCTGGGCATTATCTACTGACTCCCTGAACTCCTTATAGGACCAGTGGGTGCTGTCTGTCTCTGCTTTGTGTCTCCCTCTGGATCTCTCATTCTTTCCCCCTGACCTCGCTGTCGTGCCTGTTTTTTTCATTTGTTGTTCCCAGAAATCAACTGTAGTCTGGGATCATTGGTTCCTCCTTTGTAGTTGAGTTGGGCCTATAGTTATAGGCAGGCCTAACCCCCGCTGCCTCCAGTACTATAAATATTACACATCTTCCAGCTTCTGCGAGAGATGAGGAAGGGGTCCTATGGAAAAAATGGTATGTGAACATGTAAAAATCAAATCCTAGTCTGCTCAAGTTGAGCTGTCTCATCTCTTGCAGAAGTTGCAAGAGGTCCTACAAATAACCTCCTTCATTGCACAGCTCTGATTTAGTTCCAGAGTAGGTCTGTCCTGTCCATTGAATGAGGCAGAGGTCTGTGATAAAAATGGTATGTGAACATGTAATTAAAGACTGTATCATAAAGCATATGCACACGGATACTGAATTAAGGTTGCATAGGAAACCTTAATTCTGATACTTAACTTTTGAGTGCTTAAGTTTGCAATTATAATAACATTCTTGTGTGTAATCTTATATCAAATACGCTAGAATATATAAATGCCTGCCTTGATAGCTGTGAATTTTCAATATCTCTTGCACCCATTGTCTACTTTTCTCTCCCCACCCCCGCAAATTCTTACTTTTGGCCTTACCATTAGAGGAATATCAATCCATTGCAAGTTGGTCCTGGTATTTATAAAGAACTTTTATACAGTGACAGTACTCTAAACCTGTGATTAGAAAACGTTCAAGTATAAGTTTCCCACACTTTCTTACAAATGTCAACTATGTATTCAGTATTTCTGGAAGTGACCAGATGATTAATTTTATCATTTTATTTTTTCTCAGAACCCATAGAACAAGTTGCACATCTTATTGAGGCAGACCAGATAGATGGTGAGGCATTGACTGGTGAGGCATCGAATACTGAGCAGCTAGGGGTTGAATTATCTGAAGAGGTTGTGAAAGAAGAAACAACAAATAAAAACGAACCTTCAGTTACGATAATCGATTCTGCTGTTTCAACTGAACAAAGTGATGAGTCTGTCCTGAAAGCAGAATAAGTACTTCAAGTGCCTTCTGTAGCTAGTTCTTTTAGCTTTGTTCATGCCAGTTGTTACTCTTCAGGTGAGCTTTTTGAAAATGGTATAATTTAAAATATCTCTTGAGCTCAGACTGCCTCGCTACCACAGTACGTCGAAGCTATGTGCACTCCCGGATATTGACAGTTAATCATCTATTCTTTCAGTGAGCTAATGCACTGCAGAATGTACAGTTGGTTGAAGTCTAACACAATCACAGGTTGCTTTAGTTTACTTTTTGTGTATTTGAAAACTAAAATTTGCATACAGGTTTATTTTCCATACACTTAACCAAATGCATACTAAGTTTTAGGTTATTGAACATAAGCTGCAGTAATTGGTAACAACTTGTCTAGTGGAGTTTTGGTTTTGTGAACTTTTAGGATTTTTTTTAATGTTTACCCATGAAAATGGATTGAGTGACTTTTAAATATCTAGATGTTTACAGGCTAAAATGTCTTTAGGCATTCAGCTTAAGCACTATGGAAGTGTCATAACTGTAACAGCTTAGTCATTATCTTAACTTTTTTGACAGAATCCAGTTAAACAGCACTAAGCTGTATGGTAACTCCTTTGGGATTACCTGTGTTGCAGATGGGCGAAAGGCACATGATATACAAAAGTAGTTTGTGTTTACATAAAGTATAGGAAGTCTCTGCACTTGATTGTACTTGAATACCGAGTTTTATTTATACCTGTATAATAATGACAATATATAAGTGAATTTTGTGCCTTTGTGTATTTTGTTAAAGGAAAATAAAGACTATCTAGCAGCAATATTTGCTTTGTATTTTCCAGAACTCATGGGAAAACTTGGTGTGCTATATAGCAACCATAACAGTTTATGGAGATTCTAGAAGGAATATGTTAATCTGCTTTATAAAGAGCATGTATTTTAGTACTTATGTGACTTCACTGGTAGAATTGAACTGGGCTGGTAATTAACCTAGAAACTTTTTGTAGAGTTATGTTTGTACATTTCTGTGTTTTCTAAATGTGCCTAATTTACAATTCCAAGGTTTTTTGGTTAACAGCACTTTGAATTACTAAGGCCATGTCTATGCTTACCAGGGATCTACGCTGCTGCAACTGATGCAGTGGGGTTGATTTAGAGCAGTGGTCGGCAACCTTTGAGAAGTGGAGTGCCGAGTCTTCATTAATTTAAGGTTTCGCGTGCCAGTAATACATTTTACATTTATAGAGGCCAGTGGAGGGAACCCCAGACAGGCAGTGCAGGGGGTAGATGGAATCCCAGACCAGCAGAGGGCTGCCCCGCTCAGCCCACTGCCGGCCTGGCGTTCAAGGCAATCAAGGCACAAGAAATTAATGGCTGCTTTGAAATGTTAGCCTATGTATGTGTTGACCCCATAATTTTGAGAGGGATATGACTCAGCTGCATAAACTCTGTCAGGGGTGGAACTTGATATTCAAGAGCTTTACTAATGCTCACCAGTTCCCAGGGATGATAACCAAGCTTAACTCATTAGTGTTTGTAAAGAAAGAGATTGGCTAAAGCCGTGGCTCTCAAACATTTGTAGTGGTGACCCCTTTCACACAGCAAGCCTCTGAGTGTGACCTCCTCCTTATACAAAAGTGTTTTTAATTTATATATTTAACACCATTATAAATGCTGGGTGCAAAGTGGGGTTTGGGGTGGAGGCTGACAGCTCGTGACCCTCCCACCCCTGTGTAATAACCACGTGACCCCCTGAGGGGTCCCAACCCCCAGTTTGAGAACCGCTGGGCTAGAGAATATATTTAGCAGTATTAGCCCAGCAACAGATATCTTAGGGACAGTTCCCACAAGCTTACTTTTGCCTCTTCTTCCCTGCATTTCTTCAGCCATGTCTGAGATGGGACCTAAGACCTGGTGCCAAGGGGCACAGGCTGTGGGTGGGGGAACCTTGTCTAATATCCCTGCCCATAGGGCATACACGTCTCTGACATAGGGGAGCGGGAGAAGGGGACCTCAGCTCTCACACACAAACTCACAGGCTGTCCACCACAAGCTCTGTCAGTTAATTACAGATCCATTTATCCCTAAACTGTTGTGGGATGCAGGGCTCAACAAAACTTCAAATTATCTGGAGACAAGGGGAGGAGGTAGGGAGGCTGGCAGGGGCTGGGCTGGGCCTGGCTGCTCTCCTGGTTCACTTTGGGACATTCTGAGACCCGATGCATCATACAGTACAGCCTTTATGTTCTTACTAGTAATACGTTCAGCACGCTAAATTTCCCATCCTAAAATATCAATTCATTTTTTATAAAGTGTTATGGGAAACATTGGGCTGAAAGTGATCTAAAAATGCAGGTGTTATCTTGGTAGAAGTACATACCTCTACCTGCAGCATTACTTTGTATTTCAGTTGCTTGTATATTCAAAGCTTACTTTTCAAAAAGGAATCTCAAGGCATTATAACAAATTAAATAACCAAGTTGAGACCATACATTTTTCTCTAGCCTCCTTTATTATTGTTACGGTTTTGCTTGCACTTTGGTTATAAGTCTCATGAGTGGTGAACATTGTTAGTGTTTCAGAAGTTAAAATGACATAAGTTTGGGTTCCTGTATGCAAAGTACCTAGTTCCTGTGAGAATTGCCTCTTGCAGGTCCTGTTCTCATGGAGCACTTATCTGGTGTCCTAGAACCATTTGAAAAATAATAATTATTAGGGCTGCACAGCCTATCCATGGATCTTAAGGTTGGAGGTATAGTTATAAAAAGTAGAGTTGCCTGAAATTTATCATTTTAAATATTTTGAAGAAAAATCCTTTTTTCATCAAAACTGATATTAGTAAGGGAAATGTCAATTTTTAATGAATGTTTTTGGGTTTTTGTTGAAAAAAGCTCAAACATCTTTGATATTTAGCTTGGAAAAAATTGCTTTTGGCTGTTTGAAAAAGTTAAGAAAAATTTCAATGCCAAAAAAAAATTAGTCCACAGTCCTGATTGCTGTGTTGTTCCAGAGTCAGTTTCAGGTGTTGAAAAAAGACAGCTACTTCTCCTTTAATGTGTTTTGACTCTGTACCCCCTTTGTTTTGTAATTTAAATATTTTATTTCATAAAAAATGTAATGTCAGTTGCTGCCATCATGCAAGTATTTCTGATCTCTATAAAAATGGGAATCCTGAAGGAAAATCAGAACTCATTCATGTGTTTAAAGTTACAAAGTAACTTGTAAGGAGGAGTTATTTTATCTTACAGGGATGAAAGAGAGGCCCTGTGGGTATATCTACACTGCAATTAAATATCTGCAGCTGACCTGGGCTGTGAGGCTGTAAAGTTCTGGTGTAGACATTTGGGCTCACGTTCCTGACCCTCTCCCTTCATGGCCGTGCCTGAACATCTACATTGCAGTTATGCAGCCCAAGTCTCATGAACCTGAGTCAGCTGACATGGGTCAGCTGTATGTGTTTAATTGTAGAGCAGACATATCCTGTGTTGTCTTAATACTGTACATTGCCCCTGTCCCAATGGCATAACCTCTGAATAATGTGCCCATTCATTCCTTCATATTGCTAGCAAAAGTGCCTGGGAAGTGTTTGCAGAGGAAAGGGGTTACAAGAAGTCTGCAGCGACTCTCTGGGAGAAAACCCAAGAGGGAGAATAAGCACTGGGTTCTAGCCCTGGAAGAAGGGTCAACCCAAAGGAGTTGTGAAAGAAAACCTAAGGGCAAGATACGAAGAAGCACAGGGAAAGAGCAGTAAGCGGTAGGACTATGTAGACATTGCTTGCTTGTTATAGGGTCCCTGGAATGGAACACGGTGTAGTGGCTAGGGGGTTCCCCTAGCAGGCAAAGGAGCATTGGAAATGCCACTGGAGAGCTGGTCTGGAAAGACTGTTGCCCCAGAAGGGGAGGACTATACAGTGACCTGGCCATAGGGCCAAGTCATGAAGAGGGAACACCCCGAATTAAGGAGAGAGAGAGAGAGGCCCCATGATCAAACACATTTTGAAAATGCTATACACCACACAGGTGGTGTGGTCTAATTGACCCCATGTTTAGACAGTGAAAATACATAGCAACAACAAAGTGGCAGTACATGGCCTACTACAGTGAGCAAATAGGTGACGTTCTGAACATACACAGGTTTTACTCTGAACATTTTTGATGTGTCTTTCTGTCACATTCTCTGGAACAGATGTAACATCTTCTGGTTTCCCAGGCTCTGGTTCAGTACCCAGCACACTAGGTGCTGCTTCCCTGGATGCCTATGGCATGGCTGCAGTGTTCCTTACCTGCACCAGGTCACTGAGATTTATTACTCAGATTTATTATGCTGTGTGTAATTCAACAAAATCCAAGCCCAGTGTATGCATTCAGACATGCAGTGCTCAGCAACAGCAGCCGTCAAGTGTGGGCTTGCCAGAAAATGTATCTGACAAATGTGGCTACCCCACAAGCTCTTCACAGCAAGTGTAGGCTTCCCAGAAACCCAATTTGACGACGTTATCCTCAGACACTCAGTTTGCTGAACAATTGTGATGATACATGGATCAAGTGTTATCAGAGATCTCACAGTCCCCCAAGATCCTTTTGGTGCATTTTTTTTTTTAAAAAAAACAACCATAATTTTTATCATTTCTGTCAGATGCTGGAATACCTACACTAATTTGAGATCTAACTGACCCCAATATCTTTTGGGTGACGTTTTTGCTACACTAAAAGTACAACAGCTATACAGACAAAATCAATACTGACTGGTTGTCCTCATCATAGCTTGAGAATATTTTAAGAAAGAAGACACAGTGGTTTGACTATCATGTTTTATTTAAATGTTTGTACGTGTTTGGGGTCTTGCTGGTGGGTCTTGCCCAGATGCTTAAGGTCTAACTGATTACCCTGTTTGGGGTTAGGAAGGAATTTCCCCCCAGATCAGATTGGCAAAGACCCCAGGAGGTTTTCACCTTCCTCTGAAGCATGGGGCATGGGTCTCTTTCAGCTTTAAACTAATGTAATTGCACCCCTGAGAGACCTCCAAGACCTTGGAAGCGTAGTATGTTCGTTTTCCCTATTGACTAATATTGAGGGGTCGAACTGTTCCCATTACCTCTTTAGTGCCTTTGTTTGCTGCACAAAAACCACAGCAGGTAGGATGATAAAACCAATACAGAAAGATTGATTTCATCCTCATTTGAGAATACTTCAAAAGTATGATGGTGCAGAGGTTAGGCATGAAAATTCTTATGTACACTTTTGTGCACAATAGGGTCAGACCCCAAAATATTAGGATACTTTTTAAAAAATGAAGTTTCTGAAGACTCATGATAAAATCCTGAGTTGGCAACACTGCAAAACTTAAATCACTTCATTGTACTTTAGTCATCTCTGGGTTATGTAATAACAGGGCTCTAGCTCACGATAGCTTATGCTGAAATAAACTGGTTAGTCTCTAAGGTGCTACAAAGTCTTCCTCGTCTTATTTACGGATACAGACTAACACGGCTGCTAATCTTAAACCTGTCATTTTATAATCAGTCTCTTTATTCGTATCCAGAAAAAATAAAATACTATTTCTAATCCTAACATGCTTTTCACTCCACATATGGCCTGCCACCAGTATAAGACTAGCATCTTTCAGGATTACTCCAGAACATACCAAAACAACAAAGAGAGCCTGCAGGGCTGCAAAGAGAATTTATAGAAGCTGATACACCTCTCATACACATAATGTACTAATATTGACCTACAATTCCCATCACATGCATTTCTCCTTTTCAAGGCACAGTATTTGAAATAAGCAAACTTCTGATATCTGGCTAGATGATTATAAGCTCCCATGGTATGTTTGGGAGTATGCTCAGTAAGAAGTCACTAATATTTTTCCAGCAAAGCCTAAGAAAGACTCCCTTTTGTGACATCATTAGGCATTCTGCCTGCCTTGTCCAAAGGCACTGTGGGGGAGTAGCTGCTGTTCTTTGTCTGTTGCTGGAACAACTTTCACAAGGGTGATTGCAACTGGCTGACTAAAATATACCCAGCAAAATTCTCTAAATAGTCAGGATAACAGAAAATTGAGGTTGTAAAAACTGGAGATCTCACAATTTTTAGGGTCTCGTCACAGTTTTGTTGCATTCTGTAAATTTTAAAGTTAAACTTAAAAGCTAAATGATGGTTGTCTCTTATTTCCAAAGAAAATGGATGTGCATCTCTTCCTTTAACCTAGACTTGTAGAAAACTCTCAGGTAAAATGGGAAGAGTGCCCCACCCCATTCATCTCAGTGAGGAAAGTTCTTCCTCCCATTCCCTTTAATTAGCTATGGATTCATTTTAAGCCTAATTAGAGCAATTTAATTATTATTGTGCATATGAACTTTTTTAATAAAACACCAAGATAATTACATTTTAATTGATGGTTGTTTCTGTAATATTGAAGTTGCCTGGCTTAGGATAAAAAGTCAAGAAATGCAAATGGTAAGGTTCTTAATGCAGTGTTAAGTCAACTAAGTTACACATTCTGGATAAATTATGGTATGGACTTTAGTACCATACCATCATTTATTTATTTAGTTATTTATTGAGCTATATCTCTAACCAGAGAAGTATGACTAGAAAATACAACATACGTATAGTCTGGCTCTGTCATGCAATGTAACAACTGTTACAGAAACATTAGTATGAGTTTTGTGTGTTCAAAGAATGTTCTATAACAATTGCTTTAATTAGATGCGGCTTTTCAACTGAAAAGCAATTCAGACTCGCTGTGGGGCCCAGTCCTTATATACAAGTGAACCTCTGTGTTCAGACGGAGCCCCAATAAAGTCAATTGCAAAGGGATCCGCCAATACATGCTCTGAATATATCATTGAGGTGGATATGCCTTACCATGAAATACCTCTCTCTTAGTTTGTGTGGATTGCAATCTGCAAAAATGTTACGCTTTTGTGTTCCTGTTAAGATTTTGGTATATTTCAGTAAAGCTCAGTTGTTCTATGTAATAGGGTCAGTTGCCTCCTTATGGCCAGAGAAGTATCTTACCTTTATTTCCTCCTGATTTAGGCTTCTTAAGAATTACACAACCCACAGTGTTTCAGATACAATTATGCCTCCTGGGTGGGATCTACTTATTTAATCTTGCTCACAATTTCCAGTGGCCCACTAGGCCCAAACCCTTTCCTCTTGACTAATGGAACTCATAGCCCTCCTTCTGGGGCTTGAGCAGTTCTTCTTCCTGATCTCTTTGATTTGCCTTTCACCTGCTCCACTCAGGCTGGAAACAGTCTGTCAAAACAGAACTCGTGTCTCTCCCCTGGCTGGAGCTGTGCCTTCCAAACTCTCCTGCTCTCTTTTCCCTGCAGGAGTCTTTCTCACACTCTGCAGTAGGGTGACCAGACAGGAAGTGTGAAAAAATGGGACGGGGTGGAGGTTAATAGGAGGCTATATAAGAAAAAGACCCAAAAATCGGGACTGTCCCTATAAAATCGGGACATCTTGTCCCCCTATTTTCCAGTTTCCTAAGTTTCCTCTCCCTGTCCCTTCTAGGAGGTTGTGCCGCAGACTCTCTGAGTCTATGACCACCATTCATTGGATTTTGTAGATTTCCCAGTATTCTTAAAGAATTGCAGACTAGGCATTTTCCTTGTATTTTGGATAGGTGTAACAAAGAAAATTGTTACTTTAAGGCTTCTAAGTTTTTTCCATGTGAATATTTCCTTTCACTGATCCAGTCTTCATAATTCCATTGGAGATGACCTATCACTTCCTGAACATTACATTATGGTCAGTCCATCTTTATGCTTGTTAATTAGAAATAGATTACTACTTAATCCACAATGCCCTATTAAAACTGAAAAAAGCCACTTCACTCTTTCTCTCAGGGCTTTGGATAACATCAACATTTTCAACTATTGGGCATGTTTCATGGAATTTTTTCCCCTTCATTTCGTGTGCCCAAGTTCTTGCCACTCCTTCCTTAGCTCAGTTTTGATGAAGTGTTTAAATTCCAATTTACTTTAAGGGGATCTCTAGGTCAACTCATTCATACTTAATAGGATTTTTTGCCTGTCTGCCAATTTATTGCTAGCTATCCCTCCATGCACCAGGATCCATGCTTTTTACTACAGTCTTATCCAATTGTGCCAATTCAGTTGTTAGCAGTAATATTTCATTAGGAACACTGTTTCTGTTGTCAGACTTGCCATTGTATAGTGCCTGAAGCCCTGATAAGGAATCGGCTGCCATGACCATCCTGTCTGACTCCATGTCTAAGGTCCAAATCAGAGCCATCAATATCCCTGTTAGCTTATAGCTTTCTTGAGTCTGAATGCAGGCACATAGAAAGCTGTTCCCACTCTCCCTGTTCCTTCCTGTTTAGAACCATCATTACATACAGTATGGTATGTACATTTACAGTATTCATCTGACAGATATATTGATTCAATATATTGTGTGTCGTTATTTTTCTCCTTTATTTTATTATATAATTCCATGTCTATCTGAGGAGTTGGGGGTTGGTTTCCCATAGCTATTGATTGTGGCCTCTTTCAAGCTTTTCTTTTCATTAAGCTCCTTTTGTTTACTTATTTACCCTACTTGCCTGGAGGATTTTTGAATTTTTGTCCTACTTGCTCTCCACTTTATTCCCAGCAACCAGTATATATTAGCTTGGAGTGTTACCACAACTATCTAGTACTTTGGCACGAAAGGTAAGTCTAGGAGCTTCATTCTAAACATGATGGGCATTACACACACAGGCACAGTAATGAAGGCACTATATGCTATACACCATGCCTGTACTTGGATACAGTCTAGTTTCCTCAGATTTGGTTTTGATGCTGACCTACAGGCCTGGCAGCCATAGTCACTAACAGTTGTGATTAGCACTCTGTGTAGCCTTATCACTGTTTTTGTTTTTGATCTGCTCTCCAGGAGATTTCAGATGTACTTTTAAGTTGATTCTTCCTTTCATCTATAATATTTCCAATAAGCTCCATCCAAATGGGCTTGTTATCAAATATCATACCTAGGAATTTGTACTTTTTCACTATCCTTATCTGCAGGTCATATAGGTATAATTATGTGTCTTTTTGAATCTTATGTGTTGTGAAGATCACTCCTTTAGTTTTATCAGTGGAGAACTTGAAGCCCCACTTTTGCTTCCTCTTTCTGTATTTCTCTGAAGGACATCTTTGATTTGTTTGGTAGCATTTTCAAGGTTTCAGCTTTTGGTCCATATGGCACAGACATCAGCAAATAATGTGATGCCTATTCCTCCACTCATCCCCTTGGAAAGATCATTTATAATGATGATTAAAAGAGTGGGCTAATGACACTCCCATATGGAGTTCCATTTGTAATGGAATATACATTGGAAAAAGGTTTTCCCTTCTTGAACTCATATAGTTCTTTTGCTTAGGAAATCTCTGATCTTATGTGTACATTCTTCCTACAATGCCCATGGTTTCTCATTTATATAATAGACCCTCTCTCCATAATTCATTGTAGTTTTTTCCCCTACGTCCAGGAAGGTCATTATCATGTGTTCTTTGTTCTTCTGTGTGTGTCTGTACAACGTGGTCAGTTGCACTCCTACCTCTTCTGAGCCCACTTCCAGCTATAAGTCTGTTTCCTTCCAAGTATGCTACTAATCTCTGTCACCAGTTTTTCCTCCATTTTACCAAAACGTGCTGCGAGTTGGCCTGTATGTCTCAGGCCTGCAGTGCATCTTACCGGGTTTCCTCACTGAAACAATAATGACACGTTTCAGATATTTCCCCTTTTCTCCACATGCTATTGTATAAATTTTAGTATTGCCCTCAGGCTTTCATCACCTATGTGTGTGAGCATTTCAAAGCTTATTTCATCCTTGCTTGGGGCAGTGCTTTTCTTCCTTATTTTCACTTTTTTGGAGTTCCCTCACACTGAAGTTTTCATTTAAAGTAAGATCCACATCATCTCGGAATTACCATTGAAGGGATGTTCTTTTCCTTTCCCTAATTTCTATCGTCCGATCCTTGTCATTACTGACTTTTTGAAACATGGTGGTCAGAATTTCCACTTTTTCTTTGAGGGAGCTTATTTTCTCCATGGCCTTTCACTGCAAGGCTTGGCTTTGTGTTGCTTTCGCACTTGATTCCGTTTATTTTCCAGAGTTGCTTGTGTACCTCTGATGTCTTGGTATCTTTATGTACTTTTCCACAGGATTTCCTCCAGCTTTTCTTTTTTGTCCTTTTTATAGCCCTTTGTGCAACTGCCTTACTTTTTTATATGTAATTAATTCCTCACCATTTAGTGTAGTTTTTTGCTTTCTTATAAGCCTTGTTCCTTTCCTTAAGTACCTTGTCACATTCCTTGTTCCACTACGGTACACTTTTCCTATCTTTAATTAAGGCTGGTATCCAAGGAATAGCCAGGCTGTCTCTTTATAATTCCCTTGGTAATATTACTACACAATTCCTCAACATGCTTACTTGCACATTGCTTGCTCACATATTCCTCACTTTTATGTCTAAAGAGTTCCCAATTTGCTTTTTTTAGATTCCAAGTGAGGGTATTATTCTTGTCTTCGACATTTTCTTTTCCTGGATATGTAATTAACATTAGGAAGTGGTCACTACCCATTCCCTCCTCTTTGTAAATTTCCCAGCAGCATTTGCTTGCTATGTTACTAGAAGCTATTCCCAGGTTTGGGCAAGAGAGGTTTCCATCTGCTGCATTGAACCTGGTAGGTGTTCCATCATTTAATATTACATTATCTTCAAAAAAAAAAATTGCTCTAGACATTTTCCATTCTTATAATTTGTCCTGCTTCCACACAATCTTTTGCGACTATTCAGATCACTACAGATAATGTATGGGAGTGTGGCATCTGCAATTAATTCTTTCAGTTCTGTAGCCTCTAGTTTTCTGCGTGGGTTAGAAGCATTATGTGATCTGAGAGATGCAGAGTTGTTTTGTGTCAGTGTATCAGTGCATTATACTTGAGATTTAGCTTTTTAACATCTACTTCACAGTAGTTCTGGTTCTCCTTAACAAGGGTACAGACACCCACGCTCTGTCCTATTTCTCTATCATATCTATCTATGCCATATCCATAGTTTTTTGTATTAGCCAACCAGGCTTTGTTGTCACGTCAATAATATGGGTCTTTAATCCTGCCCATGCGTTATAATGCTATGTGCATTCCAGCTGAAAAACATACAGCCTGTCAGGATTCCCTCTCCACTCTGAACTCTTTTTTCAGATTTCAGGTTCAGATGTGAGGACCCGCATGAAAGGATCCCTCCCCCCTGCCTCCAGCTTAGGTTAAAACTTCCCCAAGGTACAATTCCTGTCCTTGTCTTTGGATGGTATTGCTGCCATCACCAAGTGATTTCTACAAAATTTCAGGAAAAGGATCACTTGGAGTCCCTATTCCCACAAAATATTCCTCTAAGCCTCTTCACAACCTCTCCTGGGGAGGCTTGAGAATAATGTGAGTACTGACCAGATCCTTTGTCTCTAGGACTCTGAAAATCAATCAGGTTCTTAAAGGAAGAACTTTATTTAAAGAAAAAGTAAAAGAATCACACCTGCAAAATCAGGATGGAAGGTAACTTTACAGGGTAATAAGATGTAAAACACAGAGGATTCACCTCTAGGCTCAGCTTCAAACTTACAAAAAACAGGAATAAAACTCCCCATTAGCATAGGGAAAATTCACAAGCTAAAAAAAGATAATCTAACTCATTTCCTTGCCCTTACTTACAATTTTTGTAATCTTAAATGGATCATTTCAGGAGATGTTTTACCTGCCTGGTCTCTCTCTCCGTCCGCAGAGGGAACAGAGTACCAAACAAGCTCCCTGCCCTCACCCCCATTTGAAAGTATCTTCTTTCCTTATTGGTCCTTTTGGTCAGGTGCCAATCAGGTTATTTGATCTTCTTAACCCCTTACAGGTAAAGTGATATAGAACAGCTTCCCAGGAGGGATTTTATGTTGCCCGTATCTCTGTATTTATGACACGCCCATTCTCTTAACTTTGAATACTTCCTTCACTTAGGAAAGTATGGAGTTATTCTGCTGATAGGTTGGTACCATATAGGTACTTCTCAGCAGCTTTATCTATTCTCATTTTCTCTGTTTTCTATCCTGTCTGAGAAGTACAATTTATGACTTCAGTTATAAATGCAACTCTCTCTCTCTCTCTCTAAGTAGCATGTCATCTGCTTGTACCCTCATATCATTCATTACCTTCTTCCCAGTAATTTGTTGCTTGCTAATCCCTGTCCTCACCTTGAGTTTTCTTTTTTCTTCTTCTTTTTTTTTTTAAGGTGTTTCCTAGCAGCTTCTGCATATGAGAAGTTAATGATTTTAGTTTTTTTATTTTTCTAGCTTGCTTTGCCTCAGTACATCCTCCAAATGCTAAACAGCATCTTCCGCCACAGCTACGTTTTTGTTCTGTCCCTTCCTCACAATCCATTGTATGAAGGTTACCTCCACACTTGCCGCACCTTAATTTCTCTTTTCAATTATTTACTACTTGACCAAACCGTTGACACCTAGAGCATTCCAGCATTAGTAACTTTATGGTATCAGATAGTCTGGAGTATCTAGATCTGTCCTTTTCTTAAATGTCACTTGCATAACTGTAGGGGACTTATCACCTCCACTTCTGTGGATTGGCCTCTTAGCACGTATCCCTCAGTCTTTACCAACTCCTGGCGTTGTTTCCTTTTCTGACATTTCAAGTGGCACACCATATACTATCCCTCTCATTTCAATTAGGTACATAGATAACTGACAGGTTATTTTTAGCTTTCCTAGCATTTTTTTTTTTTTTTTAAGGAGTTGCCCTACTTGTTCTTTGTTTTTGAACTCTGCTAACAAGTCTCCATCAGGCAGTTTCCTAGTTTTTACTATATCTCCAACATCTTTTTTGAACCACTTGTGAATCCTCAGGGAGCTGACATCCCCCTAGCTTTATGTCCGTAGCTAGGGATTTTACTATGGTGTAACTTTCCACATGTCCCATTCCTGCTTTCCCACTTGCTGTTCCTTCTGCTGGTTCTAAATAATTTACCCTTTTCTTTTTTCTTGTTTGTATTCAGTTGTCCTCAGTGCTTTCTCTATCCACACTTTCTAGCTTGCTTTCAATATAATTTGTTATCCCTTTTAATCTCCCCTGACCAGCCAGTTCAGCCTCTCTAGCCAGTTCTGCCTGGCTTTCTATAGGGAACCCCTGTCCTCTATCAGGCCCCAACAAAGTTTTGAATGAGGAACAGGTAACCTGGAGCAGTCCCATCTCAGGGTATTTCTACATAGCAAAGAAAAAAAACATGGCTGGCCCATGCCCATGACAGCAGATGGACTGGTGGGGCTCGGGCTGTGGGGCTGTTCCATTACTGTATAGACTTTCAGAGTTGGATTGGAGCCCAAGCTCTGGGACCCCTGAGCTCAGAAGTCTACACAGTGATGAAACAGCCTCGATGTCTGAGCCCCAGGGTTTTCTTTGCTGTGTAAATATTATCCCTAAATATAGCCTGTAGAATTATTTAGCCCACGAAAGCTTATGCTCTAATACTTTAGTTAGTCTTTAAGATGCCACAGGACTCTTTGTCACTTCTGCAATTTCAGACTAACATGGCTACCCCTCTGATTCTTAAAGAACAGGTGTCCACAATATAAAAGCCACCCCTGGCACTCATTTTATAAGTGTCTGGAAATTTAACTCTTTGAGAAGGGACCATCTTTTTATTATGTGTTGTACAGTGCCTAACACAGAAGCACTAGGCCCAAGATGTGCTATCACAATACAAAAATAGGTTAGGGAAGGAATGGACACAGACAAGGTTTGTGCAAGCTAAAGATGAGACACCGTACTGGAGCAGCATACAGTGCCCCATCTATGTTTCTCTTCGGTCGATCATTGAGTTCTAAATATAATTTAAAAAATAAAATTCACCTAAAAATAAATAGGAATTGGTCTTTGCAGACATAAGGCCTTATCCTGCAAACATTTTGTATATGAGTAACTTGACTTGTCAGAGTCATCCTATTCAAGGCATACTTGGGCGGATAAAGCTGCAAGTGTAAGTACTTGCAGGATTGGCCCCTTAGCTGGGAACCAGAGTATGGATAATTCTATAGAGCTTTTCACTGTATTGGAACAGTGGCACTAAACAGCCTGGAAAATAACCTCTCTCAGAAAACAGTATTGCAGCACAATGCCAACTGCACAGGAGCAAGAGCGAACATCTTTCTGCTATTGAACTATGTTAATTTAAAAGCCAGGATTCTCTTGAAAAAAATTCACCCTCACATTTTGTAAATCTGAAAGTTTCCCAAGATTGTATCCATTTCTGCATTTGCAAAATATATTTAAAACTTAGAATCATCCTCTTTTTTTTTCCCCTTACATAATTGCTTACAAAAGGAGACCTAAAACACAATCTCAAGTGTAGTAAAGGTAATTGCTGCACTTACTGCTCATGTCATGTTGATGTATTACTGTGTAGCAAAGGTCACAGTTCTGTACTCATACATTATCAAATTTGAAAGAGCAATATTTGGTTCTGACCAACCTTTAAACTCCTCACAATGTGTGTGAAAATGGATGGAAGGCTACCTTGGGTTTAGAAAAAAATAAACCCATGTTTCGGAAGCTGAGAGGTCAATGAGCCAGACTGACAGGGTTAGATGGTACTACTATGACTCTAATACTCACTTAGATTATCAATGAGGTGCAGTACAATGATCACAAGCTAAAACATCTAAGCTAATGAAAATGAAACAATCTACAAAAATTAGGTGGTACAGGTCTGTGACATAGGGCAGAACCTTGTGGACAATAATGCAGAAATAAGGACATAAATCACCGTTTGGAGACAATAAAACTGATAATACCTATCCTGAAATGTTTACGTATCTATTGAAAGGAATATCCCAGGACAAAAGCTTTGCAGCTTCACAGTGCTGTACTTTCTTGGGAAGTTGCACTAAATAATCGAGGCAGGAGAGGTTCTTGAATGCCCCATCCCCATTGCACATGCAAAATGGAGTAGCTTTTGTCATCTTTACCTTAAAGGGTAGGTGGCTGTTCATGCCATGATCCAACAATTTTCACAATTGCTTGCTGTACAGATAAATTGGTCTTATCAGAATCTACTCAACCCTGAACAATTTCTGTATTCGACCTATACCTCCAATGCAATGGTAGTGGTGGGGGATGGGGAAGTCGAGGGAAATCCCCATAATTGTATCAATAGCACACATAGTCATTTTAAGAAGACATGAGATCTGATTGTATTTGATCACACACAATTGGAGGAGAATGGATTATTAATAAAGAATCACATCACCCCAGAAAGAGAGGACAGATAATGTGAAACCATTGAAAGGAGAACTAAATATATGTGCCGATGGTTGCCATAATCCCATAATCTCCCATAAACTGGAGATGCTTATCAAAGGGGGGGAGAGGACTATAAAAAGAAAGGGGAAACACCCCAAAGAACCTCTTCGTCTTGGTCACTCACTGTCCCTTGAGGCACTGCACCAGAAGGAACAAAGGAAGCAGCCATTACACAGGAGAAGGGGTCCTGGCCAGTAAAATTGCTGAGAGCATGTGGTGAAAAAAACTTCACTTTGAATTTATCATGGTTTGTTAAGTTGGGCACTAGTTGTTTAATTTTTATTTTTCTTGTAGCCGTTTCTGACTTTTCTCTCTCATTACTTGTATTAGCTTAAAATCTCTTTGTAGTTAATCAACTTGTTTTATTGTTTTATCTAAACCAGTGTTTAGATAAACCAGGGTTTGGGAATCTCCAAACCAGGGTTTGGGAATCTCCATTTGGGATAACAGGATTTGTGCATATAATTTCTATTAATGAAATTATGGACTTCATATGAGATTGCACTGTCCAGGAGAGGGCTGGGCAGGACAAGATATGCGTTTTTCGGGGGAAATCTGGGCCTGGAAGGTGTTGGGGTCTTCTTCAGGCTGGCAGTCACAAGCAGACATAGCTGGGAGTAACTTACATGCAGGAGACTGTTTGTTTGTGAGCAGTCCTGAAGTAGAGGCAACAACAGCAAAGCAGTGTAAAGAGCACCCCAGGTTAAAAGGAAGGGGTAACAGTCACAGCTACTCACTGCTCTAGATTGTACCCTGGGTATGTCACACACAGTAACCATAGTCTCCCCATGCTAGAGTTGCCCTTTTATATGGACTCTACCCAGTGTTACTTTCAGAGAGGTGGCCCTTTAAATTTGGCTGAGCCAAGCACTAAAGTAGCCATTGAATAAATGTTGGTGGTTTCTTGCTGTGCTCCAGCTGGTAAGTATTCACAGCTGCTGTCCACGTTTGCTCTTTTTTATTCTTGAGGCAACAGCACATTCTCACTGTTTGTTTCTTCAGACCCCTAACAGCACATCTTCCTCCTGGCAGAGGGTGGTTTGTATGCTAATGAAAATAGGCTTTTCCTGCAATATTGTGCTTGTTCCTTGGGAAGGAGAGTAAGATATGACAGAGCAGGTCATTACGTTTGCCTAAATTAGCCCAGAGGCCCCAGTCCTATAAAGTCTGGTTGCAGGGGTGTCCCTCTTGTAGCAGAGTACAGGACTGGGGCCTGTGTTAGCAGCTAGGATTCTTAACTGGGTTCCAATACGACAATCTAGGCCCCAGTTTAGACTTTGTTTAAACACAAACAAAGCAACCGCCCCTTCCCTCCTCTGGGCCAGTTTTTGCAAAGCCTGCTTTCAGCAAAAACATTTCCATGCAAATCGTTTACATTTGAATGGTAACAGCTTATTTTCAAAGGACTAATTTGACCACACAGTATTTACAGTCCAGACACTGAAGCATCCTGCTAATATATGAGAACCAGAAGTAAAAATGGCTGGAAACAACAGCGGAAGGTGCCCGGCATCTGAAAGGCTGAAATCTTCAGACCATGCTGTTGTGTGTGTTAACAAAGAGAGTACTTCACATTTGTTATGATAATGAGTTATGAAGAATTATTATTTATTTTGCAGAGGGTCAATTTCAAGACTGCATTAATTCTAAAAGGAAAAAAAAAGTAGTGCAGGTCCTTGATCCTTGGCTAGGGTTGCCAACCCTCCCAGTTTGGCTGGGAGTCTCCCAGAACTGGGCTCGATCTCCCAGAGGCTACTAAAGCTAATCTGGGAGATTTTAGTCTGCTAAACGTCTGGCGGCTAAGACGGGCTCCTACCTGCCCTAGCTCTGCACCACTCCTGGATGAGGCTGGCACGTTTGGCTCCTAGGAGGAGGTACAGCCCAGGAGTCTCTGCATGCTGCCCCGACTCCAAGTGCTGACTCAGCAGCTCCCAGTGGCCAGGAACAAGGAACTGCAGCTAATGGGTGCTTCGGGGCGATGCTTGCAGGTGGGGGCAGTGTGCAGAGCCGCCAGGCCACCCGTGAGTCGAGGAGCTGCTGACAGACATGCCGCCGCTTCCGAGAGCCACCTGAGGTAAGCATCACCCGGCCGGAGCCTGCAGCAGAACCCCCTGCCCCAGCCCTCTTCTGCACCCCAACTCCCTCCCAGAATCTGCACTACACACCCCTGCCCCAGCCTTGAGCCCCCTCCCACACCCAAACTCTCCCAGAGCCTGCACCCTGAACCTCGGCCCTGAGCTCCCTCCTGCACCCAAACTCCCTCCTGGAGCCTGCACCCCAAACCCCTGCCTCAGGCTCAGCCAAGAGCCACCTCCCATACTCTGAACCCCTCGGCCTCAGCCCATTACCTGCATGCCAATCCCAGCCTGGTGAAAGTGAGTGAGGGTGGGGGGACAGTGAGCAATTTAGGGAGGGAGGCTGGAGTGAGTGATGGCGGGGCCTTGGAAAAGGAGTGGGGCAGAGGCATGGCCTTGGGGGAGGGGTGGGGCAAAGGTGTTTGTGTTTGTGTCATTAGACAGTTGGCAACCCTGTCCTTAGCACAGACAACTACATTTCACTGTTTGGAAGCGGCAGGGCTGGCCCCAGTAGTGTAGCTAGAAGGGGATCAGGGGCACGGCTGCTCCCCCTGAGGCCAAAATTCCCAACGTGGTGCCTTTTCAAGTCACCGCCGAAAGGCTGCTGAAAGAAGCAGCATTATTTCGGCAGCATTTTGGTGGACGTACGAGCTTCGCCACTTTGTCCGGTGGCAGCATTTCGGCGGACATACGAGCTTTGCCACTTTGTCCAGCGGCGGCGTTTCGGTGGACATACAAGCTTCGCCACTTTGTCCAGAGGCAGCATTTTAGCGACAGCTCCACGAGTCCAGATTTTTATTTTTTTTTAAGCCGTGTGCGAGCCGGCCCTGGAAGTGGCACCTTTTTGGGGGGTGCTCACCCCACCCGATGTTCACACCTGGCTATGCCCCTGGCTGGCCCACAACATTTCGGCACCTGAGGCGGGGAGTTCAAATGATGCCCCCAAGTCCCCTCATTTGGGCCAACACTTTGAAAGGTCTCTTGTGTCCTTCCTCCAGCACAGCACACCACCATCTCTGTGCATGTAGAGCAGAGGGAATACATCTGCACCAGCAGCAGACACAGTTTTCTACACACTGGGTCCTAGTGGAGCTCCCCCATCCTTCCCCCATTCTTGCACCTGAGGCAGCTGCCCCAGTTCACCTCATGGTAAGGCCAGCTCTTGGAAGAGGTTGCATTGCAAAAGGCAGTTGATGCTGCAATACTGACCAAACTCAGTATTTCATTTTAGTTGTAGGCACGTTGGGCAAAGGTCAACATGGTTTCTGTAAAGGGAAGTCATGTCTTACTAATCTGTTAGAGTTCTTTGAAGGGGTCAACAAACATGTGGACAAGGGGGATCCAGTGGATGTAGTGTACTTAGATTTCCAGAAAACCTTTGACAAGGTCTCTCACCAAAGGCTCTTACATAAATTAAGTTGTCATGGGATAAGCGGGAAGATTGTTTCATGGATTGAGAACTAGTTAAAAGACAAGGAACAAAGGGTAGGAATAAATGGTAAATTTTCAGAATGGAGAGGGGTAACTAGTGGTGTTCCCCAAGGGTCAGTCCTAGGACCAACCCTATTCAACTTATTCATAAATGATTTGGAGAAAGGGGTAAACAGTGAGATGGCAAAGTTTGCAGATGACACTAAACTGCTCAAGATGGTTAAGAGCAAAGCAGACTGTGAAGATCTTCAAAAAAATCTCACAAAACTAAGTGGTTGGGCAACAAAATGGCAAATTACATTTATTCACATTAAATTTCAACTAATGCACATTGGAAAAAATAACCCTAACTAGACATACAATATGATGGGGGCTAATTTAGCTACTGCTAATTAGGAAAAAGATCTTGGCGTCATCGTGGATAATTCTCTGAAGACATCCGTGCAGTGTGCAGCAGCAGTCAAAAAAGCAAACAGGATGTTAGGAATCATTGAAAAAAGGGATAGAGAATAAGATGGAGAATATCTTATTGACCGTATATAAATCCATGGTGCGCCCACATCTTGAATACTGCATACAGATGTGGTGGTCTCATCTCAAAAAAAGATATACTGGCAATAGAAAAGATTCAGAGACGGGTAACTAAAATGGTTAGGGGTTTGAAACAGGTTCCATATGAGGTGAGATTAAAGAGGCTGGGACTTTTCAGCTTGGCAAAGAGGAGACTAAGGGGGGATTTGATAGAGGTATATAAAATCATGAGTGATGTGGAGGAAGTGAATAAGGAAAAGTTATTTACTTGTTCCCATAATATAAGAACTAGGGGCCACCAAATGAAATTAATTGGCAGCAGGTTTAAAACATTTTAATAAAAGGAAGTTCTTCACACAGCACACAGTCATCCTGTGGCACTCCATGCCTGAGGAGGTTGTGAAGGCTAGGACTATAATAGGGTTTAAAGGAGAACTGGATAAATTCATGGAAGTTAAGTCCATTAATGGTTATTAGCCAGGATGGTGTTCCTAGCCTTTGTTTGTCAGAGGGTGGTGATGGATGGCAGGAGAGAGATCACTTGATCATTACCTGTTAGGTTCACTCACTTCAGGGCACCTGACATTGTCCACTGTCAGTGGACAGGACACTAGGCTGGATGGACCTTTGGTCTGACCCAGTATAGCCATTCTTACGTTCGTATGTTCATACTGTGAATGAGTGAATTCTTTATAGACTCTGTCCAGCTTTAATTCTGTCCTATAGATAACTACATAAAATATAAACCACTTTAAAGAGCATTTGAGGCACAGGAGGTCTTGCAAGGGTGGAAGTCTTAAAGAGTGTTACATAGTACTGGACAAGTATTTTTCTTTAATATGCTCTTGTGTATTAAGTGTACAGATTCACGTAGATACTTGCTTCAGCATTCTTACTGCAGTATTATTTGTGAACGACTCCTTTCATTATGTAAGTCTATGCAGCACTATGAGGTCTTTTGCTACAGGTTCTATATACTGCAGTACAGAGTGTGTGTGTGTGTACACATCTATATATTGCTGAGAGAGAGGTTGTACTTGCCTGGATGCAGAAGGCATTGTCTTTTGAAGGCTTCTCTGAAACCTGATGATATTTTAATATCAGTTTTTGTTCAGTTACCTTTCAAAATCTATGAAAACTTTACGATGTCTCAATGCAGTATTAGAAAGGTTTATAATAATGAAATCTCCATGAAATTGAGCTGATGCTCAGATTACTGTGTAAGTGATAGGAGACTAGAAATTTAGAGGTATATTAATGCTAATGGGAATTGCTCAGCTAAAGCTGTGTGCAACTAGTTGAGATACTCCTAGTATATCATAGAAAGGCATTATGCTCATCTACTCATTGATGCCTGATTTGTTCTCTTCCTAAAACATTTGAGATTTTAAAGTTTTCATGAGATCCATTTATAAACAGAAGTGTAATGATGCCGAGAGCCAAAATACTGTAAGTCAATGTGAATGGTACCAAAAGGAGCCTCAGTTTTACTAATGTGACAGACACAAAAATATTTAAACCAAACTGTGAGGCCAATTTTTATTATTTTGCCTCGTTAACCCTAAGACTTAGAAAATTGATTGCCACCTGAACGGGATATGAACAATCTCCAGAACTGCTCAATCCTTATAAACTGGTCTTTTGAAGGCATTTTAAAAGGTGTAGCATGAAAATGGACAATACCATTTAAGCATTCTGAATTGCTTATCTGATTTCCTAGATAAGTCTTGGTCACCTGACTTAAATGTACACTGATCTATTATTTATGCTTTGAAAATAGAGCTGATAAAAAGCATGTGTTCTTGCTATTATGTTTTGTCATATCTAGCTAAAAAGATTGAAATCCTGAGAAACAATTTTCTGAAGAAATGAAATAGTATGCCCTTCTGAACCCTTGGGGAAAATAGCCTCTCTGTTTGCTCAGAATATGAAACAGTAAAACAGGATAAGTAAAACAGACAGCCATGCCAAGCATGTCACATTTCTATTTGTACAGTTTGGAATGATGTTTTAAAAACATTTTCTAGTTATTTTTGATAAATAAATGGTGCAAATAACATCTGCAAACCTACCCTGCTGAAGTAAGATTTTTCAAATCAGATTTGTTTTACAGTGCAACTTAGAAAATTGCTTTGCAAAACTTAAGTTGAATAACTTCCGAGAAAATATGCAAAAGAAAGGCACAAGAATATATGTTGCTTTCAGTTTATCTCCACACAAAAGATGGTAACACTGGTTTTCCAGCATCTTTGCTGCTGCGTTTTAAGGTAGCTTGTTTAAATTAGCTAAAAATGAAAAGCCCAGATTTCATACATGGACATCCTGGTTAGTCCAAATCCTACACATGCATACTTAAATTGGCACTCAAGCCCCCAGCTGCACTTTCAAAGGATCCAATGCCTGTTTGAGTATTCTGAATTGAGCACCCAAATCTAGGCCCTGCTATTCCTCTCAGAGTCAATAGCAGGCGTCCTGTCAGCTCCAAGAGGATCAAGATTGAGACCCTAAGATTGAAAAGTGAGTGGGAGGGTCATATCAAGTTTCCACAGGTGACATATTGAAGCAGGGGTGAGAAGCACAGAAAGTGAGACTATTGCCTCAGTGGCATCCTCTTCAGATCCTTTTGAAACAACTCCATGGGGCATTGCCTCCATATTTTAGGAGGAAGCATGGCTTGAGGAAGCCTTTGTGGCAATGTAGCCCTCCCAACATCCTGAATATGTTAATACTAACCCTACTGGCTTTACTTTCTTCGTGTGTGGCATGGAACCCACCTGGAAGAGGGATCCCATAGACAGTAACTAGAGAGAAACCATTTTATGTCATGACTCTACAGAAGCCCTGCCACCAAGAAGCCTGTTAGATGATCCTGTGCCTTCTTAGATCCCCAGAGATGTGTGCAAATCCTAACAGATTTGCTAATTTGGGGGGGAGGGGGATGAACCCCCAGCCATTTCTAGGAAGTATGCACCCGAATCCTCACAGGATGGGATATATTTGGTGTAATTTCTCATCCCCAGGCACAGTTTGGAATGCTCTTGCTTTGAGTGTTTGAGAAAGCTGACTTTCTCCAAAGATACCATTTGCATAGTATCTGTGCTCCTGGGATTTAACTTCCAGAAAGAGATCAAATCCAGGGATATTTCTTCAGAGAACAAACATTAAAAGTGATGTTCTTTTTTTCAGTCAGTGCATAAAAGAATAAAAACAGTAGAGGCAGTTATGTGCATTTTTGGTCATTAATTGTACTGATACATATTTAATAAAATTGAGTTTATAAGGTGGAAGTTTGCTTGGTGTACATTTCGTCATATCCAACCCAGAAATAATGAATGTCCCTGTAGAGTTTATAAGACTAGTAACAGAAATAATTGAGTCTTTGTCAAGGTCAAGGGTGAGAATTCTGGAAAATAAAAGGTTGTTCTTTAGAAAATGATTGTACATGTTCACTGTCACATTTAACAATACAGATGACAGCTGAAGATATACCACTTTATTCTTTGAATAGTCAGAGAGTGGATGTTTGTTTACATTTCTTTTTGTACTGAAAATGTAAACAGGAATGAAAGTTGTAATGTTTATTCCTGGCACGCTCAGGCATGACTAATCCATATATGTGTTATCTTTTCTGTTTGTTTTGTCCAAAAGATTCAAGTGGTTTAATGCAACGTCGGTGTACCGTTGATTGGTTCATCTGCAATATTTAATCTCAATGCCAGGATTTCCTGAAGACGGGGTATGAAAGGGACTACCAGTGCGAAGGGGTTAATTTAGACATGAATGGATTTCTTCATAATTTCACCAAATCTGACTTTATTTCATCATTTGCTTCCTATTTTTGTATCCCTGGGAATCAGGGTTGAAAAGGCATTTGTCTAATATGAACTGAGTTCTTTGTTTATCACTTTTTGACATGCAGTAGATTTGTTTTCTTTGAAAATTGGTTTCTGTAATGAGAGCAGAAAATTATTTCTGGCATGTGGCAATTTGTTCATATAATTTCTGGCTATAATAAGCTGTGCTTTATTGGCAAAGTTAGGGGCTTGGCCATACTTTTGCCTTCCCAAAGCAGTTTGTGAAGGGTGCTATTAATGGAGTAATTGGATCCCTCCATCCCCCAGGGGGATGCTTTTCCCTGGTGATGTATGTCTATAGTTTAAATGGCTGTGGGAACTTTGAAAGGCAATGTGCGAACAGAAATGTAAGATTTGTTTATTTTTGTTTGTGGTTTATGTTTTTATCTCAGTATTCTAGGAAGGACAGAGGCCATTGTTTAATTATTAGTCACTGGGAACTCTAGAAAGAAGGGGCTCCCATAGAAGATTTCATTTTTTGAGGTCTTTGAAAAAAATCTGTGCATGTGGGGTACGTGGAGGGGAGGAGATAATGCAGGACAAAAAGCTGGCATGGACAAGCACAGAGACTGGCGTCAGGACCTCACTTCTCCTGATGTCTGGCCCTGGCTGTATTTATCCATGGAAAGAGGGACTGTGATGCTGGTATCAGAGACCTATAGCTCCTCTTCTGCTAGAACTACCTGACTGTACTGCAGCCTCTCTGTTGTGGCCTATGGCTTGAACACAGACTTTGAAGAGCAGATCACATAGACCTCTTCCAAAGGTATTAAAATAAAGTATAACGAAGTTAAAGGTCTGTTTATAAAGGGTTAATAGATGTTTCATAGATTTTTATAAGCATGTTACAGGCATGAGTTTGCATTGTACATGGTCATGAACCAACATTTCTCAAACCCAGGCCCACAAGGTTCATGAGAGCCTCGGCCTGGCAACCTGCTGGCAATAGCTGACATGAGACCCACGAAACCCAGTTGTGCAGTGAGGCTCTTCCCCTGAGATCTGATTGACAGAGTCCCAGAGTGGCCACCTGATGAGAGAGCCGTTATCAAATGAGAACTGCACAACACTCAGGAGGATCATATTCATAAGGGACTACATCTGTGCTCCCTGTAGCAATGCGATGACTCACCGCTGCAGCACTTCCTGCTGGATGTCTAGGAATTAACTCTTTTCCAGCCGGAGCACCCTCTGTAGGCCGGTGTCTTGCCTGTCACTGGCCCCCTTGTCCCTCCTGGGCCCACATCCTCTCCCAACCCATCTGCCTCAGACGTAAAACGACACATTCATCATATCCAAGAGGAAGTTGAGACACCTTGAAAACATGAAGGAAAATTACAAAAGACATGCAGACAAAAGTAGATAACAGGAACACAACTATTCTATAGGACAAAAGGTATGGCTTTCAATAGAAGACCTCTGCATAGATAGGCCCTCTCAGAAACTAGACTATCTGTTCTTTGACTCATACCAGATTTGGTGACAAATCAACCCAGTCATCTTCAAGATCCAGCTCCCTTGATCAGTTTAGAATTCACCCTATATTCCTTGTTTCACTTCTTCTATAGCTGTACACCAAAAACACATTTCCCCATAGAACCCAGTCACCTCCCACAATGGTGCAAGTACAGAGTCAAAAGACTCTAAGCTTCAGTGGAGCAAATTAAGGTACCTGATTGGGCTGTAATCTTCCCAGTCAGAGGAACATACTTGGGAGTAGCTTAAAATGTTCATATTCTTGGCATAGTTTGGGCTTCCTATAAGAGCTATCCTGAGAAACCTGAGTCCACTTTGCCAAGAGGTGCTCCTAGGGGAGAGGGTGGTGTCATAACCTGTGGGACTCAAACTCAGGCCCACAAGGTTTGTGGGAGTAGCCTCACTCCAACCATCCACGTGGGCAGCCTGCTGGAAAGAGTTTACCTGAGACCCACAAAGCCCAGCCTCACTGTGAAGCTCTGCCTCTGAGATCTGATTGCTGGAGTCCCAGAGCTGCCGACTGGCCGGCTGCCCTTACCTAAGACAGCAGCAGGCACAGGAAGCTGTCAGAACAACTGGACTCCACCCTGATCTGGACTGCATGTCTTGCACTACCTACTTCCCGCTACCCACTTTTGCTTCCTGGCTTGATCTCCTGGCAGTCTGAGCTGGCCCAACTCCTGGCATCTGAGTTGTGGTTCCTGGCCTCCAGTTTGTCTCTTGCTACTGACACTAGTTCATAACTCATAGTTCTTATGGCTTGTATGTCTTCTGCTTCTGACCTACCAGGAGCCAGACCGAGCCAACTCTTGACTCCTGTCTCATGACTGCAAACTCTGGCTCGAACTACTAGGTCTGGCCACCCATGACCCAGCTGTAACACAGATGGTAATAAGCATGTCAGTAGAAGGTGTTATAGATAACTATAATCCATTGTTATTTACCAGTAGATTATAGAAGACTATTTAGAAGCGTTTTATAATAGAACCTTAATATAAACTGTGACCCATAATATTCTTCACCACAGACTGAAATCAAGCTGTCAGATTCAGTAGAAGAGTCAGGCACTTCCTAGAAGCTGTACAAAAAATTAGAGACAACTGCGAATGAGGAGTTGGGAAGTCCTTTTTTCCAAATCCAGTTACCCAGTCAGCAGGTAAAAATAACCAAAGACCCCTTGATTTTAACTGAATATCTATAGAAGCTGAATGTGGAGATAGGTTGGGAAAAGTTGGTTGGTTGGTGCCACTGACTTTTAAATTAATCAACAAGCTTCTCTTGAGGAAGAGATCTTGTCTGTGTGGATGCCACAGTTATTTGAGAGAGAGAATCTTAGTGAAGAAATCACAGGACGTTTTGGCGAAGGTACAGTTATTGCAGGAAGAAATTCTCATGCATCCACAAACTCTTCTCCAGAGACATACCATAGAAATTGCATGTTGTGATTGTTACTATGTTGGGCAAATATGAAAATAAAGCTTTCATCACTGGAAAGTCCAGGGAATATCTCCAGATATCTCCTTCAACTTCACTCCTGTGGGTAGCCTTCCAGTGCTAATCTTTAAACAACAGAACAACCAAAACCTGCCCCACTGCTCTCAGCCTGCCCCAAGATGGGTAACATGCATTTGA
>ML677340.1:20790069-20846157 GCA_007922305.1 Dermatemys mawii
GTTTATTGCACATCGTATTAAGAGGCGGTCTCACTATTGTAGGAACAATAACATCTTTCTGAAAATCAAGGCAGCGTATCCACTGGTTCTCTTCTATCACAAAGGTTATTTCCTTTGAAAAAAGATTTCTGACATGATTTCCCTTTCCCAGATCCGCTTTGGACTTCTCGTACCAATTGTGGCTTTTTTGATTTTCTCATTAAGCCATCCTAATAATTAAATCTCCCCTTTTTTATCATTCAGGCCCAGACTCTGCAATGTGATCTGTGTAGGCAGACGCTTTTGTACACACAGAATCCCACTGAATCACTGGGCCTCGGTGCAGGTGCAGGGGTCTGTCCAGCCAGATCAGATTGCAGGAATAGGGCACTGGATATCTGCTTTATAGGCCTATTTCTTTCAACCTCATTTTCATACCTTTCCTTTATAAAAAGTAGGACTGTTTTCCAACCCCTGTTTCCCCCAGTATTTCCACAATATGAAAAAAACTCTGTAAAAATAACTTTCAACACTTCAACAATTTTATCCCTAATAGTATACATCCCACATGGATTTAACCCATTATGACTTGCTGCTTTTTCTATCCGCTTTCTGGCCAAATAAAGGTGTCCCACTGTTACTCTCCACTCACTCTCCTCAGTTTTCTGTTCCTTAATAACCACAAACACAGCCTGTCTCCAGGGATGTTTTAAATGAAATTCTCTTTATCAAATACCCATGCAACTGAATTCTCTTTATCAAATACCCATGCAACTGAACTAATTATTCCTTCATTTTATTTACTTTTATTTACATTTCATTTATTACTGATACTAGCCCCACTAGGTCCCCCCAATTTTTCTTCTTCACACTTCTATTATATTTTAATAAATGGAGTGTGAATATTTTGCTTTTATATTGGCCTTTACTAGACTAAGTGCTGCATAAATGTGTTTAACCATAAAATTAGTTACCATAACATACAAAACATTGGAAAAAATGTTTTGTAGGTAAGAGAAATGTAATTGATCTTCACTAGATAATATGCTGACTCTTTATGCAAATATGAGAGATTTTGCATCAGTCTGAATTTATTCTTTGTACATATTGTTTATTTTATTTGGGGATTCACAGGATATGGCATTATCCAAATATTGAAGAAGGATGATCTCCTGACCCGAAGAGCTTCCTATCCAAGGACAGATGTCAGGAGAAGGGGAATAACAATAGCCAGTTTATCTACAATTTATATACAAATGAGTAACATTCACTATATGCCCAAAGTGGGCCTGTAAGAAGGATTTACACAGAGACAGGATAAGATCCTTGTCCATGAGCTCAGGCAGCTCATGTATATCATACCTAGGGGAACTACATGAAAGAAGCAGAGTATTTAACAGATATTGTTGAGAAGAGTTTTATTGTTTAGATCTGACTACAGATGACTGAGTTTGGATCCAAGCCCTGGAGCTAAACACTTTGGGGAAGCATGAATCTGTTTCCAAAATATTTCTTGGGCCCATGTCTAGGTCTAACATAGGTCTTATGTCAGTGTGAATCCATTGTAACACTTTTGTCTGGGTCTGTGGCTCTTGTGGCTTTACAGGTTGTGCATTAAATAAGGTCTTCCCAGGGCCAACCAACAGTTGGAGAGACATGAGGACGCAGGACTGGTGCAGAGACTCTCCAGGATCCAAAGCACACCCTTGTTCCCTCCACCCCATCCCAGCTGGCCCAAGTGCTCTGCTCCCATAGCTGTGGGTCAAGGTCTCTTTGACTGCGTTGTACCTTTTTTTTTTATTGTTAGGTATGTATCTGCTTTCATGCAATTTATTATGACGGTAGCTGCTAGGCTGCTTTTAGCGTGTTGCTCATATAACTTGGGTTCTGTAGAGCACTGATGTAGATAAATTATCACATTAAGTTCATCCAGAACAACTTTACTATAACTATGGAAAGCAAATAATATATCATAGATAACACCTTAGACTACCACTGCTTTTCTCTTGGCAACATGTACCTATGTAATGATATATCATGCTATGTGCACCATTTAAACACTCAGTGTTTGCCATTCTATAGTGGCTAATCAGTAGTGAGTACAGAGTGATATGATAGGATTACTGCAAGTATCTGGGATGTTGAATGTTTAGTTTTTAATGGATTTCCCCAATAGGTTAGGAATACAGAAGCTGATCCTTAAGCTTCTGAATAAATTAGTGCTTTGCTTTAGTGTTCTGAGGATAGTATCATTCCTGGAAACTTTTTTGTATAGTGCTTTATAGGGAGAACACCAACTAGAAATGTAGTATTTTTTTTAATTAAGTAGTTTCCAGTGTCAAACTTACCCCTGAATCTTCGTCAGTTTCTTACATTACAATGACGTTCTATTTTTTTCCATGGTTTTTTTTTTTTTCTCTCTGTTGCTATGTGAAAGAACCATACAATCAAGAAAGGGAAACTGAGTGACTACAAGGGAAAAATGAAACAGATTATACATAAAGTGTGACCAGATACAAAGTAAGCAAGTTGAAAAAGTGGAATAATATTTTTCTCTAATCTATCAATTATAGTAAGTATAAGTGTTACTTAGAGCGATAGTAGATTTTTAAGTTGATGTCCTTTTATTTTGCAACATGCTTTAGATCACCTGGCTTTGTGTACAAGAAATAACTGCAGGAACCATAACACTGTCTCCCTCCTTTGTGGTTTGATTTGGATATGTGCTTATAACTTTCTGATATAAAAAGTTTGAATCATGAACATCCACTTTTCACTGTCCAAAAATGCACTCAAACACCTAGAGCAAGACAATGTTTTATTTTCTCATTGCATTCTAAGGCACTGCATGAATACAAATACCCAATGCAAGTGTACAGATTGGGTCTGGAATTCTGTTTCAGAATTCAGATGTTGTGTGGAGTCTTTGGTGCAAAAATTTTCATTGTGCTAGAAGTGGATGTGGGTGATGATGTGATGTAGGGTATGCCTACACTTTGAGCTGGAAGATGTAATTTCCAGCCTGTGGAGACATATTCATACTAGCCCTGATCAAGCTATGCACTAAAATTAGAGGGCAGTGGTGGCAGTGTGAGTAGTTGGAGGGGCTAGCTACCCTGAGTATGATCCCATCCGAGATACTACATATGTGCTGGGGGTGGCTCACCCATCCAAGTACTTGCATCACTGTGGCTACACTCCAGCATTTTAGCTCCATCCATATCTTCTTGAGCTGGAAATTACACTTAAGAGGGGAATTAATTGCAATTAAGAGGGGAAAATTTAAGATGTTAAGAAAAAGTCATTAGTGAAATATAATAGGCTGTTGAATGAGCTCCCATGGAAAGTGGAGGAAGCCTGCTTCTGTAAGTCATTTAGATTGGACAAAATGCAAGAAGGTGTATGGTAGGAAATTCCTGTATTAGCAAGAGGCTGGACTGGATGTCCTAGTAGTTTTATTCAGTGTCCATGATTATGCAGGCAAAAGTGCCTAAGTGACTTAAGCACAAGTCACTGAAAGTCAATGCGACTTGTATTCCTGCATTAAAAGGAACAAAAATAGAAATTGATAAGGCTGGAAAAGAAAGGACCCATTTAAGTCTCTCTCTTCTGTGGCGTTAGCAATCATACTCCACAGTCATTTTTGGTGTTTTGTACTTGTCCAACTTGTACAATTTCTTTTTAAAACTATTTACAATAATTTTTCCTATTGCTGCCCTTTGTCTTTAATTCTATATACTCAGTACTCTCTGTCTGAAGATATTCTGTCTAAATTCCTTCAGGGTCTGACCCTTCCTTAACTTTAGTTTATGCTCCTTTGTTCTTGTATTTGACATTATCTCAAATAGTCTTGTAGAATCTCACTTCTATTCCCTTCAGAATTTTGTATTTCTCAATGAGATTTCCTCCTCTAAAAAGTATTTCAATTTTGGCTGCTGCTTTTGTGGAGTTAACTTTTCCAAGGTCCTCAATCATTCTGCTTGCTTTTTCCTATATTGCTTCTAGGAAAAAGGTATTCTTTTACAATAAAGTAATTATAAGTAAGCACAGCATTCCATGTTACCCTCCTTATATCTATTACTTTTTCTCCATTTGTTTATTACCGCTGTTCAACAAAGTGTTTTCATCATCTGCAAATGGTTTTTAAAGATCTATTTGCACCCTAATTCCCTCTCAGAAACTTATACCTTGAATCATATTTCATAGTATCTCACATTTGAAGATATACTCCCTTTTTCCATCTCACATCCCTGTTGTTTTAAGTGTTGCTTTTAATTAAATCAAAATGATCTTACACAAAAAATCTGAATCACCTTGCAAGTGAAAATGTGAAATGGTCTTTTGTAAATATATTTTACCGTATGTTCCTTTTTTATCAAGAATTATATTTGAGACTCTATATTAGATTAGTGTTCCAAACTTATTTGGCTATATATAATATATTACAAATCATGTCAAATTCAGACTTTTATCATAAACAGTGCTAAGTAGATATACTGTGGAATTCAAACACTTGTATTCCTCTAAATAGTTTAAAATGAAGAGAGATTTGACAAGAAAAGAGTTGATTGAAGAAGGGAATGAAAAGTCACTGTGAAATATATTTTATAGTCAGAGGGGGAAGGTGAGGATTGCTTGCATTGTATGTATCAAATAGCTGCTGCTGCTACCTCTTAGAAAACAATTTTCCACTTTATTTTCCATTGTGAGTGTCCCATTAACTTCACTGGAAACTTCTTAAAAGAATTCTCAGGAGATCATCACATCTTTGAAAACCAAATATCAGCTGGATGAAACTGAACATCAGTGCGATTTAACAGGTAGGCAGTTTGGCTGTTCATGCCTTTTTATGTTGATTTCTAAATAGGGAGGGGTAAATCCACTCTTTACTATTTAATCAAATAGATATTAATCTGTGAACTCTTCAAGACTAGATCACGTACCACACCAAACTCCATATGCAGATTATGCCTGGGGTTTGGCTTTATTCACAAAAGTTATTGAAAATTAAATGAAAAATCCAACACAAGCCCTCTCCCTTGGGTATGCCCAGGCTTCCTCTCTGAGAATAAGAATCAGAGAGGCAGCCGTGTTAGTCTGGATCTGCAAAAGCGACAAAGAGTCTTGTGGCACCTTAAAGACTAACAAACATATTGGAGCATAAGTTTTCGTGGGCTAATACCCACTTTGTCGGATGCATGCCATTAGCTCATGAAAGCTTATGTTCCAAAATGTTTGTTAGTCTTTAAGGTGCCACAGGACACTCTGTCTCTGAGGATAGCCCAGCCCACACCCTAGGTCTTCTCTCCTTTCTATCCAGGTAGGGTAACAAACAACCTCCAATGACAAGTCAGGACAGACACACTTAACCTTTTCCACCAGGATCATCACTTACTATTAGATAGGGTTTTCAGGCAAGCAGTGTTAGCCTCTAACAGGAATTTTAAATCTTTACAACGAGAGATATATTTTGTCTTTCAAATGGAACATAACTGGCATCATCTCAGCCAGAGTTTTGTAGATCATATATATGGAGATATACCTATCTCATGGAACTGGAGAGACCTTGAAAAGTCATTGAGTCCACTGCCCCATCTACACTAGCAGGACCAAGTACTGTCCCCAACAGATTTTTTGCCCCAGATCCCAAAATGGCCCCCTCAAGGATTGAGCACACAACCCTGGGTTTAGCAGGCCAATGCTCAAACCACTGAGCAATCCCTCTCTGCCTATCCTGAGTGACTCTGGAGGGTTCCAGTTTCCTGTACGCTTCTTGGCAGCACACTCATTCATAATTTGCTGAAAGGATGACATGCTTTAGATTGATTTGGAACCTAAAAATTAGTCTCTGAGCTAACTTTTTAACTGTCTTGGTGCACCTCAGGGTGCTTTCCTTGCATGTGTTCTATCATAGGATGTAGACTCATGCCAGAATCAGTGCTATCATGGTTTATCATCAATGTTTCCCAAGTTTCACACTCATCTTTACAAGGAGTTATCTCAAAAGAACAAGAGGACTCTCAGGTCTGGCTTCTCTTTCATTTGTGTTCATTCTACCACAAACAAAGCGACAAGATGGAGTCTCCCAGCCAGGCCTTTCTAGACTAGCTGATATTGAACTGCTGACTGTCCAATGTTTGTTCTTATCATGTGACCAAAATAAAAGAAGGAAAGCCAGGACATGCCACAAAATGTCACATGTATAGCTATTTTACTTCAGAAGGAACTGAAGGTGTGTTTGTGTCAAAATCTGTGTCTGTTTTTGGAGTTGGCTTTTAGGCATTTGAGTAACTTAAAAGATGCTACATTTATGTACAAATCAATTACAAATTGTGGATTCATTCCATCTTTACTTCTTTGCTTTGTATCTGCAGCAGAATAAAAGGAAGAAGCTCAGGAGTGGATTCAACATAAGCAAAAATGGATCAAAGCTGAATTGGTAGGAATAATCGAATAATTGCTAAGGAGGCATTTACAGATATTTTGTAAAAGAGAGTGATCCTGTTAAAATCAAAAATAAATTGTTAGAGCCAAGAGAAATTTTTACAAATTAGTGCTATTTTCTCCAATGTTTCTTAAACGCAAAGTCCTTACAATCTCTAAGAAAATCATCTTGTCATTTTCTAGAAACATTAATTATAGCTCATTTAACTCCATAGTATATTTGTTTTGTACATGGACAAGATCCAGTGTGGAAATCAGTAGAGCTGTCATGTTTTTTAAAAAAGTCTCCAGATAAGAGTTTATAGAGCTAGAAACCACCCACTGAAGACACTTCTTCTCAAATGAGAGTCTCTTTATGGAGATCAGTGTAGTGACTGTGCAGCAAATAAATACATTTTCTACTTTTCTCATCTCACGTCAGAAATTCAGCACTTAAACCTAAGTGCACATAAAGCTTCCAGTAACAGTAGGGAACTATGATAGGTATGAGAGAGAGCTCTTATGTTTTGCTATTTAAAAACAATCCAGTACATTCATATTGCCAACTTGCCATATTGATCACTTTTAATAATTGTGAACACACATTACCAGCTTTAAGACTGTAGTTAACTTTCCCTCTTACATGGGGCAAAAAAGGATACCTTTTTGCTCAAATACCCCTTGAACTATTATTATATAAATGCCAAACCAACAGGGCCAAATTCAGCCCTACCGTAAGGAACTGCAATTATAGTAGGCTGAAATGGCCAACAAAGTGAGCCTTTTTAGGAAGGCATTAGTTACCAAAGTGCCACCATTCCTTCCCCACCCCCACCCTTCATTTGCCTGGCTTTTTTAAATATACTTTTAGTGAAACTCAAATAATATTGTTGTTATGAGGCTCCACCTCCTGGCATAATGGGGCCCTGATCTTGATTTGGATCTCTGGGAGTTACCGTAATAGAAATAGTCAATAATGACAAAGACCATTTTAAAGTTCTAGCCGCATTTTTTGGCTTGGGCCTTTGGAAGAGTTTTCCTGGCCTATAGGCTTCCTGGCAGGAGCTGACTTTTTGTTTTAATCTTTCAGTTTTCTCTGGTACTTTTTTTTACAGCTCCATAGATGTGGTTTGTACTTTACAGACAAATGAAAAAATCAGTCACTGACCGGAGGAGTTTATAATCAAAAACAGACTTAGCACAGCAAAAGATGATAGTAAACAAAGGCTAGAGGGAGGGAAGAACTGAGGGTAAATTATGATCCTGTAGGGACAATTTAGCATCATCATGAGTTATTGAAAACCTGGCCCTAGGCTCACTGTGAACTGTATTCTCCTTCTCTCACCTAAAACTCACATTCACAGTTTTGAAAAATAATTCTAATGTTAACCACTCTGAAAACATTTATCAGTTAGCAGTTGCTAGAAGTCTAAAGTTGCATGTCAGTCCACTAATCACAGCATACTGCATCAGCCAAGCAGCCATGGGATACTAAACACAAGGCAGCAGTGTTACATCAAACATACTGTTACCACATTGCTTCCATGTATAGTTTCAGCAGGAACACTCATTTTAGGACACAATGCCAAATCTTCCAGTTGACATGCTGTACATAATATTTGCCTCCTTGTCACTCTAGATTAAAAACCAAAATTGAACAAAACAAGAACAGTGTAGTATGGTAAGAATGTGTTATTGTTTATTCAGCACTGAAACTACATTACTTTCTAAAAGCCATCCAGATTAATTTTTTTCTTCTCCCTTGTAACCTCTGTACACTAATTGTTGTGAAAATGCACCCAGTAGTCCTTCATGGGCAGAATCCCAATTGCCAACCATAATTAATAGTGTTACAGTCTTCAAGGCCATAATGCTCATCAGTTATTAATTAGCAATTCATTTTGCTGAATAAATAATACTTATGATTGATGATGGAACTTGTAATTGGGCACTAGTAGTGTTCCTCAAGGGAATGGCTTTTCTGCAAGTATTAACTATGACGCAGTAACAGTTAACAAACCCAGGATCATTTAAGAAAAATCTATTTTAAACAAATGTGACACAGCCAAGGTATTTCCATTTAGTATAGGACAAGTAGAGCTTAAACATCAGAGACTTGCTTATGGCAACCAAATGCTAAACGTCCTTGGGATACTTATTCTGCTTATATTTTGCTTTGCCTTTTAAGCGCTGACTCCACTTTATAGAGAAATGTCCTATATAATTATACCTTCAGACATTGCATTGTTCTTATGAGCTTTCATATGCATTCTTCACAGATTCCACAGATATAAATAATAGAGAAATAGTCTCTGAGACTCAATAACTAATTTTAAAAAAATTACTCAGATTAAAACTATTTCAGATTAATAGATTGTGACAAATTGCTCTCTCTCTCTCTCTCTCTCTCTCCATATTTATCATTAGTACAGTATTACATTTTGGCATAGACAAAATTGAGTTTATCTGGACTCTCAGAATGGAAAGAGAGAAGCTGGTAAATAAAGCAAATAAAAGGCTAGCTTTAACTGGGCAGTCAACAAAGAAGACAAGTATAGTAGGTCAGCTGCTGACCAGATGCTGCCTTCAATTAATATTCCAACCCTAAAAGACATTTATCGCTCACTTTAGAAGGTAGAGCAGCTGAGTCATAAAAGTGACCCACAAAAGATTTTTTTAAACCAATTATAGTGGCTAAATTGCTTGAAATAAATTAGCCCTGAAAATAAACATAGCTTGTACAGCCTATGTAAAACAAATTTCTGTTTGCCATAAATTGCACGGACTATGTGGAGCTTGTGTTTGACAAGAGTTTGCAATATGCTTCATTACCACATTCTTCCTTTGAAAAGGGTTAATAAACTATAAGATATCATTGCCAGCTAAATAGGTCCTGCACCCTTTTAAGGAAGTAAGCTGCAAAAGAGCAAGTTAAAAAGAAACCAAGAGACTGTGTTGTAATGCTAACAGGCAATTAACAAACTCATGGGTGTTAATTATCTTCATACTGTATCATGTTCAATTAGCTCAGTCTCTGCAACAAAGGCAACCATGAACAATTGCTTTGATAGGCATACAGTACTTCATTTGTAGTTAATCGGTTTAAGCCTTGCAGTTGCTAGGCTACACCAGTCTCCAGAGGTAAAAAGCTGCACAGATGCGCGATGTTTAAATGACTACAGAGAACTGTTTAAACTCAAACCATGTATAACTCTCTATTGATTTTTCACAGAAGATCTCAGCTCTGATGATAAGGTTTTGATATATTTTCCTGCTACAGCCAGTTCCTTGGAGTATTGCAGGGGGAAAAAAATCTGTCAATATGCTTCTATTATGATCTCTTGATCTGTGGCTATAAAAACCTTTAGCTGCAGCCCTTATTATAAAATAATGGAAGAAGCAATATTTGATTTTTTTCCCACTCTGTAATACATGAAGATTTTTTCCCCATTGCCTCTGGAACCAAATTACAGAGTGTTCCTTCTGTATTTCTGCTTTAAAATAATACAGAAGAATTTCTAGTGCTAATTAATTTGATTGACTCTCAGCAGGAAGGGATCAGCTGTAACATCATGAACTTTAACAATAACTACCAACTGATGGGCAGTTCACATCAATACGGCCATCACTAGCCTCTCTCACCTGTCACCAGGCAGGGAGTGAGCAATACCCATCCCCTGCAGATGCACTGCATAGCACTTTCTGCCCGATTAGCAATTTATAATGGTGATCAAGAAACAGTCAGTGGCAAATCAAGACAACTGTCTGGCTGCCTGTTTAATTGGCCTTATTTGCTTTTTGATAAATGGCTCATGACTGCTATAGGCCCCGTATTTTGACTTTTAATAGGCCACTGTGATTAGACTACCAACAGATACCAGGTCAAAACTGAGGGAAGGTGCAAAAAATGTTAATTAATATCAATAATAGGCAATTATTAGCTAGACAGACGGACCTACTAGCTGCGTGCTTTAATGACTCAGAGCTAACTTGAAGAGAAACGTTGCCAAATTAGCATAACTGTGTATGCAGACGGCATGGCAGACCCTAGCAAACATCTGTTATGTTAGTAATTCAAATAGAATTCCTGCTTTTCAAGGGATATTTGTAAAATCAGCAATTCATCTTGGTCATTTAAAGGCACTTACAATACTCTAGTGCCTGGTGCCCTTGAAATTGGGCTTCATATCAATTCAAGAGTTAAACTGCAAGTTTTAATATATGGGCACTGCAGGTGAGGTGTTTAATAACTTGTGTAACTTTCACATTAGAAAAAATCACATTAGTAGGCACTTTGAAAGAAAGCCATAATGAAATTATTGTACTTAGGGTGGTAGTACATGGATCAAACATATTCTTCTAGAGAAAAACTATTCTTTTTTGTTCTTTGAACCAAGAGGAAACGAATGTACTCACACATATACTACTGCAACCATATTGTAGGTTTCCAGGTGCCAGAATGTGTGCATTTGCCTGTTTGTATGTAAAAAGAAGGAGTTTCCTTGGTCCACTGGTGGGTGTGCACGTGTATGATTTGTTTTCTGGATGTTTAGAATGTTTTCTTTAGTTGAAAATATACAAAAAAGTGAAAGTGTCCTGGAAAAGATTCGTGAAAATAGAACACAAGACAAAATAGATGCAGCATGTGTATGTACATTTGTTTTCATGCTTTTTTCAATAAAGCTTTAAGATACTTAGTTGCATTGTTTTTCCATATTAAAAAGTTCTGACAAGTCGAATCCCTTGGTAGAGGTAAGAGCAGGATAGTTACAGTGGACAGTGTTTTAAATAGTTTTTATCATGTCGGCAGTATAAATTGTGACCTGTCCTTCAGCTAAAATGTTTTGAATTTTCTTTTAAAAACCCTGTTAGTGTCATGTGGGGTATATCAGTGTCACATTATATCATAAGAAAAATGTAATACATTTTTTCTGACCAACATATGAAATGATTTGATCATTTTTTTTTGGTAGATTAGATCCAAGGTTAGTAAGATCAAACTCTGACTTTGAATTGCTCTTTTATCATAGGTATTTCTAGTGGAACTGTCAGAGCACTTCTGCAGTACCCATGGATATCAATGTGATAAGAATGGGAACTTTATCATGACTGAGGGTACATCAGCCTATGCAGACAAACGTAGAGCTTTATTGTGAAGCTCCAAAGTAGCATCTGTGAGTCTGCTGGCCCATGGAAGTGCCGCAGATCTCTCAGATTAGGTGTATGTAGAGGCTGATTCAGATGGGGAAATTGTCCCTTATTAAAGGCCACATAATGACATGTTATATCTTTGACCTCCTATCCTTTCCCAGGTGTAGAGTGATTGGGCATCACCTATCCCAGATCTACACGGTGTAACTCAATCAAATTTACTGAAGTTACTCTTCATTTACACTAATATAAGCAAGATCCCAACCAGGTCTATGTAGCTTGATCAAGCTGCTCGGGCTCTTGGAATCTATATGCGATGGCATATGCTGGCTAATATAGTCTAATGTATATTGAAACTGCTTGGGACAGGGACTATATCTTCAATGTCTGTGCAGTGCTTACTTTTGGCATTCCACTGCTAGTTATTATATTTGATTGATAGGGATGTATTTGAAAGGTATGGGGCCAAGCAGGCTCTCACGATCTAGCAGCACCCATCTGAATATGAGATAAATGACTGTGGCCTGAAGAATATCATCTCACACTTTTGCCTGATGGGAAAGAAAATATGTTCCTCACAAGAATCTAGACTTGCAGGGATCAGGCTTCTCACAACTGAAAACTGACAGTGGGGATGGAGTCTCTCTCCACACGGATCATTGACAGGGAGGAAAACAAGGTTCTGCCCAGCCCAGATATGTTTTGCTATCAGAGTACTTGTTGCTAGAAGCTGCTTCTCACTATTTGAGAGGGTGAATGAAGGAAAGAGAGAGTGTTTGAGAGGTTGGGAAAGGTTAAGCCAGCCCTAGGTCTGTAGTAACTCCTGTGAGCTGTGTATCACCAGTATGGGGTATAGGGACAGATGAAAAATAAGAAGCAGTAAAATGTGTGTGGCAGGAATATTTACATGATTTATCCTTTCACCCATCCCCATTGTTCCATAGCTCCACTCAGACCTTTCAGAGTTTCTTCAGTTCAAAAGGCCATCAATGCATTGTACTATGCTGCTAATTTCTAACATTTAGTGTTTCATGGGCACTCTCCCCATGCTAAAAACTATGTTGAATAACAGACATTACAAAATGTACTTAACATGACTAGTGTAGTATAATAGTTTTCTCTCTCCTTTGCTGCTACTATGTCCAATACTTCTGTTAGTTATGACTGTTTCTTTAATAATCCACTATTTCTTATTTTATTTCTTTGAATTACAGTAGTATGTAAAGGCCACAGTAGAGTTCAGTGTCTCATTGTACAGAGCACTATAGACCGACACAGTGATAATCCTTGTCTGTTCAGATACTAAATTCTTCAGGACAAGACAGACAAAGGAGATATTATTTTGTTGCACAAATGGAAAACTGAGGAAGAGCTAGATTAGGTCACACACAAAGGTCTAAGTCTTTGGCAGAGCAGGGTACTGAAACCAGATCTTCTAGAGTGTGAATCCAGCACCTTAACCACAACAGTTTCCTCCTTAAAAATAACTGATTTTCTACAGAATAAAATTTTTGAAGTCATACTTCAGTGACAAATAAACTAATTTAAATATATTTAGTGGATACTTACACTCTTATTTTATGGATAGACTCTTCTCCCAGTATTGTTGTAATACAATTATTTCCCTTTAAGTCAGAACTTCCATCTTTCATTTATATTTCCATTTAATGAACACAAGAATGGCTGAAACTGTGGCAGATCTTCAGTTTCAGAATGATGAACATGAACAATGTAAATTATAGGAACATTGCTGAATATTCCAGGCTGCAGTATCTACAGATTATACCTGAAGAGAAACTAAGCAAGATGTTTTGCTGGAGAACTGTTGATCTATTCCTACTGAGGCCAAAGGGGAGTTCAGTACTTTCAGCTCCCATAGCCAGCATCTCTCTAGAGGTGCTTCTCATTTTAAAGCATCATACCTAGGATTAACTAAACTTTGATGATTTGAAATTTTAAACACAGTGGTGATACCTGAAACAAAAACTCGAATTTTCGGGCTTTACTGATAATGGAGCTAAGAGAGAGCCTCCCAAGTTGAGATCTTTCTGCTGAGCTCGATAAATATTGAGTAAAGAGTCAAAGATGCAGGGCCTACTTTGCAGCACTTACATTCATCGCGTTCACGCATTTGTGTTTCCTTTCAGCTGTGACTGTCAGTTAGATGAATTATGACAAGTGTTGCCATTTAAATGCAAACTTTGCTGAATTTATTCAAGTCTGTCAGTTTGGTGCAATGCTCAGAGCAAAGGAGGAACTATTTGCGTGGAATATAATGTTTTTCATTGCACATGCATGATGACGTTTTCTTCAGTGGAACTCCTTTCCTTTTTAAAACAAAAAGGTAGAAGATTTTCTATTTAAATTCAGGCTATAAACCTACTTTCTTCTTTAGATAAAGTTAGTAAATGTCTATCTGCTGAGAGGAGGAAAAATACTTTTTCTAGTCTTACAGTTTTAAAACTTCTACTTATTTAAGCAAGATTTGCCTGATAAATTCATGTATTTTAAACAAGGTACTTTGTAAGTCTATAGAGCTTCTATTTCCAGCTCAGTTGTTGTTTGTTATTGGATGTTGTGGGAATTCTCTAAGCATTCTTGATATCTAGAGATTTAAAAATGGTCTGGAGGGAAAAAAAACAACAAACACACAAACAAAAAAAGCCTCCTGTAGCTTAGGTGCCCTGACTGACCTTTCCAATTTCTCATTTATTTTGCATATATTATTTTACTAACCCCATCAGAGAAGTTATCGGTAGAAGTCTAAAATCTACTTAGGAAAGAAGGCATTTGTTCTGGAAAACAAACCATGAAGTGGCATGTACCACAGGAGAATGGTCATATTCTAACAGAGACTATCCAAATTTATGTCACAGTAAGAGGGCAGAATTTGACCCGGTGTTCTCTTCAAATTCCCTTGAAATTCTTAAAATATTAATTTAACTCCTGTTCCTTACCATAGTAGAGCTGTGTTTGTGCCAAGTCACCTTCATTTTTCTAGAGTCAGTTACCTAACTAAAGTGTTCAGATCTCTGTTCCAAGGCTGCCTTGTTTTCTTCCAGATCAACTCTGGCAAAATGCCTTTGATATACATCCTTTAATGGAAAATGCTTGAACAGAACTCTTCACTACATATGATCATAAGAAATTATTTTTAAATAGTAAATGATCTAGAGCAGGTATTTCAGGAGCTTAAGTCTCACTAAGGAGGATTTTTACTCTCATACAACCTTGAATAGCTTTATGCATTTATTTTGGGTAGATATAGTAGGCAGGTGACATTTTGACCTTCCTCTAATATATAAAATATTAGCCACTGCAAGAGCCATGATAGTATATGTGTCATAGAAATACTTTTTGGAGTTATTTGGGGTCATAATAAAATCTGTTCTAGGTGGGTCTGCATTCAGAAAACTCAGCCCAATTAATACAAACTAGAAAAAAAATCTAATTTAGTTTCAAGTAAGTGAGTGAGGGATGTAGAAATTAGTAATTTAGGATCATATAAAGCTTGTCTCAGGGAGAGATATTTGCAAAAGGACTGCATAAGGTATATCAGGCTTGTAAGAAGCCCATCAGGCTTGTAAGAAGCTCATTTTTTATGATTCTGGAGTATGAATAAGTTATTGTATGAAAATAACCAAAGGAAAGATTGGATGGGGGGACATATACCCCTGCCATATTTTTTAGATTCATTATTTTCTTCCTGTATGAATTGGTCCAAAAATGCAAGAAAATCTGTTGTAAGCTACAGACTGCTATGTCCCTCTCTTAAGCCTTTACACCATTATATCGATTGTGGGGTAGAGTTGGTGTTGGAAAAGCTTGTTCAGTTTGGTTGGGCTGGGTCATGCAAAGGTAGTGGATGGCTCGGAAAGGAAGGAAATCTCTATTGTGTGGCTGCCCCTCAAGGAAAGTTTGTTTTGGTGGCTTCATTTATTGAAGAGACAATTTCAGAATGAAATGGCCATACTGAGAAGCTTTTTGTCATGTATAAAGTAGATTCCACAGCTTCAGCTTCTAGAACGTCTACACTTCAGATTGTTCTACATCTTATAAAGCCTGTTCTACATAGTTCCAAAGTATGAAGGCCTGTTCTAGGTCAGTAGACTTCCCTGGGCATGTATCAGGTCTGCAAATGCCAAGTGCTTAAACACCAGGTGTGAAACAATTAAACGTCTTAGAACCATAAGTTTGAATTCCAGCGACATCCACCCAAGTCCTTCATCCATGATCCTTCCGAAGTAGATAGTCTTCCATGCACTCTGCTGTGTGAGCATTTTTTAAATTACACCTTAGTAGATGAGGTATGATCTGCTCTATGTGAACACCTGGCAAGGATAAGATGACAAATAATAATATTTGTGTGAGTACATTTATGTATATACATAATTAATATTTATAATTAAGATACATTTTAAATCAATAAAAATAATGCATTATTTAAACAGTCATATGGTATTTCTCATAAGTTAGGGCGTGTTGACCAAAAATGTCCCACCCTATGCTGTTCTGCTCTTTTTTGTTCTGTAATGCTGTGGGCTAGTTGGCTGCTATCTTATTCTCCAGCCATAGCTGACTTTCATTTGTGCTGTATGTGCATAGGACCAGTCTTGTAACTGAATCTGAGCAGGTTGAAGTTAATTGTGTTGTAGGCAGACACAATGGTCCACCTGCACATATTCAATTGCATGAAGTAATAGGAGGTCTTTTAAGGTGATTTTTTTGTCATAAATTATGTTAACCTTGTATAAACTGGTCCAATAATCCCACAAAAATTTGCTGTATTATTATATCATTATTATATTCTGTACACAGAAAGCAAGTCCTAGATTTTTCATGGTCATAATCTCTGTTGTGGGGATAACTTTTGCATTAGTGAAATCCTAGAAAGCTGATTCTAGGTGACTTTATACAGTGTTAGAAGTTTTGAAAAATATTCTTGTAAACATGGATATTGGTTTAGTTAGGTTTTTAATACGTCCCTAAAGTAACAAACCAAGTAAACAGTTCTAAGAAAAGATATATGAGATTATTAAAACGTTAAAAAAAAGCATATCAGTGCAGAAATCCACTGAAGTGTTTATAAAAGCTATATCTAGGATATTAATAGATTTACTTTACCCAGCAGTTGATTTCATTGTCTGTTTAATAGCAGAGATATAGCTAGTAGAGCCATGCAGACTTTTAAGTCAGTAAACACAGTTGTTCATGCATACTCCTCCTTATTTGCACATTTCACTGCTCCATATTATATTTTAGCAACTAAGTAAGTGTTTTGAAAATTGTATAGTGAGTAAACTGTGTTTAAAGATGAACAGATTTTGTATAATTTATATAGAAGGACTGGAAGTTTGTTTACCATCTGCCTACAAAACTTACATAAAAGTTAGCTTTACTCATGGTATACAATGTATAAGAGTTTTCTGAAACAGCTTTTGTGTTGTAACATGTTTGAGAAATACTTTTGTTGCGTTCAAGGTAGATGCTTGATTTGGTATCTCTCTAAATTAGACATGCATACTGGTTTTGGTAGGAAAAAAACAAACCCATGCTGTACATGGTAATATAACCTAGCCTACCAGATATCTTTTGTGGCAAAATATTTTAAGATAACTCAATTGTGTTTGTATGAAAGTTGGAGGCACTTTTTATGTTGCTTCTCAGGAAAGAGGACATGAAATAAAATACTTTCCATGTTAAATTTGTATTGTTAGGAATGAAATTGTATATGAAGAGTTGCTTTGGAAAAATACATGCTACTAATGAGACTTTATAATGTACTTCACACCACTGGAATCCCTATAAAAATATTGCAGAACCTTGATTTTATAGGTGACCTCAAACTTTGAGGAAGTAAATATCTGGATCAGAACTTTGCATATGGCTCCTCTCTTTGACCTGAACCAAAACTGTGCACACACTCCCAGTCTTCAAGATATTTTGGATCTGGATCTTGGTGGTTTGTACATATCTCTGTTTGAATGCAATACCCTATTCCAGATACTACTTAGTGTTACCTTTGATGTCAAAGCAAGCATAATACAATGGTAACACAATGGAGTTAGAACTAATAGACTACGCCAAGTCATTTAGAACCTAATCTTAAAGCTCAGATAGTAGATGCAGGAACTGCTGCACTTGGCAGGACAGGGAGGAAAATGGTGTCCAGTCTGGAATAACTGCCCTCACCCCCAGCATTCCCTCCACCCTATCCAGAGCTATGCCAGATAGCCACCTCCCACTTTGGGGCCACTAAAACCCAGGTGGTGCCTTCCCTTCCCTCCTAGTCCCTCCTCCCTCCCAAATGTGGCCTTTGGTTAAAAACACAGAGAGGAACCAGCCAGGGACTCCAACTAGTAGGAGCAGCTGCAGAAGCAGCCAAAGCATTTAGAGAGCTTTCTACAGTTTTGTTGGGTCTTTTATCTGACCTGTGTTGACTGGCTGCTTGCTCTGTTCTCTTCCCTCCTTCCCTTTCCTCACAGCCTCCACGTCAGCTCAGCTCTACATGTGCTCTGTTCCACTCACCCGCTTCCCTTCAGTGTCCCCTCTGCCTTCACTCTTCTTCCCATTTTGCTTATCCCCCCTCCAACCGTGGAATTGACTTTGCCATCATATTGTTCACTCTGATGGTGTGTTCTACGCCTTCCCCCCACTCTATCTCCATCTTGTCTAGACAGATTGTAAGATCTCTGGGGCAGGGAATGTCTACTAGTCTGTTTGTACAGGGCCCTTGGACACTACCATAATATAATAAATAATAATCACAAGCAGGCAAAAATGTCAGTGAAGTCAAAGGGGAGGGGTTCCTATTTTAGGTGTGGTGCCTCCAGCTGTTAGACACTGTGTAAGCCTGAGCATGGCCCCTGAGACAGAAAATAGCACATGGGCGTGGATCTGCTTCTTGTTGTTGTTCATTATTTGTATTGCCTTAGCACTTGGGAGCCCTAGTCATGAACCAGGACCCCACAGTGGTAGGCACTGTACAAACACAGAACAAAAAGACAATCTCCGCACCATGGAGTTGACCGTCTATAGTTAAGAAGAGACAATAGATGGCAGGACTAGAGAGAGGTGGAACAAAAACCCAGATCCAAACCACCTGAATTTTGGGAATTTGAATTCAGAACAGCTATGTTGGCGTCTCTGGTAACTCTAGTATAGGCTCAACCAGGATGCTCGCAGATCCAGCTTCACCTCCCTAAATTTGGAGAAGCTTAGATATGGAATCCTAAAATTAAAGCCTGTACAAATGGACAACTTTCAAAGCAGGTTAGATTTTAAGTTAAACTATCTGAACAATGACAGTACATCAAGTAGCGTGGCAATAATTTAAAATGTACAATGAAGCCAGCAAATGGCTTTTGAGCCTTGCAGATAATACACTTTAGTTTAGGGAAAGTGGCTGTTCTGCTTACATTTGAGTAATCTGTGCTTTTTTATTGCTATAAAGTAAAATTACCAAATATAGAAGTATTAAAAGGAGACTGCTCTGTGTTTCAAAGTTAGTGTGTAGTCTCACCTCATACCGGAATTTTTTCTCATAAACTGTGATAAGAACATACGCCTTCAGCTGCTGTCCACAGGAAAAGCACAGACTAAAATGGAATAAAGGGCAAGGAGAGATTGAAAAATAAAATGTTAAGTGGGAAAGGAGAAAAACAAATAAGAGACTACTGAACTAAATTGGAAGTATCTGAAAGTAAATGACTCACTATAGGATTTCTTCCCCCAGGAAACAAACAAAACCACAGTATGTTTCACATCTGCATGATGCGACCATCATCTTTATTTAAGGGACATGGATAATTGAAATAAAGTTGAAAGAGACAACACTGATGTGTAGAGGAGCGATCCACTGCAGAATGAAATGTCAGAAATATGACACTTCTTTCAAACATGTCTTCTCCTTCATGATCCAAACATTCATGCAAAGTTATCATCCATGTAAAACAGTGGTGAAGATACTTGCTAGAAGACTTACTGGTTAGGTATAAGAGCTTTACCCTACATCTCATAGGAATTATATTCCCACATCAGACCAGTGGTCTAGCTAGACCACTAGCATTATGTCTCTGATAGCTGTGAGTTCCAGATATTTCAGAGGAAAGTTCAAGAAACACAGTTAGGTCAGCTATACAGTAATCAATCTGTAGGCAAAGTTTCTTCCTAACCCCCATCAGTAGGGATTGGTTTATAACCTAAAGTGAGTTGATTTATTCTCTTCTAATCAGTTCTGAGATGCAGAATTACCTCTGATATCACAGTCCCACTTTCCAACTCTTGTTTAGTTTCTATAGTTTCACTCAAGCTGCTCTATACACCACAGACTCAGAAGCAATGGACAAATCTGGAGGTGGAGTAGCAATTTTAGTCCCATCTGGAGTCAAAACCAGGCATACAAAACAAAATCCTTCAAGTGTGTCCACATAATCTGAGATACCAGAGACCAGGCTAATTTGAATGTACTGCTAATCTATAGACTCCCCAGACACCTTGGTTTCCATAAAGGGCTGATTGAGACACTGTCTGACATGGTGATGAAGTTCACAAGCTCATTGTCTGGGAAAACTTCAGTGTCCAGGCACTGAAAATGAGTCTCACAGAAAAGTACCTTAAGATTTCTCAAGTTCAGTCTCCGGATGCAGAGATGAAACAACAGCCATACCTTGAGCCTTTATCTTTGGATGATATGTGAGCATCCTTTTGGTGGAAATCAGAACTCTCCTTGTCACATGGCAAGAACTGTGGATGACTTCCACCAAAAAGCTCATGTAAGCAGCCAAATCCCAAAACTTCCTTAAAGAAACCTTTCTCTAATCAGGAGGCCAAAGTGTAGAATCATTAGTGAGCCAAACTTAGTAACTGAAAGCAGTTCAAAATTGTCCTTAATGCTCCACATTAAGGAGTTCATCATAGCAACACAATAGTTCATACTCCCCTCCACCTCTTCTACCATGTACAGAGCTCTGATTCTGCCTTAGACTGCTATGGAGCCACAACCCGGTACTTCCCTGCAGAAGCTCAGTCTTCTCGCTTTGTCTTTCTGTCTTGGCAGGGTATATGCTGTGCTCCTTCAGAGAGCTTCCACCCCAAATTGTTTGTGAGAGAGGGGCACTCTAATCAACCCTACACTACAGAGCTACTGGTTCGAGGCCCTTCAGACCAGGGTACTGTACCTTCCCCATCCAGCTACTAATTTCCTGGGATTGCTTCCTGTCTTCCTGCTACAGGGCTGTTTCCAAGGCCTTTGTTTACTCCATTGTCATTGGAACAAGGTCTTCTATAGAACTTCATCACCATGTCAGACAGTGTCTCAATCAGCCCCTCAGGGAAACCAAGGTGTCTAGTAGGGTCTTTAGTCTTAAAGGGCCAGTATACCCCATTACACTCCCAAATGTGTATTCTTCCCCAAAAATTTTGGCTGTAAGTTCTTAGTTTTAGATATCAGGACTTTAAGACTAGAATGACACCATAAATGAGGGGTTTACCCTTTCGCTCCCAAAACCCAGTAAATCCCCTCTTGACTAGAAACTACAAAGATAAACAGTTAACTAAATTTTAAGATAGCTCATAATTCATACATCTAGACACAACTGATGCCCCACATGATTGCCCTTTACTCTCAGTAACCAGCCAGTAGCTATGTCTCTGCAAAGCGTTGTGCACAACATTAAATATGACCAGCCGGTTAACTAATGTTCTGTTCAGCATTTTCTCAAAGAATAATTGACATGCATGCACAATCAATGCTGTCCATACTAACTTAAACTTAGCTGCTTCAGCTCGCATTAATTCAACAATTGTGTGAAAATGCTAGATTCTTGCAGTGAAAAATTTAATAAATGAAATAATTCCATATTGTACTGTTATAAGATTTTGTAAAATAATCTAGAATTTGTATGTTTGTTTGTTTGTTTTTAAAAGATGGTTCCCCAAAAGAGAGGAATATACTACAAAATCCTCAGTGAATCTCATAGGATTTCTCTTTTAATCTGACTGTTTAACAGCAGTTCGTTGTGAAATTTGAATTATGCTCCTTGATTTTAATGGTTAATCTGTTTAAAAAACTACCCAAGCTTAATTGTGACATATGACAGCCCTTATTTAGGGTACATTTCTAATTTGATTGCTGTCTGCCCTTCTGTGTAAATAGTCTCTTGGGCAAGGATTTTTAAGAGTATGTGTTCTCCTTTACATTTCACTGTATAACAATTCCTCTTTAAACAGTCCTACCATCCTCTAAGCAAGCCAAGAGCAGACAATAGATACATACTAATGGAGCTGTGTATTTACCATCTGTAAGAGCAGCTGCTCTCCTGCATCTGTACAATATGTTGGAACTGAGAGCTTCACTAATCTGCATAATAAGGAGAAGGCTTATCCCACTCTAGCTAATAATCACAAGCAATCGATGCACTTCATTCCCTCACAGTAGAACACAACAAAGTTTCAATATGTTTACCATATCCTCCCGATATACAGAGGTCAAGCAAAAAAGTGGTCTGTTCATTCTGCCTCAAGCTAAAAGTGACATTCCATATCCTCTAAGCTATTTCATAGTACCACCAAAACCAGAGTTTTGTATTCTTTTCATATGTAACTTAAACACAAAATAAGAAGTCCCAGAAATAGGTTAAAAATTCACTATTTACAATCAAGGATACTTTTGGGCTGTCTAAAATGATGAATGTTTCGTCACTTTAAAAAGCACTCCCCCACCCGCAGTAAAAATGTTAAAGTAAAATTTTAGTTGTCATTTTAATCCATTATAATGCAAATAGAAAGGTGATGCTGATTAGTTTCTTGTAGTGTAAATTCATTATAGAAAAACACTTGTGGAACACTGAACAAATGTCCCATTTTTAGCTATCATGCATATATGTGGGGAATTTAGTACACACAGCCATTTTCAAACTGGAGATTTTTGTTAACAGGCATGATTCCCTTATAGGTAGAACTAACTCTAACAATATATTACACTGAGGAGCAGCAGAATGAGATAGAAAAATTGCCAGCCTGTAGAGTGATGAGCAGCATTTATTTTCATTTCATTTATGATATCAGCATGATATGTATATCTCATTGCTACCAATATCTTGTGGGAAGCAATACTTGCAGTAGCAGAAACAATGAGGACAATTATATATATGTACAAAAACCCTGTACATTTGAAGGCATAAAATATCTGTATTCTTGCTTTAAAAAAGAAAAGAAAAATAACACCTACTTAAAATAAAAGCTATTCACATAGATGCATAGATTTTTAGGCCAGAACAGACCTTTGTGATCACCTAGTCTGACCTCCTGTGTAACAGAGGCCATAGATTCTTAGAGAAGATCTTTTAGAACAACATCCAATCTTGACTGAAAACTGGTCAGTGATGAAGAATCCACCACGACCTTTTGTAAATTGCTCCAATGGTTAATTACTTTCTGTTAAAAATTTGTGCTTTATTTGTAGTCTGAATTTGTCTAGCTTCAACTTCAGGCCACTGGGTCATGTTATATCTTTGTCTGCTGGATTGAAGAACCCATTATTAAATATTTGTTCCCTCTGTAGGTACTTATAAACTAATCAAGTCACCCCTTAACCTTCTCTTTTTAAGATGAATAGATTGAGTTCTTTGGGTCTATCACAGTAAGTAGGCTTGGAATGATTAGATTTTGTTGGTAAATATCGTAAACATCAATTCTACCACACACACAAACAAAGACAAATATTTCATTGATAATAATAAAAATTTACAGATAGGCAAAGTAAGAAAAATGCTGCTTGAGAACATCTGGAGTAAAAATTCAGTGATTTAGACTATTGAATTAGGGTTGTTACAAATGGACTAGCAAATGAATCGTAAAAGCAGGTATGATTTATTGATTTAAGGATATTTACTTTGTATACTTTGACATGTGATGTTGACCATGTGCATTTCAACAGTTTATAAAGCTTTCACTTTCTGACTCTCAGTGTGTATTATTAAATAATTGTCTGACTCCCCCCCCATGATTTTTTGCAACTGTGAAAATATAAATTGATAAAAATCTAAAAGAGTGCTTACAATAAACATCAATATTATCCATCAAAATTATAATAAAATTACAATAAAATTCTGCCAAACCTAACTATAAACCATGTTTTGTAATCCTTTAATGGTTTCTGGAGCTCTTCTCTGAACCCTGTCCAATTTATCAACATCCATCTTGAATAGTGGGCACCAGGATTGTACATAGTATTCCAGCAAAAGTCACGCTAGTGCCAAATATACAAGTAAAATAACCTCTCTACCACTTGAAGATTCCCCTATTTATGCATCCAAGAATTGCATTAGCCCTTTTGGCCACAGCATCACACTGGGAGCTCATATTCAGCTGATTATCTACATGACCTTCAATTTTTTTTTCAGTCACTGCTTCCCAGAATAGAGACCCTCATTGTGTAAATATGGCCTTTCATTTTTTTGTTCCTAGATGTATACATTTACATAAAGCCATACTAAAACACATACTGTTTGCTTGCGTCCAGTTTACCAAGCAATCCAAACTGAGCTGTATCAGTCAGCTATTCTCTTCTATATATACCACTTCCCTGATTTTTGTGTCATCAACAAACTTTAACAGTGATGATTTTATGTTTTCTTCCAGGTCATAGATAAAGATGTTAAATAACATTAGGGTCAAGAATGGATCCCTTCAGGATATCACTAGCAATACCCCAGCTTCACAATGATTCCCTGTTTACAGTTACATTTTAAAACATTAATTTTAAACTTTTTAATCTGTTTAATGTGAGCTATGTTAATTTTATATCTTTATAAACTTTTAATCAAAATATCATGTAGTACCAAGTCAAATTCCTTAGAGAAGTTAAAAGAAATAGTGTTGATGTAATATACTTAATCAACAAAACTTGTAAGCTCATAAAAAAAATTAAGCAAGTTTGACAGGTTCAGTTTTCCACAAACCCATGCCAAGTTTATTAATTCCTTTATATATCTATATCTATATCTATATATATAAAAATTCCTTTAATTCTTTATGAATTGAGAACCATCTCAGGTGCTCCATTACCTTGCCTGGGATCAATGTCAGACTGACAGGCCTGAAATTACCTGTGTCACCCTGTTTATATTTTTATATATATTAGCATAACAGTAGCTTTCTTACAGTTTTATGGAACTTCCCTGGTGTTCCAAGACTTACTGAAAATCAACATTTATGATCTAGCAAGTTTCTCTGTTAGCTCTTGTAAAACTTTTGGATGCAAATTATCCAGACCTGCTGACTTAAAAACACCTAACTTTAGTAGCTGCTGTTTAACATCCTCCTGAGATTCTAGTGGGATGGAAAGATTGTTATTATATGATCTGACTTCATCATCTGTTTTTTCCCAAATACAAAACAGAAATTTTTATTGAACTTACTTTTGCTTTTTCTGTATTATTATTCATAATTCTACCATTTTTATCTATTAATAGACCAAAGCCATTGTTAGGATTGTTTTTTCCCCACTAATATCCTTACCAACCTTTTTCTTATTGTCCTTAACTTTGCTGGTCCTAGATTTCTCCTTGTGTCTCCTTGCTTCCCCTACCAATTTTTTAAAATTCCTGTCTTCTGATTTATAATTCACTACTATCAACTTCACCTTTCATCCATTTGTTATATACTTTTTATAGATGTCTTTACTTCTCCTCTAAACCAGCTTGTTTTTTTTTAACCAATATGGCCTTCTTCGATTGTAAAGTGTTCTTAAGCAATTCCCAATTATCATTCACACTTTTCTAATTAAATTCTTCCTCCCAGCTGGTTTGGCTCATAATTGTTTTCAGCTTTGTGAAATTAGTCCTTTTAAAGGACAACGTTTGTGTGTATATAAAACTGGTCTGGACTTTATTCTGGTTACACATTATTAAATGTGATCAAGTCATGATCACTTGTACCTAAGTTACCATTCATTTTTAGTTCTGTGATCAGTTCCTTTTTATCAGTCAACATGAGGTCTAATATAGAATGCCCCATAATGGATACAACACATTGAGCAAGTGAATTGTCATCTCTAATATTTAGAAATTCCAAGGATGGTGTAGTACTGGTAGCATAAGACTTCCAGCACAGGTCATTTAAATTGAAGTTCCCCAAGATCACACAGCCTTTTTTCTCTCCTCGTTGTAGTTAGATACATAAGGCGCTGGACATCCTGTGCTTGAGTGTGATTTGGTGGTCTGTGACAGAAAACAACTAATCTAATCATTTACTGTTAGAACATTGATCCATTTAAGATAATTTTCTTCTGAGTTATCAGTGACTTGGACACAGGTAATGCCATTTTTGACATAAAGTGCCACTGCCCCTGCACTTTTGCCTTCTTGATCCTTCCTAAATAGATTATAACCATTGATTGGATTCCTTCTGAATCAGCTGCAGTTATATATTTTCTAATATTAATGAGAATTTAGCCTAGACTGCATATAACAGAAATACTATTTTAAAGCAAAATTGAATCAGATTGCATTTACAATGTTGAACTGTATGTGCGGTCACTATACACATTGTTAATATGTATTTCATTTCTAATGGCAACACTATTTTCATAATGCAGCACTAATGGATGAAATGCAAGGAAATGGATCATTAATGCATGAAAATGGGGATCAAGTCTTGTAAAAAGAATTGTTTCAAAAAGTAAAGTATCTCTCTCAGCAATAGTTTCTACTTTTAATTATTTTGCCAACTTAAAACCTAATCTTCTAATGTGGGATGAAAGAAACTTTATTAAGAGGAATTCCTTGCTGCTAAAATCAGTATTTCTGAACAGATGCAGCAGCACAAAGAGCAAAATCCTGACAACTCTGGGAAATTACATTAGTCAGTGTTTCAGAAAAGTCTTATGCTGTGTCAAGGAAAACCAAAATAGCTCACTTGTTCCCACCCATCTTGCTGACCTGCCCCGCATTGCAATGCAATTAAATAGAGAGCAGTGCACCAGATGAGATTACTGGACCATTTCCACTTTCCCGTCTTTAAAGCTGTATGCTCCTGCATGTTAAAAACTACACATTGTATTTAAAATAATTACTAGAGAGCTGTTGGAACAGAAACACCTGATCTTCATGAATACCTTATAGGAGAGTACTCCTGGAGCATTCTTAAAAACATAAGGAAATGTCCAGCACCTATAGAAATTGGCCTTCAGTTTCTGCATGGATTCTCATCAAACATGATCTCTCATTATAGAAAACTTCCATAGGACAAAAGAAAGAGAAAATCCATACATATAAGGAACAGAGGCAAAAAGAGTGAGGACACTTACCCGTCCCCCTTCCATCCTATTGTTCAATACACTCACATCGTCACATCTTGTCTTAAATTAGATCCGTGATCCTCAACCTTTTCCATACTGGGACCCTTGCAATCCCATTCCCTATCTGATCAAGATCGCACCCTTGCTCCCACTTAGCAAAATGTGAAGGACAGGTCAGTCATGAGACCTTGAAATCGGTTTGTGACACCATGAGGTTACAGCTCCTGGGCTGAGTTGGATAATCAGCTCTTAGGGACAGGGAGTGTGTTTGTACAGTGTCTAGAACAATGGGAGCAAGACCTCTGAGTGCTATTGCAATACAAATAATAAATCATAACGTTAATGATGAGGAGAAAAACTGCCTCTGAACTGTGCTGTGAACTTTCTCTCACACGTTCTCAGGTTTTTCAGCTTAGTCTAAACCAAGTGAGTGACACATGTTTTGTTTTGCAAATGAAGTAACTGAATATAATCAGCAGGGCTCCTCTATCTTTAACTGTACAAAGACATGGTACTATGGTAAGTAATGAGAAAGAGGGTAGGACATCTTAAAGATGGTACTAGAAAGAAGGTAGAGCATGTATTTAAAACAGCAGTAAGTGGGTTGGTTAAAGAAGTGCCTGAGTGTAAACACATCTACCTCCCTATGCCAAAAAAATTCTGTGCAAAGCCCACATCTGAGGATCCTTTGGAGTGGCATTCTGCTACAGCAAACCTCCTAGGAAGGTGATTCTCCAGGTGAACTACTTGTTCTTGCATCTTCCTAGGTGGCCTAATGTCCAGCTTGGGCCCTTCACTGATACCACAGTTCTTTCAAGCACAGTGCATCAGATTTATTTCTGGAGCGATGAGGCCAGTAGAATTACATCAGGATGAATGTCCAGAAGAACTGGAAGATTCCTCTACTCCCAATAGTGTTTTTGTTTGGAAAAGCTAGAAGCTACTAGCCTACCACACTGAGATTCATGTGAAAGCTGGGACAATGCAATTAATTCACCTGGTCTGAGAAAAGCTTAGGAAAGTTGTTTTCATGCAGACATTTGTTCTTTTATTACATGTTGCATTTTTCCCAGCATGACACTTGTTGCAGATACTGATTAAGTGGCAATAGTCACCCCAACGAGATCACTGCTGATTTTCCAAGTAACTAGTCCACATTGGCTTAGGGTGGTCAGTATTTGGCAAGTGGATTTCAATGGGTCATGGTGAAAATAGTCTTTCCCTTTGGGCTCAGCCCTCCTCGTTGGGGCCTGTGGGTCTCAGTTGTGGGAGCACCTGTCATTTATGTGAGCATGTGTCTTTATGAGCACTTCTCTGTAACTGAGCCATGATGGCCTTTATCAGACTCAGATGCTTGTTGCTCAATTAACTGCCCTGGATGGGCTCCTTAAATTAGCTGGTCAGAGGTAGATTGGACCCAGATTCTCCTAAAAGAGGCTAGCAAATGGTGACACGATTCAATCAGTGTAGAAAGTAGGGTGTGTATGATTACTGATAATTTTGTCATTAGGCCCCCCATCTCTGGCACTGAACAGAGACCCAGCCATCACTGCCTTCCCTCCTGGCCATGCCTGAGACCTACGTCTGGGGACTTGCCTCCTGCACAGGAAGTAATGAGTTGGGGTGCCTGCATCCCTGTCTAGTCGGGGAGCCTCTGCTGGAGCCCCAGCGCGGGGAGGCACTTCCCTAAGCCCCAGGTCTCAGGACAGCAGTAGGGACAGGAGTGGGCTGGTTGCCACCCAGATGCCAAGACTTCCCATGAGAAGCAAGTGTTAGGAACCAGGGCTTGCAGCAGAGCCAGTCCCTGGGCTGCGTAACAAGATCAGCTGGCCTGTAGTAAGCGGCCTGATTGGCTACATGGCCCGACTGGTGAAAAAAGGTAGCAAACCAGCTCTTAAGCCCAGCTACAGCAGTAGCTGAGTGGCTGTTCAAAGCATTCGCCCACAGCCGCGAGAGCTCCTTTGCCTCCTTGTTTCCAATCCTTCTCCCACCCTATTCCTGCCTCAGACCCAGCTCTGCCCCTGCCTTGTCTCACTCCAAGTAACCCAGCGCCAACTGATGGCTCCGATCCCTGGGTCTGGCTCTGGTTCCTGGGTCTGGCCTCTGGCTCAGACTCTTGGCTCCTATTCCTGGCTCTTGACTCCTGCTCCAAAAACAAGGCATGTCTGCATCCCACTGTCTGACAACAAGAGTGATGAGGACTCATAGAGCTGCACAGTGCCTGTCCCTGTGTTCTCTGGGCTGCACCTGCCCTGGCACTGAAAGCACGGACTTGGCATGTCCCAGTGCTTCCTTCCCTCCCTGCAGCCACCCAAACCTGCTTATGGCTGGCTTTGCTCTCTGTGAGCCATATGCTAAGCTGGGCTGTACTCGCAAGACATCCCACACACCACCAGTTTCTCTGCCTCATGACTGGGGTCCCCTCCTGAGGAAAATTCTGGTTGCACTTCTGCTTGCGAGTAAGCTACACTACTTGAAAGTCATTTCCCCACTTGCTGGGATGGCCAGAGGCAGGAGGCCTGGTGGTAAGCTGTGCAATAGATACTTCTGAGGACAGAACTCAAGACCAGCAGGGTAACTATTGTGTTGTTATTTTCAATTTTGATTTGCTGTATTAGGAAACGAAAAGGGGAAAAAAAGCCTGTCCAGAAGGACCTGGAACTGAAGACTGGACAGAACAGCCTATGAGACTATTTGATGTGAATGTAATGGGAGAATTCTGAGGAAGGGAGAAATTGTTAGCAGGAAACCACAGAGGCACACGAGAGGCAGCTGACCCCTACTATATGGATTTCATGCCTTCATCCCATCAAGGAGAGAAGTGGAAACTGAAGGGGTACCATTAAAACAGGGATGGGGGACGTTGTCCACTTATTCACAGAACAATTGAGTCAGGCCCTACCGCTATAACTTTTGCAAAAGCAACAGAAATAGCAGAGAGATACAGTTTGCCAGACAGCAACAGTGAAAAGGGTCTCAATGCCAACAAAAGGAGCAAATTCTGCAGTAACTAGACTTTTACAGGACTAATACAGGGCAGGGCAGACCTGGTCTGGACAATATGGGGGCCCTGAGAATGGCATTGATGCCCTTTTCTGCACCTTTGAACAGGCCACCCATGTTGTGGGCCAGGAAGATTCCATTTGGGTACCAGGGCAATGCCATTTTTCACTGGTGTGGCTCCAGCTGCTTATGGAGCTTTGAGAGACTCACAGGCAAAACTCAGAGTCAGACTCCAAATTGAAAGCAGCCATTTTAGAGAAATTAGGACTGACATCAGAAGCATACCAGCATAAATTCTGCCTGGAGCCATTTCCGCAGGGAACGTGGCCCCACATGATATCCCAGAGGTTGTGGAATCTGGCTGAATGGAGTCTGAGTTCAGAGATGAACTCTCTGGGGAAAGTCATGGACTTCATTGTTCTAGAACAATTCTTGTTAAGTCCTGCCTGAGAGAGCTCAAACACAGTTAGAGCAGTTTTGGCTGGCATCAGTGGAATGGTGGAGAAGGCAGAGGCCGGTTTGGAAGCAGAAGGAGTTGAGCTGTTTAAGCAATGGGCCAGATCAGGACCAGCCAATTTGGGCAGAAAGCCAGTAGCAGGGATACCCCAACCAGGAGAAACCCACCAAGGGAAGAAGTTAAGTCTAGCTCAGGAAATGGGGTCTCAGAAGAATGATCAACAGCTCATCTATCCTGACCAATTGGTAAGAACTCCACAAGGAATGGTAGAGAGACCCCAGTAGCGTGTTCCTGTTGTGGGAAAGCAGAACACATTCAGAAGAACCAGCCTGTCCTGTATTGTGACTTTACAGAGTATAATTTCAGCCACATGGGTAGCTGTCTAAGAGCCTGTCCCCTCTGAGGAGGAAGGAGAACCCCTACAAGGTATGTTTATCATGTGATGCTGACAGATCAGGTGCCAGCTCATGTCAAGGCCCTGAGGCCTCACTGACAAATGAATAGCTGGAAACCAGTCTGGCTCACCTTTGTGCTGGTATTGTTAAAATAGTTATTAGATGTATACAAATGTGCTCAGTATTTAGACTTTGTGAAATGCTTGTGAGTTGCTGCATGCATGAATCTCAGTTATATTTCCTGTACTCCAAGTTCTAGGATTATATTGAGTGTTTGCATTGTAAACCGCTGTAATTGTATAAATCATCAAATAGGAAAGGAACATTAATTAATGTAAAATGAAGGTATTAGGTCTTGCTCACCAAGAAGGCTCATTAAAGCAAATGAGCCATTTTGGAACATCAGAGGACAAAAAACTTTGTTGATTACTCCTCCCCACAGCCACGAAGAGATGTGCAGGTGGACTCATCCCATCAACTTGATTTCTGGGGGAAGGGAATAAAAATCCCTGACAAGAAAGAACTGGCTCTCTATGCTGCTTAGATTTTGGGGCCTATCTCCAAACCATGAAATCTTCTTGATCCCTTTCCTCTGACAGGTTAGCATTCTCTCCATTTTAGCAAAGGTTTGTCACTTCAGTGCACTGCCACAAAATTCTAGTCTAACAATGAGATTGACTATGTCGCTTCATGTTCAGCAACACGAAAGGTGCTGTGGCTGCTGTTTTAGCTAGTTTCACTGGGTATAATCCATCGAATATACACTACCTGAAATACAATGTGTCTGTGCCATTGCCACTCTGAGAAAATGAGTGGTGCTATTGTATAGAAACAGGCCAACTGGATCTTCCCCTCCCTCCTCCACAATTAGACAAATATGTTGAACAGGAGCTAAACAGTAAATGATTATCAAATGCTATATGTGGAGCTATTGGCTGGGACAATATCTGTGCTCTCTAAATTTATTTCTAGACATGGAGGAGGACAAAGAATCTAGTTGTGTCTTAGACTGAGGAATCAGTCACTGAGTCTAGCAGGGAGAAGGAGGCAATAACATTGACTGAAACTCCTAATATTCATAGCATTTCTTCTAAAGAGTAAGAGGGGCCTGGGATGGCACAAAACATTACAGTAAGGAAAGTAAAAGGGTGTATACTTCAGGCTGGAGAGTTTCAACCTATGTTATTTTCAGGTTTCAGGTGATGTCTGTCTCACTCCTGGTAGAAGTCTAGTGACTGACTCTATCTGAGATTGATGGAAGAGGCCTGGCTGGGGTACACTGGCATGCATACATTGCTAAAGTGCAAGTGCACCCCATGAAACTCATAGGCTGCTTATTTGATTCCAGATCCAGGTCAAGGCCCTGGCATCAGCCCACATGACTAAACTGATTGTGGCCAGGGAAACTCATAGACTGCCTCTGCACATGCATCCCATCAAGAGAGCTATATTCATCAGGGGAAAGGGAACTGTCAAGACCCAGGATGAAGCTGTCAGAATATGGAGGCTGAGAGCCCTTTGCAGAGGTCCCTAGACTACAGAGCACTCTGCCTTGAAGAAATCATGCTGAGGCTAAGTCTCACAGTATTCAGAGTTGACTTTCTCATTGTGATGAGACAGAAGAGAATCATCACTTCTCACAAGAGGAGAAAAACGGCACGTATAACCACACAGTTTTCACCATTTCTAACTCATGACTCTACTGCACTGCATCTTCTCTCTCTCTCCAGCTTCCTCTTCATTATAGCTGCCTGCCACTCTTATAGTGGAACTCCCTGATCCAGCCCGCATGTGACTCCTTCTTAATCCGGGCTGGCTAGCCATAGGCCTTAGGGACAAGCCACTCGGTTACAATGAGCTTTGTGATTCATGGATATTTTTTTAAGGCCATAGAATTTCACCGTGTTACCCCCTACTGAGTCCAATGATTAAGTTTTACTAAAGTATATCTTCCAGAAAGGCACCAAGTCTTGGTCTGAAGACATCAAGAAATGTGGAATCCACTACTTCCCTGTTCCAGTGGTTAATCACTGTCACCATTGTTTCTAATTTGAATTTGTTTGGCTCCAGCTTCTAGCCTTTGCTTAGTTCTTAATAGAAATGGCACAATAAACATATATAGTTGCAGAAGTCTTTATTTTAATACATTTCAAAACATAGCTCTGTAATTTGAAGTAATTTAGCCTATTTAGAAGCCAATAGCTCTTTTTTTAAAAATAAGGGAGTTTTGTCATTGACTTCTATGCGGGCCAGAATTTTGTCTCTGGTTTTTGTTCACACGCATTGCTGATCTGTCTTTTGTGGGCTATTTGTGATTTTTTTTTTCTGACTGCTATCTTTGAATCACAATTTCCTCTTTTAGGGGCTGGATTTGTTAAGCTATTATATTTCATGTTGCATTTAATAAAGATTTTATCATTAGCACAGCAGCTTAAATGTACAAGGAATGCCTGTGACAGTAGGGTCAGACATTGGTAAATCTGATGGCCTGGCATGAGGATGTCACTGAAGAAAGAATTGGAGTGACTTTAAAAGAGCAGGAGATTGCTGAAGGATGCAGATGCATAGATGTCTCAAACCTCAGTATGCTTTTGGTATGATTTTTTCCCTTAAGTTCATTGTAGATTAGGATCAATAGCTGGAGACACTCTACATTAAATGGAATGTTCTCCTTTTGCAGTTCTTTGCTTTCAAGACTGACTGAAATTACGGTATATATTCTACATGACATAAGGTTCTTTGATTTACTCCTCCTCTTACCCAATCCAACAGGTCTATTCCATGCTGTACAAAGAGAACAGCCCTTCATGGTTGATGTATTTCATTTAATTTAACCCTGCACATTTTTTCTTTTAGTTACCTTTTCCTGAGTGTAATTTCTTTGTTGTTGCAGTATTTGCTTTGAATGTGCTTTTCTTCCATTTAATATATTGTCATTGTTTTTCTGAAAGATACATCTGAAATAATGATAATTAATTAATCTAAAACCTTACTGATGTGGCACTTTACACACATTTTACTCAGAAAAATATGTAATTGTTTGTAAGGCTGAAAGAGCACAGGGTTTGAAGACCAGAAGTTCTGAGTTTTAATCCCGACTTGGCCACTAATTCATTGTGGATATGTCTACACTGCACATTAAGCACAGGCTCTGACTCAGGTTTGAGCCCAAGCACCCCTTCCATCCATATATCAGTCTGACTCAGCTCAGCAGTCACTCAGGACCTTGGCCCCAGGACCTGCTTTGGGGGTGGGTCAGAGTCAAAGTCGCACTGTGGCTTAAGTCCTAGCCCTGTCATTTTGCCATGTGAATGCAGTTCAAGGCACAGATGTGAGTTAGAAGGTCTGCATAGTGCAGTATGGATGCATTAGTGCAGCTGCGAGACCCAGAGCCAGCAATTGAGTAAACTGAGTAAAAGTAAAAAGTTATGGCAACTGCTGTAACTGTCTATATGCATGCTACATCTGAAATACAGTGCGAAGCATCTTCTGAAAGAGATACAGGGCTCAGTGTTCAAACCTGGAGGTCTTTAATAGAACATCCGCATCCACAATGGACAGTCAATAGTGATGAGTTGTGTTCCATGATAGTACGAAAGGGGGGTTTTGAGATGGGTGTGAGAAGGGGCAGAGCATTTGCAGGACTTAGCAACTTCGGAGACTATTATAGATCCTGGGCAATAGCAGTGGCTCACAATGTGCTCCACAGATGGACAAGAAGGATTTCTTTGCCTAGCCTTAGCAGACATCTCCTGTACAAAGCCCCTTGACTTGGGCTTTTGCTTAAGAAGAAAGAATTTGATCTATCAATGCTCTTTTTTTTTTTTTTTTTTTTTTTACAGTAATAGTGCAAACAAGTGCAAATGCATCCCCATTAAGTGGGCCCTTGTCCATTTTAGGAACAATGCACTGGTGAATCTCTTTGAGTATTTAGCCCAGTCTAACTGGAAAAGAGCTTTAAAATATAGCAATTTTCATTAAGCTTAAAAGTAATTTAATTTTTTGTTTACTATGTATTATGGGGGCTTGTTTCTGTTTGGAAAATATGCAACAGGTGAACATATTTTTAGCTTCACAACAAGCAGTGTGTGCTTATTCTCAGGAGTCCTTGGCTTGAGTGTAAGGCATTGGATCAGTGCCAGCAGGAGCTGGACTTAATAGACAAGATAGAATTCTTGGTTTAAGACATGTAAAACCACCACAGAAAATGACAGATCTCTTTGCCCTTAACATAGAAAAAAGCACTTTCTCCCAAAATCTGCAAAAGTGGGGAAAGCTTTAAAGCATTAAGTGATGCAAAGCTAACTGATAGATTTAGATAAGATTTGGAAATGTGTTACCTCCACTGCCTCTAAACATAATGGGCCAAATTCTGCTCTCATTCACACTGCAGTTGCCCCTCTGAAATAAATAAGGTTTCCATTCTGGTATAACTGGGAACAGTATTGACAAAGTTGCCTCAGTTTAATTTAGAGCAGATTTTGCTCCAATAAACCTATTAAAATTCTTGGTTCTCTTTGTACCCCTACATGCTGATAAAAAGTGTTGTCATACAGCAGGTGATTATACTGAGATGAACTGTAATTAGCTCATATCAAAAAGAGAGACCCTGATCATGAGCTCTATAATTAGTGAATTACATTCTCTATGGGAGTATCTATCAGAAAGTAGTTATCAGCCCCGAGTGTCCTTGATGGTAGTTTCTGTCAGTACCCTGTTCATGACTTTAGGAAGTGCTTACACTTTTAAACCAATAGGAATTTTGTGAACATTTTCCCATTGCTACTACAGCAGTGAAGCCAGAATCCATAAACTTTTCTGTCACACAGGAACAAAGTGCTGACTTGAACAGGGAGGCTGGGACTAGGAATGGGGTATTGAGAGAGGGTCATTAATAGTCCTGTTGAGCTATTGTGGTCACAGTTTACCTTCACAGGATTAATAAAATGGGTGGTCTTTGTGCTTCTTTATTATTGGAGGATTTTAATTTTGCATAACACATATTTATGAATCAAAAATGGTATAGCTTTTAGCCTTTAAAAGCTATGCTGAAAGTATTTCATTGAGCTTTTCAAAGTAGCTATAAAACATAGGAAGGGCTTAGGCGGAGATGACTCTGCTCCCACAGTAAATCAAAAGTGAACAGGCAAAGGTCAAAATACCAAAAGCCACAAGAACATTAACACTTAGGATATAAAGATTTCCTAAGAAACTAATGCTTGTTCTTGCTTTAGATAAAGCAGACACCTTATCTTTGTGAGTTTACAAAATGGAGCCAAACTATACAAGTAACCACTTTAACTAAACCAAGGCCTGGATCTTTTAGCAGTCTGCAGTCATTAAAGCTCTCAGAAAGTCTCCCAGGAGCCAATATGCTTGCTTAAGTATATGCTGTAAAAGGTCCCTGAGATTTACAAGGAACTGCTCCATGCTAAACTAGGCACCATCTGATAAACAAGCAATTTTAGCTGCAGGCTAAATGATGCTCTTTGAGGCTTTGATTTACAATGCTGCAGATGATATATTTGTAGTTCTAGGATAAGTTCTGTTGTGGACCTGCTGTGATTACTCATCCATGAACCAAAGTTAGGGGCTCAGATCTTCAACTAGGAGGTCAGAAAATTGCCAGAGGAGAAAGAAATATTTGATAAGGCTAATTTAGATGCAAAACATATAAAAAGCTTAAATTAAGCAAACAGTTGTGAATACATGTGCTTTCTAGGGACCAAGGTACTTCGTTAGCTTGATTTTAGATGTATTTTAAGTCCAAAATATGTGAAAATAAGTCCCAAATTGACTTTGTTGGCTAATTTTACTTTCATTAGATTATATTTTGAAAAGATGCTTATACTTAGTTTATTATTATTGACATCTAAAAATAGGAAATACTCACTTGGAATTTATGGAATGCTTTAATATTGCTCCCAAAAATGTAACAATCAGCTTGGAAGTAAATAAAGCAAACTATATTACATAGGTTTAAGAATCTTAGACCAGAAACTCTGAAGCCTTGGAAAAAAAGTGAAAACAGAATCCAACACTCTGGGATTGTTTTGCTTTCATCATTCTTTCAGGCAGGTTAAAACGTGTGGATCCCATCTCGCAAGCAGTGAAGTACATCCAGCAAAGTGGTGAGTGCTCTTAACTGGTCCTAAAATCAGGGATTTTCTAGATATGCTAGTGACTTTCTTATCATGAATACATGATTAATTGATTAGAGAATATGTGATTAAAACTTGCCACTACAAATCCTTAGACTTATCCAAAAATACTATCAGACAGATTATGCCTTGTCTATTTGACTACAGCAAAAATCTATAGCACTTCCTTTCTGCTTTTCAAATACAGCCTTGTTGCTGTATTTCACTTCTAAAATGCAAACCAGTCAACCAAGCTGACTTATTCATCACTAGAGCTGGTGGGGAAATGTATTTTATTTTCCATGACAAATGGAGACAAAAATGGTTCACATTCACCTAGTTTTTTCACACAATTTTTCAGAAACACTGAACACTTGATTTTTTTCAGTTTTCAAAATATGATTTTTATTTTTATGATTCTTGACAGAATTTATGGGGTTTCATCAGGAACCCAAACACTTTCTGCATAAATTGAAGTTTTCACACCAAAATTTCAGTTCTGTTGAAGAGCTTTTGCACCAGTTTTACTTGGCACTTTTGAACCATTTAGCTTATTAAAGACTCAATTTTGTCAAGTGCTTCATGTCCTTAACTCCCATGGGCTTCTTCAAGGATGTGTGGGTGAAACTGAGTTCAGATTTCAGTTTATGAACTCAGCACATCTGCTTTCATGGGAGGCAGCATGATCTAGAGGAACAAGCATATGACTGGAAGTAAGGAAGTCCTAAGTTCTAATTCAGGCTTGTACAATGACTTGCAATATGACCTTGAGCAAGTCATTTAACCATTTGTAAAATGGCAGTAAGAAGTACTTAACTCCCTGGAGTGTTGAAAATGTAAATGAATGACATTTTAAGGGAGCAGACAAAGGGCCAGATCCTCAGTTGGTATAAATTGACTTCAACAGAACTATATTAATTTACACCATCTTGGGATTTGGCCCATAGTTGGTAAAATGCTGTGTTGTAGCTGTCATGCTGATAGCAAATTGCTGTAATTAAGGTTGGAAAACACTAGCATTAACCTCCTTTTCAGATCTTTGTGTAACTCATATTCCACAGGACCAAATTAATATAATTACATTTTCCTTGGAATGCAGCTAACTCCTAGCATGTGGACCTGAAAACCGACTGATCTGCCTAACTGCCCGGCTCTGGACAGGCCAGCCACACTTAAACTCTGCCCCAATATATTGCTTTCTCTATCTTGTACATATTTAATTGCAATGTAGATATACACAATTAAGTCCTTTCACCACACTCTTTAATGGAAGTTGTAATTCATTTTTGTCACGTATACAGTATTGGCTAGACAATACAAACCTCCCCTGGGAGAATTATATTCCATGAAGCTCACTATTAATGTTCTAACAGCTACAGTATAATGATTTTTAATAGAATCAAACCAGGCATTGTGTATTGGCACCAATTCTGAGGCACTTCCAGTGTCAAGGTCCCAAGGGACCTATTCTTGTCTTGGTGCACTTGTATAATTCCCGGTAATGTGATGGAGATTAACAAATGCTCTGCAAGAGGAGGGTATATATACATGCCAGCTATGGTAACAGGCTTTAATTAGCAATGTGTTGCAACAGTTAAAAGGAACTTGCTCTTTGAAAAACCTTTGAACTTGCCCTTTGAAGAAGTACATAAGAGCAACATAGACACCTACGAGGTTTATTCACTTGGGGCTCTTGTTTCTGTCTCAGACCATGACATGAAATAATATAATTTCTTTAAATGACAATGTCAGGCTGAGTGTCTCAAAAGTTGATGAGATATACAATATATTTACATTTTTTGAAAAAACCAACTTTTTGAATGGTGTTTTTGCTAAAAGTGCTGATTTCAGCAGTTAGGGTATGCATAAAGTATCTGTCCAAGTACTATTTCTAACAGTATATCCCATTTGCATGTCCTTGTAACAAAAATCTATTTATTAGAACTCATTGTGGAGAACCCTCTAAACCCTCTATTTATTAGAACTCCACAGTGAGAGCCCTCTAAAAGTGAATATTTTTCACATGCTGCTAACTCAGGCATACTTTTTCTTTTTTTAAAGCATTCTATTAGTTTCAAACTGGTAAATTATTTCTGTTCGCTACATACATCTTTATGAAGCCAACATAACATTTTATGGAAATTGTGTATGCAACACAGTGAGACTCTGTGCTGGAATGAGTTTACTAAAGGATAGTTACTCAGGCTTGACCTTCTGCTTCAGACAGAAGAACATTTTCAAAACTCTTAAATGTGTGTGCTCCAGCTCTGAGAGAGAACGTCAAGAAGAGTGGGACTCAGACCTTGGTTAAGGAACTGGCTTCCAAAATGGGATTTTCAAAAGTGCTCAGAGGCCCCCTACAGCCTACACCCAGCTGGGTACTTCATGACTTTGTCATGTCAATGGCACAACTGAGCCAGCAAGCACAGATTAAGCCACTCAGGCACCAGCCTTACACTGATGTGGGCATGGAAATAGTGAGACATTTATGCAATAGTAGTGATAAATGTGGAGGCTGCATCTTTATTAATACCCTTAACCACTGGAAACCATTTCCTTCAACTACCTGGCAGGGCTTTTCCAGTGCAGATTTCAGTTAGAAAACAATGGCCCTGGGTCTGCAAACCCGAGAGCAGCTATATGGGCACCCTCTACACCCTCAAGCCTCCCCAGGGACCCTGGATGGAAACCAAAGTCCCAGCCCATTCCCTTCTTCAATGTAAGAGATGAAATGAGGATGAGCCATGTGCTCCACAAGATAAGGAGGCAAATCTCTCACCATGCAATGTTGTGCTCTTGGCCCATGTACAAGCAGTCCATTGAGGTGCAGGGACCTCACCTTGAACCATTTTTAAACACACCAGCTGCACTGAAACTCACTCAGGTTGTGACAATGTAATTTAAATCCTCCAAACCAGACCCCCAGGATGTTGGGTGGAAGATGAAAAACCCACTCAGAAGTTTCCAAGTTTTACCAACTGGGAATATTCCTTCCAGACCCAAACAAAGTCTGGTGATCCACCAACCCCCCCAGAATCATAAGACATCTAGCCTATTAGGTAAAGCTGGGCTAGCCCAGCAATAAATGCAAGCAGAATTCATACTCCTCAACCTCTCCTGGCAGGCAAGAGCCAATCAGCCAGTTTCTCATTGCTCCACTGTCTAAAGGCAGCAGCAGTAGGCAAGTCAAGCTGTCTTACCTTGGGCTAATCTGCCACCTGGGGAGAGGAAGGAATGAGAAAAGAGCAGCACCTTTCTCCTGCCCTATCCACACAAACTGCAGGAAGAGAGAGGGGAGCCAAGAGAGCAAATGTAGTATTGCCCCAGTCCCTTCCTCTCAGTGATCTCCATGTCCCCCTCGGTCCTTCCCACACACTTGAGGGAAGAGCCCTTTGCCTCTGGACCCATCGAAGCCACACCCCAGCAAGCAAGGTGAGCATTGGTTGCTCTACACATCACAGACCCAGAAACAGAGTGTCAAACATAGTTAAAAACCCAAGGCACAGGAGGGAATATGGGTGACACACATGCACATACATGGGCAAGAGCAATAGGGTAAGACCAGAGGAATAGCAAGTGGGCTCCCAAGCTCCTTAGCAGCTTGAATCATAGAATATCAGGGTTGGAAGGGACCTCAGGAGGTCATCTAGTCGAACCTCCTGCTCAAAGCACGACCAATCCTGAAGCCAGAGCTTCCAGGTCCAGGGGAGCCTGGAACACCAAGGAGCATATCTGATTTGGAAACAACTAAATATTCTGACTGTTGGAACATTTTGGTGTTTCCAAAACAAAACAATATGGAATTTCACTTCCAAGATTTAAGATTTTTGTCCCAATTTGGGATTAAATTTTTTCCAGAATTTTTCCTGGATGTGAAAATCTGTTTGGCTGCAGCACTAGCTACACTCTTTCAGTCTGAGTCAGCCATCATCCTCTCGAGCACACAATCCACTGCATCCTTTTAATGGAACAAAGGGATCACCATTGGCATCAGCCAATCAGCTGCCTCTGCCAACCTGCCTAGGCAGCTACTTTAGTGACAGGGTCAAGAGTGCAACTGAGTAGCTAATTTTCCCAAAGAACAAGGATGACATCATAGATATAATGCAGGAACTCTTTTAGACGGCCTACTTTACATCACTGCTGGGCATAGAGGATGGGACTCTGTGCACCTGATGGTTCGAGTATATTACCAACAGAAAACACGCGAACTCCATGAATGTGATGTGTTTGCATGTGACGAAGTTGCTGTTTACAATTGTGTCTAGGTTTTCCTGGATCCTACTATGATTTCTATAGTCTAAAGCAAATAATTCCTGCCTGTGCTGAGCAAGAGTGCAGCCATTGCACTGGGTTTCATCCTTGGCAAACAAAGATGAATGTAAAATAATCATCTCCACTGCACAAATGTCAGCAGTGAAGGGGTTAATCTGTAACCCATGACAGTTCTTGCCTCAGATTGTGCTCAAAAGTCCCCAGATGCCAGTTTATTACATCACTTATCCCTGCTAATGAATTCATATATTGAGTATTCTGTAGTAATGTCTCATCCGTTCAATCCCAGATGTACTGACTGGTCCTTGTGCTGTATTATTTGCCTACAACAGGCTGAAGGAAGCACATTTCACTCCTGCTCTGATGCAACTATTTCTGTGGCTCTTGTGCCCTATGAAGCCTGGATTCTAAGGATATTGGGTTATCTTGCCCTTGGGACCCAGATTCAGCAGGCAGGGACAGCAGAATCTGAATCCTCATTACAAATTATCCAGCAAGTCTGAATTTTGCCAGATTCTAAATGGTGGGCCCTTTTCACACCCTTTGCAAGACCTTTCATCTTGCAAATAAAATAAATTAGTAAATCTCCATTCCAATTGCAGAAGATAGAATCCAGGCAGCTCACAACAATGTGGAAATATGCAAAGTAAACAGATTGTTTCTGACAGTAACAACATCGCAATTGCAAAAAGCATCATCAGCTTGCAACATACACATGTTAAGCTTTGAGAAGAGCAAAATTCCCAGTAACTTTCTGAATGTCTACACTGCAGTTTTACAGCCCCACAGCCTGAGCCAGTCAGCTGACCCAGGCCAGCTACTGGTGTTTAATTGCAGTATAAGTGTTTTGGTGGGTGGAGGTTAAATGAGGAGTTTACATTTGGGTTAGTCTTACTTTTTGAAAAAATATTTATATCTTCTTTCATGCAGGTACATGACAATGCAGTGTTTCAATAAATAAGATGGAGGCACCAGCTTAATAAAGTAAATGAATATGCCGTACAGCCAAAGCCAAAAATGGCTGGATACCCAGATCATATTCCTCGAGTATCGCTTAAATTGTTGGTGAAAGAGTCTGTCAAACAAAAGCCACAGCCTACAATACCCCCATTTCTTTGTACATATGTGGAAAGCATTTGTTGATAGAGTGCAAGAAACATTCTTTGCCTTGGTCACTGAAAATATTTGTCAGTGATGGGAACCTCCAAATATACATTGTCTGTGTTTTTTCCTCTTCTCTGTCAACTTCATGGATGGAGATCAATGTATAGTTTTCAAATAATGGCAATTTAAATATTATTTTATTATTCCTGGATCTGAGAAGTGAAAGTTGCACAACCAAATATCAAAATCTAAGTTTCATATATGCACTGTAATGAGGTTTTGCTGGTTAGCTACAGAACACTTTTAAAAAAGAGCTATTTAAAAGCCTTCTAATGAGAAAAAGTACATACTCATTTTATTCAGAACACCTGGGGTGAAATTCTCACCTCTACCATGGTCCGTTTATCCTGGCTAAAGGGGCCAACACCATGTAATGGGGCTCTAAAAGCCCCAGGATCAGCTACAGAGAATTCCCTTGGTGCAAACACTACAGATACAATCATTAAGGATGTTCTGTTCTAATTATGGGTCGCAGGACAATATTATGAAAGAGAAAAACAGCCGGTTGCCCCTCACTGTACAGTCTAGCAACATTTCTCAAACTTTTTGTGCAAGTGATCCCATTTTTTACTTAAAAAAATAATGACCCTCACTAAAAAAAATTGCAAACCCCTATCTTCAGGGCCTCAGAACTCAGGGCTTGAACCCCACTCAGGGAGCTTCACCCTCAATGGGCATGGAGCACAGGGTTAGGGGCTCCAGGCTTCAGCCCTGTGGAGGCTCCTGGCTGTGGCTTTCCACAGCACACAGTTTGAGCACTGCTGGTCTGTAGTGGCTCAACAATAGAATATCAGCCACTGGAACAGTTATTGAGAGTCCAGATGTAAGGGGAAGAACTGGGAGGGCCAAGAATATCCTGAAGTGTGATAAGATTAAAAATAGTTTGGTAGATACTAACTAACTCCAGGGTTGGATTATTTGCAATACTGACTTCCAAGAGTGGCAAACTCCTTCTGTTTGCTAAAGAAAAGCAGAAAACAAATTGGGCTTTTGCAGGAAATAAATTGCCAAGCTAGTAATTGTGACCTTTGTCTCTCACTCTCTCTCTTTTTTTTTGTTTTGTTTTTCGTATTGTGAATGTAAATAAAACAGTTGTTAGCAGAGTGAGATTAAAACACAGCTTTCCTAAACAGATAGCAGCTGTTACACCTAACCCTGCTACACGAACACAGTTTTGTTTCCTGTACACATGAGTCAAGTAGCCCCATTTTCAGTATTAAGACCCAGCATGGGTACTTCTGCTCAGGCTTCACCAAACTCAGGCTAGAAGAATGTGTTTATATCAAGTTGTTAAAATGCCAGGTGTTCTGTATTTGATCCATCTCGCCCCTGCTGGGTGGATTAGTAATAAGCAAATCAGTTCAGAGCTCTCCATCCCCAGCATTCCCAGTTTTCACCCAACACAAGCCAAACACCTTTTTTTTCTGTTGAGACTTCAAATAGTTTAGGTGAGTTCTTTAAGAAGTTCAGTATTCATGAGCCTCTGTCCTTCCTAGTTGTAGCCAGGAGTGGGAGTGCCAAAATAGTCCAAGAAAATATAAAATTTCCAACCGGGGGCCCCTATTCTGTTAGGCATTGTACTTCTGTCTTCACTGGGATCTGCAGATACTCAGCTCCTTCTAGGACTAGGTATTCAGTATTTTACAGGACCAAGTTAGATGAGAAGGAATTTGAAACAGCTCTCTCGGCTCTGAGGTGAGCTCTCTAACTATTAGACTAATTCTCTGTCTCCCTATTAATGTGGAATGTGGATCAGCTCTAACAAAGGAGCTTGAGAAAGCCACATCAGAATAGCCTGGTAGTTAGGGCACTCACATGAGAAGTGGGGAACCCCCTGTTCCCATACGTTCTCCTCCTGGGTGGGCAGATAAAGGGGGATGGGGGTGGTAGTGACTGAAATGAGCTCTCCCACATCCCAGACGAGTAAAGTAACTCCTGGGCAAAAGTTTATGTGGAGTGAGGCATGCTCTGAGCATACCTATAGGATTAGACCCCATGGCATTCTTCTGCCTGTCTTCCATTTTCTGTCTTGAGGATTGCACTGGGACTTAAGCAGGAAATAGGCACCTGGAGTCTTGCCTGAGGCAACAGTGTCAGAGCAGAAATGTAGGTGCCTAGGGATATTTTACAGAGCAATATAGGCACCCAGTGAGTGTAGACACCTACAGGGTTAGGAGGCAGCTGGGCAGGGGTTTTAAGGAGTTCAGTGGTGCCTAAATCCTTTGTGTGTCTAGCCCTAAATCACCAGCAATAGTCAGAGGCACAACTACTTTCCTCTTGTGCTAGCTTGATTGGGATGAAGAAGTCAGCTGTGCTTCTTTCTGAATGTCAGTTGGAGCAGGTGGAACTCATTACCCTAATCAGGGGACAGAAAAGTCTGGTTCCTCTCAGAAGCTCTGCCTGTGTTCCCAGAAAGGAGTATTTACTTGTCTGCTTCCCACTCCCACCCAGTTGGTTGTTCATCCATATCAAACCTCAGTCTTCACAGACACTGCTCCTAAAATCCTTATTTCAGCCAAACTCATTTGAAACCAAGGCTTCAGGATAGGTGCTATGTACAGAATCACACTATCACTGGAGAGAAGCTGTCTGGTAACAGGTTCTGCCTCTCCTTATCATCCTGGAAGTGGTGACAAAATCTCTTCACATCCTCCAATTGTAAGAGACCTCTCAGGGCTTTAGTTTCCAGTCTTTGCTAGGAGCAGCTGGAGTAAGAATAGGAACCAGGGTTTTCTCCTTGGCAGTGCTCCCCCTTCCTCTCCTGTCCTGAGCAGAGAAGGAAGCGGAAGTGATTATTACCTTGTAATGCAGCTTTTAACTCTGTGGGGAAGGTGATAAATCCTACATTCCAAGAGTATTAGCACAGTGAAACCTGCATACAATACTGTAGTCAAGCTTTGCTGCAAGAATTAAAATGCATTGAAACAATTGGGAACTTTGCTATAGGTGGAGGCTTATTGAAAGTAGCCTCTTCTGTGTTACCTTATGCTGTATTGGTGAGACAGGTTCCAAAGTATAGGCATGCAAAATACTTTGACTCTTACTCAGTATATTTTGTACAAGACTTCTTTAAAATCAATAAACAATTATATAATATAAAATTGCATCATATTTAAGTGCTCATAATTGTAAAAGAAGTACAACGCCATACTTGTCCTGCTGAACAGAGGGGCTTGATTTTTCCTTTCATTTACACCTGTTTTCCATCATCTAACATCTCAGGATTTACTCCTGAGATCTGAATCTGTCTCTGTGGTCTTGTCTAGGTTGTGCCCCAGCCTTTGATGTAACAGCATAATTGCCAACCAGTGTAGACATGGAAAGCAGCACTTTGCACTGATGGAGCTTAATGTGATTTCATGCAGGAACTGAGCGAGTGCTACTCCTACAAACTGCTGCTTTCTTTGTCCTCACACTGTGTTTGCTGTTATGCAGTTATGTTAGTAACTGGCTGCTAATTGTTGGTATAGGGAGAAATTCCCAATATAGATGAGGCCTATATTTTGTCACATTTTATGTAGTAATGTGTCTTAAAAGAGGAAATCTCAAATGTTCTTTATGCAGACAAAAAGCCTTGTTGGTTCTTTTTTTTTTAATTCCCATTGGTTTTGGTATTTTGAATATTCCGTCATCTGATTCTTGCTGCTTTTTTTTTTTACTAGTTGACAGAGATGTGGAGAAGGACTTGCTAAGCAATATGAAACTCCCATCTCTGAGTACCTGGGGTTAACTTTTAAGGTAAGTAATATCCTCTTACACCAAAACATGTAAGAATTATTTATATAGTTTCTGTGCTGCAGAAAGAACAAGAAGGCTAATTTGGAGCCAGTTGTAGCTGACAAATCATGAATGTGTAATCCACATATCTTCTGGGAGTGGGGTGCTGGGTGGGAGGGGTGGAGAGAGAGGGGAAAAAAAAGAATGTTTATGTTTTAAATGAGTCTGCTCTGTAGCCTTACCTAAGAGGAAGTTGGCTTTTAGCTCATGTAATAGAGGCTTGTGCACTAAACTCAAAAGATCCCAGGTTCAGTCCTGCATCTGACAGATGTTACAAATGCACTCAGAATTTTCTTATATTCACTGTTCAGTGATTGAAATATCAGAGTTTCATGGTTGGTGTCTGTGTACAAGAAAGCACAGCCTTGCAAAATGAAACTGGTTGCTTTTGTGTTTTCAGTTCAGAACAAGTTGTTCCCATGATCTTTCAGTGGGGAAAAATTTCAAGGGGTGCGGGAGGAGGGAGAGAAATGGGAAGTGAAGAAGAGAAAACTGAACTGAAGTTGGAAATGACCTAGCTGAAAGAGTGGGAGTGAGGAATTAGCAGGAAAGATAAGCTGTTTCTCATTATAAACAGAAAAAAGAATTGATAAATATGCTGTGTTTGCCAAAGTTTTGATTTCTCCACAACTGATCTTAAAAAGGATAAATCCTGGAAGGATAGATCTATGATTTCTTTTTGTGCTCACTGAAATGATTTGGAGTTTTGTAATGGAATTTAATGGCCACAAGATTGGGTTCCTGAACCTTTTCTGTGTCATCTCACTCACTATTGGAACCAGAGAATGTCCCCAGGTGTGTGTGTGTCTGAGTATAAGTGAGTGAAGGCTCCTAATGAGATCAGGTCAAAATGCATTCTTTCTGATAGACGCTTGTGACAATGGGGGGAGGGGAGGAGAGGGGAGGGGGGTGTAGGACCTAGGGCCATAATGGTGAATGACCTGGTGTAAGTGGGTGAATTTCCATTAAAGTCATGGGCTTGCACAGTGGCCCAACACTATGAGTTGGCCTGTGTTGTTGCATTATCACAATTTTTCTGTTTCTAGTCTGAAGGGGAGTAGAGTTATTTTGATTTTTGATGTATCAAAAATAGTCAGTAAATGACTTTTTATAAATAGTTAAACAAAAGATTTCTAACTCAAAATGTATTTTTTATGTATAATATTAACCAAAAGCATTATTTAAAAACATCCCTCTGAATTTTGTGAAGGATGCTGTAAAACTGAATCATCTTATTGTTTTAGATAATTTTCAGTTTGGTCTAGTCAAGTCTCTGATTATCCTGCTCTTTGCTAGAAGTAGGAAAAAGAGACTATTCCACCTCTTGAATACTACATGCACCTCTGTAGCCTTGTCTCATAAAAGACATATTAGAATTGGAAAAGGCAAACAGAGGGGCTACAAAAATGATTAGGGGTATGGAACAGCTTCCATATGAGAAGAGTTTAAAAAGACAGGGACAGTTCAGCTTAGAAAAGGGATGACTAAGGGAGAATATTATAGAGGTCTATAAAATCAGGAATGGTATAGAGAAAGTATATGGGGAAGTGTTATTTACCTCTTCCCCTAACGCAAGAACTAGGGGTTACCCAATGAAATTAATAGGCAGCAGGTTAAAACAAACAAAAGGAAGTACTGCTTCACACAATGGACAGTCAACCTATGGAACTTGTTGCCAGGGGATGCCATGAAGACCAAAAGTATGATTGGGAAGAAAAAAAAATTAGATAAGCTCACGGAAGACAGGTCAATCAATGGCTATTAGCCAAGATAGTCAAGGATGCAACCCCATGCTCTAGGTGTACCATATGGCAAGATATGAATCACTCGAAATTGCACAGTTCTGTTCATTTCCTGTGAAGCATCTGGCACTGGCCAGTGTCAGAAGATGGGACACTGGGATAGGTGGACCATTGATTCTTCTTTTCATAAGTTGCGTTTATTGGAGATGTGAGGAGTATTTGATATTACTAATAAAGGCCCTAAAGGGTATAATAATAGGGCAGCACCTGATTTATAGATCACTCAGTTTAGCAGTAGAGAGGATTATACAGGTGATAATTTCTGATCTGCTCTGCTAAAGCAGCTCTTTGGCCATTGGGACAAGTGGGTAAAGAAAGAAAAGTGTTTGACTCCTCAATGCCTCATAGTTTATTTAGGAGTTAGAAGTACAGAAGCAAGCCCTTAATCTGAATTTGAAAGTATGTTGAAAAGCTTCTGATCTGCTAAGACTTTCAGTTCAGAGTTCTTAGCCACCGTTGGTGACACCACTACCTAGAGGAGAGGAAAGATTTCTTTACAAGTCTTCCACTCCTTTACTGCCAGCTCCTACTCCAATCCAAGTCAGGACTTCAAAACTGCATGATTGGACCCTTAGTCATTTTAATTTATTGTTAATTATTTGTATTACTGTGTGTATGCACAGAGCCTAGCACAATATGGCCTCTAAGTTCTAAAGTAAAAAACATACATACTATGAAAAATTTTCAGCCTCAATAGATGAGGCAATAAGCAGTGGGAGAAAGGAAGTTGCATCATCTACATTTCATAGATGAGAAACTAATTTACAGAGATATTAACTGAAATGCCCAGGGTCCCACAGGAAGTCTGTGGTATAGTCAGGAATTACAGCTGGGTCTCCTGATTTCCAGTTCAGCCCTATAGCCACAAGAGTTTGTGTTTTCATCAGCTAAGATATAGCAAAGAAAATGCAGTGTCCTAAGGACTTAGCCAGTAATTTAGTGCTAAATTCTGCAGCCCTCACTCACATAAACGTTATCAAAATCTATCACTTGTATCATGCTAAGTCTGCAAGGTACCTTTACAAACAGATATGAAGCTGAGTACCAGGCCACCAAATGCTATAACTTCAAATGAATGAGACTACTCAATCCTAGGTCCTTATCAGATCAGAAGGAACTGATTTTTTTAGATATTTGGTTTGATTATATATTTGATTGTTTCAATTCACTGCTCAAGAAACAATAAAGTAAAAATTATGTTAAAGGCTAATAGATTATTCAGAAATAAACAATATTAAAGACGTAACATGGTGAAGAGTCCTGTCTGCTTATGTGTGAAAACATTTTTCATTTTGTGAACCAAGATGCATTTTAGCTTTTAGAAAACTGCTGGCCAATTATGTTTGTTGCTATTCAACATGTTGTTGTGTGTCTGTTTTATATTACTCTTATATTTCAGGTTAATGATTTGTTTGTTTTTAAATATAAAACTTTTTACCTTGATCAGTTTTAAAAATAGGAATGTGCAGTAATGAATCAAGATATCCTCATGTATTAGCTATTTTAGTAGAGTAATGATGTGTAGGTTTTCCAGTTACAACAGGATGACTACAAACAGTTTCTGACATGGAAATTCAATGCTATTCTGCATGCTTCCATTGAGTTTTGCAAAAGAGAATTGGTCTATTTGGCTTATCCCACTTTGATTTTCCCAAGAAAATCAATGTAATAAAGTAATTCTTTCCTGCCATCCTCCTCCATGCTAAGCTCTTCTGAGAACAGTCAGAAGATGTTTTTTCTTCAGTTATTTCAGGCTTTGTTTGCATTAAATCTTTTCAAAGAGACCCATGTAAATGTGCTACTTTAATAATGATGTCTCCCAATGAAATCAGCTAAATAAAATTTTACATTTAGAGTGAGTAAGAACCAGTTATGGAGAAAATTGTTCAATATCTGTTTCTTCCTATTGCTCTTTCCATGTAAAACCTGCTGCAGCTATATATTGGGGTAAAAGTTTGCTGGTATTGTATGCATAATTCATGATTTTGGCCTGCTATCAGCCCTTCTGTTTCCGGAATCCTACATATTTAGATTAAAGAATAATTTTTCCTACTGCACTCGGTACAACTTGTTTGCAAGGAATGTAATGCAACACACAGCACACCATACCTACAGCAAAGTTCTATTTTCAACTCTGAATGACAGATCTTGACTCTAGTATTCTCCCAGAGTTCTGCACATGTAGGATGATCATAATAACAGAGCTGAGATCTGCTCTGCAGCACTTGGAGCAGAATTTCCCTCCACTATTGTAATGATGCTTAAAAGAATTGGATAGATGGATGCTTAGACTACTTTTAATGTAGCTATGGAGGGTATTTTGCCAGTCGATAGGATTTAATTTAAGTGGAATTAGCTGTTACTGATTACCACTGGTTATATGGATCATACATTATTTTCCAAATGAAGAGTCATTTTTCACTGCCCCTGATGTGCATGCTCCTCACTCATAATGATGCATGGACCTTGAGTTTTAGGAATCAGATTGTGGTTGCTGTCCTCTGATGTGTTCTTAGGCAGGAAAGAAGAATTTCACACCTTTCTGGGTGCTGCAGCTTCAGAAAGCCAATTAGAGCCTGTCTTTGTAAAGTAGACATTTTTCTTCTATGCCACCTACCTGTCTGATTTGGGAAGTTTGCTGTTATATGGCTCTGTGTGTATTCTAGAGATGATTTTATTCAACCATAAAGATGGGGAATGTAAAGGAGTTAACTATGTTTTAAAAAATTAACAGTACATCAATTTAGTTCAGGGACAGCAACAAAATTCCAGTTGATTTGACTTCACAATATATTGAGCAGTCTCACCACTGCTGGTGTACTGGCTGTACTAGGGGCATGAGACAAAGTTCAGTGATGTCAGTGGGAGTCTGTTAACTTTGTATGTATCAGGGCTTTGGAGCTAGCATCTTAGAATTATTGAAGAAACTTTGCAACTATATTTTTATTACTTCTCATATTTGAATAATTATTCCTCTCCCTCCCCCGAAGAAACTAATGGAAAAACATGCCTTTGCTAGATAATTAGAAGTAGAGCTGGTCAAATAGGATTTGCAGAGTATACAGGTTGGTAAATTTGGCTTTGTGAAGCATTCATGAACCAGCTCCATTATGTTTCAAGCCCATTCAGTATTCCAAGGTCACAGGTAAATAGAGCAGTTTACAGATTATTCATGAAGTATCTGATATTGGTATCCAAGCTTTAAAATGGTTACCCAAGATACCAGTGAGTCAAATGTATGTGCTCAGTGTCAGATTTGATTGAACGTGTATTTGATGAACACTTCTGTTGACCAAATTCTGTAGACCAGTTTCAAAGATGTGTAAAATGCTTGAATACCCAAAGGTTCTGAGACAACAAAATTGAGCAGAAGCCCTAGGATGGTATTTGGTATTGCCAGAGTTTAAACATCAAGAGTCAGTCTCATGTTTTGAAAGCCTGTCTTTAAATGATGAGATTTTTAAAGAAGATCTATTTGGGGTTCCTTTTCTTTGCTCTTTGTCTTGCATCTTAGGTTGCACTTGGGTCACGTTTTCAAGTTTTCCTCCCCAGCCAGGAGAACTAGAAACTTATAATTATAATTAATAATTAACTAAGGTTCTTATAAAATCATAATTCCAGGGCCTGAGACTTTTAAGATAAACACCAAAAGTCATAATATTCATGACAAATATACAGATAGTATTAAAAGAAATATGTCTGATTCTCCCTTTTACCTCCTCTAATCCCCGAAGAACTAAATTGGTGATGCTATGTTGCTTGTCATTTTATCTCCTAATACCAGTGACTGGATAAGAAATTGGGGCTAAACTTTGTGCTTGGGAATGTGTGTGTCTGTGTGCATGCATGTGAATTCTAGAGCAGACACTGGCCAATTGACTACCTATAATGAACCTTTTTCACTATATCCTCACATTTTAATACTATTAGCAGTGGTATAGGGAGGAAATGAAGACCAATTAACAAATGTAGGTAGGATTGATTCTACAAACACTTGCAAGACAGAACTATGTGCCTCCAAGAGACAAATACCCAGATATAGGAGGGCAGAGTAAACTGTAGTCTGCTGCAGTTACTGTGATGTGCGGAAGTGGCTGTGGAGGAGCTCCATATTCCTGGGGCAAGAGAAGAGGATAAGAATTAATTAAAATGGAGTAATAGTAATAGGATGAAATTTAATAGTGAAAAGTACAAGGTCATGCATTTAGGGATTAATAAGAAGAATTTTAGTTATAAGTTGGGGACACATCAGTTGGAGGTAACGGGGAGGAGAAAGACCTCGAAGTATTGGTTGATCATAGGATGACTATAAGCCGCCAGTGCGATATGGCTGTGAAAAAAGCTAATGCGGTCTTGGGATGTATCAGGAGAGATATTTTCAGTAGAAATCAGGAGGTGATAGTACAGTTATACAAGGCACTGGTGAGGCCTCATCTGGAATACTATGTGCAGTTCTGGTCTCCCCATTTGAATTCATCCTTCTTAAACATGGAACAGGTACAGAGAAGGGCTAATAGAATGATCCAAAGAATGGAAAACCTGTCTTACGAAAGGAAACTCAAAGAGATTGGCTTGTTTAGCCTAATAAGAAGAAGGCTGAGGGAAGATATGATTGCTCTCTATAAATATATCAGAGGATAAATACTAGGGAGGGAAAGGAATTATTTAAGCTCAGTACCAATGTGGACACAAAAACAAATGGACATAAAATGGCCATCAGGAAATTTAGATTAGAAATTTGACGAAGGTTTCTAACCATCAGAGGGGTGAAGTACTGGAACAGTCTTCCAAGGGAAGCAGTGGGCAAAAGACATAGCTGGCTTCAAGATTATGCTTGCTAAGTTTATGGAGGGGGTGGTATGGTGGAATAGCCTAATTTTGGCAATTAATTTATCTTTGACTATTAGTGGTAAATACACCCAATGGCCTGTTATGGGATGTTGGATGGGATGAGATCTGAGTTACTACAGAGTTACTACTGAGTTACTACAGAGTCCTGGGTGTCTGGCTGGTGAGTCTTTCCCACATGCTCAGGGTTTAGCTGATCACCATATTTGGGGTCAGGAAGGAATTTTCCTCCAGAGCAGATTGGCAGAAGCTCTGTGGGGTTTCACCTTCCTCTATAGCATGGGGCACGGTTCACTTGCTGGAGGATTCTCTGCACCTTGAAGTCTTTTAAACTATGATTTGAGGACTTCAGTGGCTCAGACATAGGTTAGGGATTTATTACAGGAGTGGGTGGGTGTGATTCTGTGGCCTGCATTGTGCAGAAGGTCAGACTAGATCATAATGGTCCCTTCTGATCTTAAAGTCTATGAGTAAATCTTCATCCCTACAAGAATCTCCCGTGCATAACACATCTACAAAAGTATAGTCTTTGACCCTTGATATTTAGAGTATCACAGACAATGCGTTACAATCCCTCTCAGCTAAATACCTCTTATTTAGTGGTACTACTACAAAAAGGGAGTTTCCTTTTGTTTTTTCACTTTGCCATTTCAGACAAGGTCCAAGACTTATGAATGGTTTATAATGGTTGATGACTGATTTGTTCAAGTATGTAACAGTACTTTGTCATTTTGTTTATTGTTACTGCATTGTTCTTTCAGTGTCAATCAAGTTACTTACTGCACACCACTAGAATTGCATCAAATATTTTGATGTGCAGTATACTGGAAGAGTTTGTTTTGGCCCTCAGGTTCTAATGCCTAGATAATTACCTCTATATGCAGCCATTCTCCCGGAGACTTGATCCCCTGCTTCCTTATGACAAAACAGAACATTGATGAAGCTGTGCCACGTGGCAAACATCTTGCAATAATAATAACCTTTTCACAGCCCTCTCTGAGACAGTGTCCTTATGAGTGTATAGAATGTTTTAGTCCAGATAATGTCATTGTTGCCAGGCAAAGTTTTGCGTCCGCAGAGTTGTCAAGTTCCCAGTATTTTCTAGTTGTCTGTTTTGTGCTCAGGATTCTATGAGTTGAAAACCAGCATTCCCATTAAACTGTAGCAGAGCGTTCAAACCAAATCTCTGTGGTAAATCTGCTTGCAAGCACCTGGTGCATTTTCTCTAATGAAGCCTTTTTCTCTCCATGATATGAATACATTAGACACTGAGAAGCTTGAGTATGTAAAATATTTTGTTTATCTGGCTCTCCTCAAAGGTACTGTCTGTCATCATAGATGTCTGTAGTAAATATAGCAACAGTATTGCTGAAAGAGGGCATAATGTAATAGGCAATTAGATTTATGGTAAGCATAAACTGTGAAGCTGCTTATAACCATAATTCCTAACTTCAGTCATCATACCAGTATTAAAGCATAGTTCTCCCAAGTATTTTGTGTTTCTAAAAATATCTTAATTGTAATTTCAGTGTTTTGCTCCGTTATAGTACCTCTAGTTTGAAAGCAAAAGGAGCCTGTCAAGTGGAGACAAATATAGAGAGGGGGAAAAGAGGAATTGCTGGCTTTGTATGTTGTGCAACTAAAGTGGACAAATAGGGAGTCAAAAATAATTCTGTCAGACCAAGAGGAAGTGTATATGAGAAGTCAGATCAGTACTGGGATGGGGGCAGAGCATGCGAGTGCACAGAGTGAACTAACCTTGAAAAATCTGAAATGTCACCACTATATTTTGAACATACTTTGAAACCCTCTTAGAAAAGCAGCAATTGACAGCTAAAGTGGTATAAGGGGAGGGTGGTGCAGGACTCCTATTAAAAGTAATTACATTTATAAAATATGTATTTTATAATTCACTCTTTAGAAGCTCTCTCTCTCCTTCACTCCAGAGCAGTTCATTGCTGTTTGGTTGATGGCATAGACCCAAAGCTCAGAACTGCCTTTAGTGACTGATTGGTGGCTATCTCATGTTGGATCTTGACACAGACTTAATTGTTTACCAGCCTGAGTAATTCTATGCTTAGTTTTAAGGTACATGTATCAACTCTGTCACATGAGGTAATTTTTACATCCTTTTGGTACTGCAGTGAAGAAACTGCTATTATGATTTCATTTCTTTTTGTTCTCCCTGTAAGTGCACCAAAATTTTTTAGGCAGCAAATTGGCCATGCCTACAGACTTTCCAACTCAAACAAATATAAAGCAGTTAGAGAAGCAGTTTCCCTTTGAGGAACTGTACACAGTTAGTTTTACCTATGTGGTTGACTGTACGGTCATTTTAATTAAAAAAAACAGTAGAATCTGTTTTATAGAATTTTTGAAGTGTTGCCACAAAAACAAGCCCTGAATTGGTATCAAAATTTCCAGGCCCCAAGCATTGCATCCTTATAGGAGACTGAAAAATGTAACTGTGCCATTTATAAGTTAAAACATGCCTTTGCAAAGATACCACAGTGGGGTAGAGGTTGGTGAATTTCAAAGCATAAGGGATGATTGGAGGAGGTCAGGTGAGCATCCCAAAATTTTGAATGCTTATCCGAATCTTCTCATCTCCTTCCCCGCACTCCACACAGAGATCTTTCTCTTTCCTAGTGTGACGGGGCTAGCCAACCCCGCACTAGGGAGGAAGGGGTTAAGCCAGTAGCTCTGGCAGTGGAGTCTCCGCCACCGGCTACTGGGCATGCTTCAGGTGCCTTAGCAGTATAAAGGCTGGGAGCTCAGCTCAATCTGGGCTGGCGGCCAAGGGAGAAGGACATGCCTGGGGAGCTCCGGCGGAGGACCAGACGCAGCCCCCGGAGGAGGAGCCGGAGTCGGAGGCTTGCCCGGACCGGCCTGGAGCCCAGGGTTGGGAACTGACGAAGGGGACGACCGACCCGACGGTGCACAGAGGATCCGGAGGCGCCTGGGAGACCCCCGCGGCGGGACTGGTAGGAAGTGACCCGGGGAGTGGTATCTCCCACCTGAGGCGACTCAGCGTGTTTCGGTGGGACTTCCCCGCTGAGTCTGTGGCCAATCTCGGAGCCACTGTTAGGGCCCTGGGTCGGGGCCCGGCGGAGGTGGGTGGCCTCCCGGGCCCCTCTACCTAGGCCACCACACTCTTAGGTGGGCGACTCCGCTTTGACCCTGCAACTATAGAGACTTTGGGGGTGCTGCCCCGCTTGGCCCTGCAGCCGAGGTGCACATAGAGACTTTGGGGGTGCTGCCCTGCTTTGCCCAAGACTAGGGGGTGTGGACCCCAACAGGGTGCTACCCCACTTGACCCTGCAACCGGGGCACACATAGAGACTTTGGGGGTGCTGCCCCGCTTGGCCCTGCA
>ML677340.1:20846167-20900566 GCA_007922305.1 Dermatemys mawii
GGGGCACACATAGAGACTTTGGGGGTGCTGCCCCGCTTGGCCCTGCAACTGGGGCACACCTAGAGACTTTGGGGTGCTACCCCACTTGGCCCTGCAACTGGGGCGCACACAGACTTTGGGGGTGCTGCCCTGCTTTGCCCAAGACTAGGGGGCATGGACCCCAACACCTGGTCATAAATCTGTCTCCCCCGCTAGTACATCATCTCCTCCCTACAATTTGTGACAAGCACTGTATCATTCTCTGCACCTAACCTCCAGAGTTCGTCATGTTTTTCACACTTTCACATCCCTATGACCACCCTGCACCTCAAGCAAACTATGACTTTACTATCTTTGATATTCCCATCCTAGGGCTCAGCCCATCTCAGGTTTCTGTTGTGCCTGGTGTTAGCTTCTGTGCCAGAGTACATTGCTATTTTCTGACAGGAAAGAACCAGAATTCGCAAGAGATTAAACTCATGTAGGGGGTCATGATGAAATATGGTTGAGAAACTGTGTCTAGCTACAGTGGTTGGGCGAGGTTCTGTGACTTGCAATGTGCAGGAGGTCAGACTAGATGATCGTGAAGCTCCCTTCTGACCTTAAAGTCCATGAGTCTATGAGCTCCTAGACTGGTTTGCAAATACCTGTAGGGAAGGGTTTTTTTGGAGCTCTCAGGAAGGGAAAATATATGTGCTGGGTCTCAGGAGGGATTTTTTTTTTTTTTTTTTACAAGAACATAGTAGAGAAGGGTGATAGTGGTGAGGTGTTCAACTGAACTGATCCAAACCTTAAAACAGTTTTGAGGGAAAGGGTTTAGGTTTAGACAAAGAGGAAGGATTAACTGTGAAGAGATTTATATTCCTCGCTCTGCTACAGAGCTTCCTGGGACGTTGTAGGCACATCCCTTAACCTCTCTTTGCTTTGATTCCCTCTTCTCTAAAACGGGGGTAATATTTATCTACCACAGAGTTGCTGTGAGGCTTTCTGAGATCTTCAGTAGCAAGGTAATGTATAAATACAAATTACTATTTCTGAACAAGATCACCAGTTGGAATCTTCAATTATTCTTGCACAAAATAGCTTTACTTTATTAAATGTCACTTACCCTTGATAGAATACAAATATTAAGGGAAGATGTTCCTAAACATTCAGATAGATCTCTATTGCATTGCTATGTCTTACGCCAGAAGCTCTTTTTTTGAAGGATACTGCAGGATATTGGCTGTGGGATGGACAAGATGACTTATAATAGATCTTTTGTATGTCTGATTCAGATGATTTTGATTAATAGATTCAGGCCGGATGGGACCATTCTGATCATCTAGTCTGAACCTCTGCATAACATAGATCATTGAATTTCACCCACTAATTCCTGCCTTCAGCTCAATATTTTGATTGAACTAAAGCATATTATAAAGAAAGATTTCCAATCCTGATTTAACAACTTCAAGTGATGGAGCATCTACTGCATTCCTTCGTAAGCTATTCCAATAGTTAATGACTTTTATTGTTTGCTTGATTTTTTTTTTAAAAGCATTGTTTCCAGTTTGAACTCTTTTTTTTAAGCTTCAACTTTCAGCTATTGGATCTTGTTATGTCTTTGATAGATTAAAGAGCTGTCTGCTAACAGATATGTATTTATACCATTATCAAATCTCAGATTAGCTTTCCTCTTGATAAGCTAAATAGACTAAGCTCCATAAATCTCTCATTGTAAGATATTTTCCAGAACCTGAAGAGGACACAGAGAAGAGTAATAAGAATGATTCAATTTTGTGACATGTGGACCCCAGACCTAGGCACTGTATTTCTGTAGGTCTCAAAAATACCATATTTTGAGGTAATATCACCTCTCTACGTTGGCACAGTGTTTCCCTGTTTATACATCTGTGATGGGATCCCTGGAGTACAACCTGGAACTGGGGTGCCCTGTGCCCCCTTAACTCTCCAGTGCTTTGCTAGTGAAAAGTAGCAAACCCCTCTGGGCACTGTTATCACTCAGTACAACAGCATGTGGAGCCCCACACCCATCTAAATTGTGTGAATGTTCCCTGAACCACTCACAAATCACACAGAAAAAAGCAACCACAAATCTCTCAAGCCCCTAGCCTTGCACCCCAGAACTGTACTGTCTTGTCCTACTCAGCCCCCCACACAACATGGAAAGAACACGCATGAGCCTTTGTAAACTGAGCTGAGATTCCCCAAGCACTTCAACGAGACCACACTATTTTAGGCAAAATATAAAAAAGATTTGTTAATTACAGAAAGATAGATTTAGAATGTTAAATGGTAGGCACAAAAGGTTAGAGCAGGGGTCAGCAACTTTTCAGAAATGCTGTGCCGAGTCTTCATTTATTCACTCTAATTTAAGGTTTCGCGTGCCAGTAATACATTTTAACATTTTTAGAAGATCTCTTTCTATAAGTCTATAATATAGAACTAAACTATTATTGTACGTAAAGTAAATAGGGTTTTAAAAACGTTTAAGAAACTTCCATTTAAAATTAAATTAAAATGCAGAGCCCCCCAGACCAGTGGCCAGGACCCGGGCAGTGTGAGTGCCACTGAAAATCAGCTTGCATGCCGCCTTTGCGCGGCCTCACCTGTGCCATAGGTTGCCTACCCCTGGGTTACAGATAATCACCAAGGTAAGCATGCAGTCTAATTCTTAAACCTTATTAGACTAGGCTGTATTGGGATCAAGCATTTTTTCTTACCTCACTGGATTTTGTAGTTAAGTTACAGTTCTTAATACACAAGCTTCCCCTTTAAGCCTGGGACCAGTCTCCTCAGTTCAAGTCTTTGTTTTCACAGCATTCTTGTTGCTTCCAGGATAGGTAGGGGAGAAGAAAGGCAAAAGCATGATGCCACTGTTCCCTATTTTATATCCTCAGTCCATGTGCCTGGAAAACACAAGCCCAGACGAATCCTGCTGGGCTTTGCTGAGTAACCGGGTTGAGCAATCTCTCACAGTGTGGTGCTTGATTTACAATTCTGTAAGTACCTTGTTTACAACTCCCCTGCTCAAACCTGAAAAATATTTCAGTAACAACCATACTGCAAAATTTGTAACTTCATACACCCTAATGGATATATGTAATTGGATAGATCAGTGGGTTTCAGTAGATCATGACTTTTCATATATCATCTTACATGGGATGCTTTGTATGAAATATATCTATAATTATATGCCAGAGTGAATATGGGGGTTCCAGGGTGCTGCTTTGAGGCACAGAGTGACACAGCATCGAAGGATTGTGTTAGTCCTTTTCACCACAGCATTGCACTGGAAGCATGTGTTAAGCTAGTTATCTACTATGATCCCATAGACTGACAGTCACCACTTTTCAGGATGAAGTGCTAATATCATCCTGTATATATGGACTATATTTTTTTTGTTCCTAGACATACTTATATTTGGTTGTATTAAAACTCAACCATCTTACAAAGTGATCCAGATAAGTGGTACAAAAGATCTGTCCTCCTCATTATTTATCATCCCATTAATCACTGTGTCATCTGCAAACTTTCAGGAATGATTATTTTTTTCCACGAAGATTATTGAATAGCATTGGACCCACAATATATCCTTGTAAAACCTCACTAGAAACATCTCCACTCGATGAATCCCCATTAGCCATTATGTGATAAGATCTATTAGTTAGCCAGTTTAATCAATTTATTATGTGCCATATTGAATTTGCATAGTGCTAATGTTTTATTTAGTACTAAGTCAAACAGTATACAGAAGTCTAAATATATTATCAACCAAGTCTGTAATATCAGAGAATTTTGTGTTTCTGATGACCTGTTTTCCTTGAAACCATGTTGATTGACATTAATTAGAATGCCACTATTTATTGATTGAGTCTTCTATCAGTCGTTCCTTTATTTTGTCAGGCTCGGTAGCCTATAATTACCCAGGTTATCCCATCTAACCTTTCCAAAAATTATCACAGGATTGACTTTTCTATTGTCCCTTGGATCCTTCCCAGGTTTCCAAGATCACTTGTGTTGCATGTTAATTTTGGACTAATTCTTCAAACTACTTAGGCCCAGATTATCAAAGGTATTATTTAGGCACCTAACTCACATTGATTTCAGTGGGAGTTGAGGACCCTTATCCCTGGGCTAGACAGGTCTATAATTGTGTAGTGAGGCTTTCAAAGATTTTTAGTCTCTTTGAATGTATTTAATTTAGCATTTTTTCAGTTAAACTACACATCTCTTACATGGAAATCATTAGCATATAATTTATGCCATGTGCTCACTGGAGTTAGTACTCTGTAAAGGAAATAATCCCTAATATGAATAAAAATTTCAGTGCTACATGCAGTAATAGAAATGTTTTAGATGTTTGTGATATACCGGAAAGCTTAACCTTTAAAAATGTTCCTTTCCGTTTGTATGCCTTCAAGTGATTTCTGAATAAGTTTTGTCAGCTGATCGCATCTAAGATTTTTACTGTAACATCCAAATGACATTTTATATCACATATTTGTAATTTTAAGGTATGAAAGGTGTAGCAAGAGAAAAGGCAATTGAATTCTATATGAAATCTATAGCCCTTAGGAGAAAATGAACAAGGAATAAGAAATTCTTTCATAGTCTGCATTGGTACTATCAGTAGTTATCTAGCACATGGTAAAAAGCATAAATATTCTGCCATCATTCCATGTGGGGAATACTCTTTGACATCAGTGGGAAGTGTTGTGTAAAAATCAGTGACTGAATTTGACTCAGGGCCAAATCCATTCCAGGCATTAATGATATGAATGGAGTTACACCACTGATAAAACTGGGCCATAATAACTAGTCCTCCAGGATTAAACTCTGCAAAATTCCCTTTTTTGGCCAGGTGTACATTAGAAATGTGTGCTAGGGTAGCAATGTTTTGTGGGGGAGAAAGGGAGCTGGTGACACATTTATACAATCAAAAGCCCTGGTATAGACACAGTTATACAGACATTAAAGTGCCTCTTTTTTGATTTTTGTATAGCTTATTTTTCTTACAGAATGAACACAAGCTATATTAGCAGAAGCACTTTTCGGCTGATGTACGCTGTGCCTACACTAGGAGGGTTTTGCTAGTTGGCAAAACCCTTATGTGTAGACGAGGCCATTGGTGTCATTCAATGAGAGTCTTGTTGGATTATGGACTACAAGGGGTATCAGCTTTCTCCTATGGGGTATTGCCTCCTGATCCTGCCTGCTTGGTCAGTTTCTATACCAACCGCCTGCATGCAAATATTTGAAATTCACTCAGCCTGCCTTTAAGAGGGCTACTACTCTCTCATCCTTTCCTTTCACTAATGCAGCCACAGACTCTTAGAATGTGCCAGGGGCTCCTGCAGCGGCAAAGAGAACAAAATCCATCTTCGATTGTGTGATTGCTTTCCTTGAGGGCTGATTGGACTCTTTGCATCCATGATTATTAATTACTGTCAGGCCAGTGTTTTCAATGATTAATTGACCTCATCTAGTTAAAACAATAAAGGCCATTTAATAAGCACAACACAAATGAAAAAGAGTACTCTTGTCTGTATTTCTGAAGGATCCTAGGTGATATGACCTACCTAAACCTAGAGGGAAAGCACTGACGCGCACTAGCAATTTTGGCAGCTATAAAACCAAACAGCTTGTGTTCCTTGTTGATGAGCACGCTGTATAGGCCAATTAATTACTTACTTTCAACAGGCCCCCACTTCAGTCATGGCAGACTCCTTGCTTTTGCTCCTAATTAGACCCTGATTCTCCCTGAATCTTCTATGTAAAGGGGCAGATTCTCTTATGCTGGTCCAGGGAGATATAAATGTCACTTCTCTATGACAACTGGGTTTCCTGCACCAGGGGAAGGAGGGTGGGACTCAGCCCAAGAGACAGGTTGCTGCCATTTCCTTTCCTTTAAATTTCTATCAAGGAATTTGGGTCAGATTTACTTTAAGGTCTGGGGGAGATGCACTGAATTGGTGCATTCTCCAAACCCGCTCTCCATCCCCTAATCCTCAACAGTGCCAGTCCCTTTTTAGACATGGTTGGCCTCCTCTCCCATATGTGAGGGAGGCTGTGACTATGTTCCGGGGCCACAACCTCCTTCCCTGGTGTCCACCTGCCTTTTCTCTCCATTTGTCCCCCAAAGCAGGATTCAACTGTTTGAGCATTGTTTTACTAGCTAAAGGGATGTTTGTGTATTTTCTGTGGTGTATGACCTCCTTCACCACTGCCACACGTACATGCCCTACATGTCTGTCACACGTACAGCACTTATTTTTCATTGGACCCTCTTTCTGATTCTCTGCTCTGTTTTTTCACAGCCTCTGTATTTACTTTTAACACTTTCTCCTCACTGTCCCTTTCTTTATCCTACTTTTCTCTACACCTGATTTTTTTTTCTACTTCCTGATTTTTACAGCCTCTCTGAATGTAAACTGAATAATGCTCAAGTCTAGCTTCAAAACCCATGATGTTTGAGGAAGGTTGAAATTGGACAAAACTAGTTCCTTTTATTCCTGGTTCAAATATTGTAGCTCCTCCTTGTGGTAATGTCACTCCCATTAAAGGGTTAGAGTTCTTGATTACTGTAGCATGTATTTGGTTCAGCCTGTATGTTGTTGCTTTTCTTCCTTGTGTACAAAATAAAATGTAGTTACCTCCAAATGAAAATGAAAAGCTTCTGAAATATTGATTATTTCTAAGGACTATACTGTCCTCTTTATTTACTTGTATAAGTTGACCCTTCCTTTACAATTGAAAAGAGTAAATAGAGTGATCTGTATATAAGCTGACTTACATTTTTCCACCAGTGCTCTCTGTCAGAATGGATGATTTACTATTGTTTGTGTCATCAGAGCACATAGGAACTCCAGTCACAGACCAAGACCCCATCCTGCTAGTCCTGTACATACATAGGACAAAAAGTCCCTATCTTTTACAAATATGATTGAAATCAGCCCAAACAAATTGAATTCAAACTTTATCACTGTGACCTGCCTCTATCAAAGGCCTAACATATGAACCCAAATCTGAGCTCTTCTAAACTTTGGTTGTGAAATTCTGATTATATTGAAGTGAAAAATTTACTGTTTACTTAAATGGGACCAAAATTTCACCTTGGGACTCTAAGACCCAAAGAACACATCTAAATACATCTGACTATCTCAAAGAAGAAAATTCTGATGTACACAATTCTTAGTCTACCAGACACATTGATTTGAATTTTTTTTTTTTTTAAGAGCCTGTTCGGGTAACTGAGAACACGGTCTAGCTTAATAAAGGCCAGTCCAAACTTTCAGTGGGAGAAGCACTAAAATTTAGTCTTGACTACAATGTCTAAAAAGAAATCCCAATATCCCTTCCCTGCCCCCTCCTCTTCAGAAGATCAGTCAACATTTGTGGATCACTGAAATCAGCTTCTGAATTACATGATATTATGTAATACTTTAACCAGAATTTATTATCTGACAGCAAAAATAACCTGGAGACAGTAACACAGGAAAGAACCTTTATAAAGAATTGTACAGAAGCAATTTTTTTTAGCTCAAAGTAAACTTTTGGGGCAATTGTAATACATTGTAGATGATGCTGAATGTCAATAAAATTGACTTAAGCATGTTGACTCAAACCCACAATTAGCCTCACTAATATATGTTAATGATGGGATGGAAACCTAATTTTGCAAAACAATAATGATTTGTAATAGTTTACAAATGAAGCTTTTAAAGTCTTATAATGGGCCTATTAATGAACTCTATCTAATGCCTAAAACAAGCCAACTTGATCCTTTCCTAAGCAACAGAAATAAAGTTCTGATCATTTTAAATCAAGAGGTTCATAGGAATACATCCTTAGTTGAAACAGGGATTTGAAAAGAACTCTCAGGAGAATACTGGGACAGATACATAGTAAGTCTGGACTGGAGAGCGAAGGGAAACAGGCAGGCCAATGCCTGAGGAAGCAAGCTGATCTAAAGAGAAAAGCTATCTGTTTGGGAAGAGAGATCCTGGATCGTACAGACAACCCTGACTCTAGCCCAGAGAATGCTCTAGAGTGGTGAAGAAACTGGTGCAGAAAAATGAATGTAGAGTTTATTATTTTTGTACAGATCTGTATATTTTTGGTATGATTAACATATTATTGCTCTTTATTTAGAATTCTCTACTAAGTGTTTGTGTTATATATTATACCTACCATGTTGCTCTTTGAAGAGGGAGGCTAGAAGGCTCATGCCTTTGGGTAGGGTTTTGGGAGAAAGTGTGTGTGTGTGTGTAAGCTATGGGGTAAAGTGGGGGTCAGTGCTGGTCTTAGGTCCTAAGGCAGGTGGTCTTCAGATCTCCATTTCTGTGCCTGATCAGTGCCCAGAGGATCTGTGCCAGAGAGGCCAAGGGAGAAAATAGAACTGCCTCCTGTTGAGACTCAGTGGATCTTAAAGTACACATGGGACCCAGTGGTTTGGTCCCCTCACAGCAGTCTGGTGGGTTGCTAGCAGTGACAGCTTGACCTGATCTGTGACAGAGGATTCACTGAATTAAACATAAAATTAATACTCCAACCAGTGGAGTCTGATCAGTTTTCAGCTAGATTTTTCAGTTTTCAATGAGCATCAAAAATGTTCAGAAAATTCATAACTGCATTGGGGAATTTTTGGGGAGGCTGGAGATGTTAGCAGCTGGAAAGGTTCTACCTGGAGCTCTTGGCACATGAGGAGGAGGTGTGGAGAGTGATTAGAGTTGCATGATAAGTAGTTTTAGCTAGATGTTTCTTTTAAAATGATCAGCAGCAAAATGGCTAAGAACATTGACATTTATAATATTGCTATAGTTGTCAGCTAGTGGGTCTTTGATTCAAAGACCATCACAGACCTGGTTAAAGCAGATGGGCATAGTAAGCACCTTACGTTCAGGTTCTGTGGAAGAAACAATTAAGCCCCTGTATCCAGAACTGAGCTGAGTTGTTTTGTCTGAAGGATTCTTTGATTGCAAATGCTGGGGCTTGGAGTTTGGTTTTGGCAAGCTGTCTCTCTTTGGATTTGTCTACACTGAAAATGCTACAGTGGCACAGCTGCAGCTCTTCAGTGCAGACTACCTATACTGATGGGAGAGGATCTCCCATTGGTGTAGGGAATCTAGCTCCCACAGAGGCAGCAGCTCGGTTGATGAAAGAATTATACAGCTGGGATGGGTGGGGGTTAGGTCGGCATAACTATGTGTGAATTTTTCACACCCCTGAAAGACATAGCAATGGTGATGTAAGTTCCTAGAGAAGCTGTTGTGAGCATGACCCAGAGAGACAGGGCTTCTTGGGAACAGAGCTCACTGGAGATTTCTCAGCAAGGCAACTCCTGCTGCTGTTTGTTTCTGCTGTGTTCCTGGAAACAGGATGTTGTGTACATTCTTTGTAAATAAACAGGATTGCCCCAAAGGTTATGTCATCTGTTTCTCCTTGTAACAGGGTGCTGGCGAGAAGGTGCTGAGCCAGGCCCTGTTCCCTCTGTTAGAGCGGGCAGCAGAGGCTCTGCTAGCTCAGCTCCCAGCTGGGGGAGTTAATTGGCTGGCAGGGCGTGGCCCTGAGGAGAGTGGGGCTTAAGGTGAACCACCTGGGAGCCTTCCAGGCGAGAGCATAAAGCTGGCAGGAAGGAAGTCACGGGGGGAAAGGAGAACAGGGAGGAACCAAGTGTTGTTGCTCCTGGCTAGCTGTGGGAGCTAGCTGTCCCCCAAGGCTGCCAAGTCAGTGGGCTATCGTATGTATATGAGTATATAGGTGACGGTGGGGGCTTGCAAAAGGGAAATAAAAGGACACTGGTGCTTATGAAAGTGGGGTCTTGACTCCTTTGTGGACCGAGCGGAGAAGGGCTCGTTTACACTCCTCCAAACTGCAACACCTCTGGAAGGCCTTGAAAGTTGGCTAATTGCTCAGGCCAAAGAGATAACAATATCATGGTAAGGTTTCAAAATTCACATGCCATTCAGATGAAGAGGAAGTTCACACCTCTGTTTGACTTTATACAGATTGCAGCAGGTATATCTGAATCTGTTTCCACTCAATTCTCATTTGAAAGACGTTCTTCAAAACCATAAAGGCATGGCAATTTATTTTAAAAAATTAAGTCTTAAAATTTGATGCGCAATTCTGTGGCAAATTTCATGGCTGTGGAGGACCAGGCCCTGGTTCTAGCTATACAATATATGTACCTGTTTGCCTATCAGTTAGGGAAGCTGGGAAACTAGAATGCTTCTGGAACATGAAAATCAGGTCTTATTTATTTTGTGGTCATCCTCAATGCTGACTACACCAACAGGAGTGTGACATGGATAAATGCCAGCCTTGATAGTGTGGGAGTTACAGTTATGTTTGGAACCAAACACTTTCTCAGGTTCCATACTTGATGAAATAGTTCTATGTTTCAGATATTTGGCAGTGATAGTGCTCCTGTGCGACATGCTTGTCACTTACTTTTGTCTCACAGAATCCTCAGAATAGCATTCAGTAAAACTGAGAGTGGGGTATGAGTCAGCTTTATGTTTAAGTTTTTCATATATAGCCTAGGAAAATGGGAATTGCCTTCCGGAAAAGACCAGTTGTCCCTCTGCTCTGATATACTCTCAGGGGCCAATACCAGGTGTGAAACCCAACTGTTAACCTTCAAATTCAGCTGACTGTGTTGTGGAGTGCGATTTGTTTCCTGAGCCCAACTAGGGTACTGACTTTTTTTGCAGATGGGTATTACTTTCTTCTTCTGGGTGGCTGTAGTTCCCCACACTTTTCCCATATGACAATAATACTAGTACTTTGTACTGATGCTGCATTTTCCACTGAAGGATGGAAAACTGTAATGAGACAATGCCACCTCTCTGGATTTCTGCATCTTATCATAAGGTAGCTATGTATTGGTCTGCGTGGTGAATCTCCCATGTGAGAAGAACTATGATTACATTGAAATTAGATGGTACTTCAGTTTTACAATTTAAATTGCCCCTCCCCCACACACATACTTGGCTTGGCAAAAATCCTATATGCTCACCACCAAGGCAGTAGTAGCAGAGGAGAAAATGTTGAGAAATAGCATTAATTTCTGCTAAACAGGCTGTAAAATGTGAAATGGTTTTAGCAGAAAGGAAATGGAAAAGCTCATCCAGAGAGCATGAAATACTTGTGTTAGTAGGGAATCCCGTCATTGAGAAGGAGGGCAGATAATTGATTAGCCTGGAGCCTCTGAAGGACTCCACTGGAATCAACTAACAAGAAAAATGAGAACTCAAGTAGAAAGAAGAGTTCTTTCAAGATGTGCATAAAGTCCAGCTGCCACCCCATGGAATACTTTGAAATGAGATTCTGCCTAACCACAATTCCAGTTGTGCATTGTACATCTGCATTTCTGTTTCCTCATTTTTATTTTACCGACAACTCAGATCTTTGCTTTTAAGAATTTAAATTTTTATCCAGTCCTCTAGTCACAATTTTTTGTGACATCAGAGTTAGTGGTTTTGGAGTAGATATTATATAAACTGGGGATTACAGCACCTGTATCAACATGGGCATTGCCAAGTGGATCAGACCTGTGGTGTATGTAGTCCAATATCCTGTCTCTGACAGCAATCAGCACCAGCTGCTTCAGAAGGAGGTGCAAGAACCCCCCCCCCCCCCGAGATGTAGACAATAAAAGCTGCCTCCTAACAGTTTGGCTTAAACCCTGAAGTAAGAGGTTTTATATCCTTTCTGAGCATGATGGGTTCCCTGCAGCTGCAGACACTGGGAACCGGAGTTGCTGAGGAGCTGTATGTTTGGGAGCTGGCATTTCCAGCTCTCTATCAGCCTACCAGGTGAGCTTCTGAGAAGTGGCAGGCTAGCTGCTAGGAAACCAGTCTGGTTTCCATCAGAATTTTATCAACATTGAGCCATCTCCATGAAAGATTTAAATTTCACCAATGGCAGGTGGACTAATGGAATGAGGGTATAGAAGTAGAAATTAGCACATCTGAGATGGAAGCCAAACTCAAACATTGTAACGGGACCAAATGTGGGGATGGGGGCCAGCGGAAAAATTAAAGGAACCAGCATATGAAATTGCAAGCCCAACAGCAAAGATTTTTAATGAATCCATAAACTTGGGAGGTCATATCTTCTGACTGGAGAACTGTAAATATAGTACCTGTATTTAAGAAAAGGAAGTTGGGGGTGGAAGTTATCTTATTAGTTTGACCTCAATTGTATGTAAGGTCTTGAAACAAATTTTGAAAGAGAGAGCAGTTCAGGACATAAAGGTAAATGGTAATTGGGATAAAATACAACATGATTTTACAAAAGATAGATCATGCCAGACAAACGTGCTCTTTTTTGGGAAGATAAATGATTTTCTATACAATGGAAATGCAGCAAATCTAATTTACCTGGACGTCAGTAAGGCATTTGATATAGTTCTAATGGAAAATTATTAGTTAAATTGGAGAAGATGGGGATTAATACAAGAACTGAAAGGAACTGGTTAAAGGGGAGCTTACAATAGGTCACAATGAAAGAGAAACTATCTGGCTGGAGGAAGGTTACTAGTGGAGTTCCTCAAGAATCAGTCTTGGGATCAATCTTGTACAACATTTTTATTAATAACCTTGGTACAAAAAGTGGGAATATGCTGATAAAATTTGCAGATGAGACAAAGTTGGGAGGTATTGCCAATATGGAGGAGGACTGGAATATCATACAAGAAGATTTGGACAACCTTGAAAACTGGAGTAATAGAAAAGGGATGAAATTTAATAGTGCAGAGTGGAAGGTCTTGTCCTGGGCACTAACAACAATAATTTTTGCTATGAGATGGGGACTTATCAGTTGGAAATGGCAGAGAAGGCGAAAGACCTAGGTGTATTGGTTCATCACAGGATGAATATGAGCTGTCAATGTGATGCAGTCATTAAAAATGTTAATACAACCCTAAAATACAGTCATGTGAGGTATTTCCAGTAGACAGGAAAGTGTTATTACCATTATACAAGTCAGTGGTAAGACCTCACCTGGAATAATGTGTGCATAGCTGATCTCCCATTTTAAAGAAAGATGAATATGAACTGGAACAGATGCAGAGAAGGGCTATTAGGATGATCTGAGGAACAGAAACCTACTGTAGGAGAGGAGACTCAAAGAACTTTGCTTGTTTAGCCTAATCAAAAGAAGGCTGAGGCAAGATATGATTGCGCTTTATAAATACATCAAAGGGATAAACTGAAGGGAGGGACAGCAGTTATTTAAGTTAAGCCCCCATGTTGACTCAAGAACAAATGGATACAAACTGGCCATCAACAAGTTTAGGCCTGATATTAGATAGAGGTTTCTAATCATCAGAAGACAGAAGTTCTGGAACAGCCTTCCAAGGGGAGCAGTGGGTCAAAAAAACCTAACATGTTTCAAGACTGAGCCTGATAAATCTATGGAGAGGGTAGTATGATGAGGTTGCTTACAGTGGCATATGTCCATCCACAACTCCTGTTAGCAAATAACTCCAATGATTAGAGATGGGATACTAGATGGGGAAGGCTCTGAGTTACTACAGAGAATTCTGGCTGATAAGTCTTGCTGACTGTGACATTATCTGATAAAAATATGACCATGTAAATCATTTGTTGCTACCATATAATTGCCATGAATCTTATACAAAGTATGACACGTGACAAGAAAGGGTTTACTTTGAAATGCAAATGTGTGTTGTTAGAAATTAGAGGTGATACTAATTGTATGTGTGTTAAATGTTAGCCATCAATATCTTGTTGAATATTAACCATGTAAACAGACAGTTCCTGTCTGTCACTATAGATGTTGATTCAAAGATCAAAAGGGATTATTAACATTTAGATGAATCTTGGGTGAAACAATGTCAGTCTATATGTTTCTTTAAATTCTGTGATAGACTACCTAATGGATAAATTGCCTTATGTTAATATATGTAACTAATTACCAGTAATGCTTAGGAAATAGACCTACTTCAAAGTCTCCATGATTGCCTATTGTACACCTAAGGACTCCAACCTGCCAAAGAAGTCTTGAAACTATATAAAAGCCCCCTGAGTCCTGATCCTTTTTATCTCAGATCTGCTTGATGCTTCATGCAGGGGAATCTTAAGTCAAAAGGCTGAGATCTCCAGTCCTAACCTGGATTCACCCTGAATATGAACACTGGGCTATAACTTATGAACTAATTCTGAAAGGACTCTTTGTAACTACAAAGCTCACCATCTATACTATGAATCTGATCTCAAAAACTCTACTCATGTCTGCATGTATACTGATCTTTTAGCCAATACTCTTTCTCTTTTCTTTTTAAATAAATTTTAGTTCAGTTAATAAGAGTTGGCTGTAAGCATGTGTTTGGGTAATATCTGGAATATTCATTAATCTGGGAGGTAATGTGTCCAATCCTTTGGGATTGGTAGAATTTTCTTATATGATGAATAAGATTTCCAGTAATTCTCATCATACTTGACCTGGGTGTCTGGGTGGAGGCCTAAGGCTGGGTTGCTTTAAGGGAACTGTGGTGTTGGCTTCTGGGTAGCTGGTAAGGTGTCATAGAAACTGTTTTGGGCTGGTTTGGTAAATCTAAGTATTGGACTATCCACCAGCTTTGGGGATTGTCTGTCCCATTCTTTGCAGTTCACCCTGAGTGATGTCAGTTGGCTCCCTGAGACCCCAGTCACCCCAACATGCTTGGAGTCCAACTGACTGCTATATTTGGGATCAGGAAGGAATTTCCTCCCAGTTCAGATTGGCAAAGCCCCTGGAGGGTTTTCACCTTCCTCTGCAGTGGGGGGCACAGATCACTCGCTGGCTTGAACTAGAGTAAATCAAGATTTGAGGATTTCAGTAACTCAGCCAGAGCTTATGGGGCTATTACGGGAGTGGCTGGGCAAGGTTCTATGGCCTGTGATGTGCAGGAAGCCAGACTACATTATCATGGCGCTCCTTTCTGGCCTAACATCTATGAGTCTATAAATTCTCACAAAGTTTTGTATGAATTTTTTCTGACTGGGTCTAATTCAAACTTCTGAGATTCTTAGTACAGCTGACTGAGATTTCTCAGCAACTGGTCCACAACTGTGGAACTTCCCCTAGCACGAATCTCTGTAAGCAGGAACCCTGCTTCCTGGAGGAACAAAGCCACAGCCCTCACTTATTTACCTTAGCGTTCCCATTCTAAGGGACAAATACATCGACTATGAACATCTTTTAGGGTAGCAGAAAGATGTCACTGCTACACCTTTCCCATCAGCACCCCGAGCACTCTCACTCACTTCTAGTAACACAACACACATTTGTCTTTAGGTAACAATTCACACAGTATGTGAAGATGCAGACATAACACTGTGGAGGGTGAGCTCCCACTCCAACAAAACAGCAGTTGTGGGGGTTGAGAAGTGGGGGGAATTGAGCAGGGAGGTGACAAGAAACCTGCACCAACTTTCTGTGGAAGGTCTCCTGGGAAGACAGAGGAACAACAGGGAGGTGGTGGTATAGAGACAGCACATGCTCCAGCAGGCTGAGAAAAGGGAATGAGGGCTGTGATCTGCGACTGAGGGAGAATAGTGTGAGGTTGATGCGAAGTGCCCATAGTTTCCCATATGGTTGGGTGGCATGGAAATGTACATTCTTGCGGCTGCTATAGAGAGCAAGGAGATCAGGACTAACTAAACCCCAGCTGAGGAGCTGACTTGGGCACTAGACTCAGGGGGCAGCATGGGGGTAGGGTAGCTGAGACCCAAACACAGAGACCCAGAATCTGCACTCTGAGCTCATAGTGTAGGAGGGTGGGGTGATTGGGACTCAGAATCAGTCTGATCCTAATTGAGGTGATTGATACTAATAGAACTGGGTGTGTGGACTGATAATGGTGATCAGGGCCGGCTCCCGTGGCAGTCAGGCTGCCTTCAGTGGCATTTCTGCGGGAGGTTGGTGGGTGGACCTGTGGACCTCCTGCAGAATTGCTGCTGAATCCGCAGCAGCTGCTGACTTCCCGCCGGACTGCCACTGAAGACAGCCTAACTGCAGAATTTCCACACTTGGAGTGGCAAAACCCTTGGAGCCAGGTCTCAACCTCAAGGTGAGGACTGGGAATCTGAACCCCTCTATTAACAAGTGGAACACCCTCTTGACAACACAATACATATTGGGAATATAATTATTGTGGAAACACCATACAGACCCAATTGGGAACAAAGCCCCATTGTGCCAGATGCTATACAAACATTAGGAAGATGTACCCCAAAGCACTTGTAGTCTAATTTGAGACAAGATGGGCAAAGCTTGGGAGGAAGGAATACAGTGAAGGGTAGTTGGTATATGTTGATTACACTGGCTTTATCGGCTACATTCTTTTGTTGTGTTCTTTTTAAAATAAAATTGGGTTGGGGAGTACAAGAGGAAGGTGGGAAGGGATGAGTTATCAATACAATGCTTTCAAAGGCACTGGTTAATCTTCAGCTGACAAATGCCTTTTCATGCAGAGAAGCTGCAGGGAAAAGTAGGGGATCAGACTGCAAAGAAAGGAGTGCAGAGTCTATCAGAAATGTCATCTTATATTGTAGACGTATTTCATGTACCTAAGTTATGTATTGCTTTATGCACAATAAAACAACATGCGGGCTGAGGTGCTGAAAGAAAATGACTAAAAGTTGGTGGAAGGACTGTGTAAAGTAGATACAGTATTTTGGAAACAGAGGTGAGCCACAGAAAAAGAGAACCACAGAAAATGAAAGGAAACAAGAAAATGAATATAACAGTGTCCCTAGTGACATAGCATCTGCCTGATGTGTATTCTAGGAGCTAGTATTTACTAAAATACCTGGACTACTCATGTGGTTTCATATTGCAAAGCATATTTCACCGTGAGTAATGAGGAGCATCTGCGTGTTTTGGACTGATATGAGGGATTGCTGCTGATACATAATTCTAATGAAGCTATATGTTTCCATATGTAGAGAGAAGATATGCACAAGCTGTTGAAGTTGCACCTTGGTGCCAAGGGAGATATTAAGATTGTTTAGAATTAAATGTCATGTTGCATAAGTTCTGAGCATGGCAAAGGACTAATATAGAGCTTAGAAGCTATACCCTTTTGTGCTAACCCATTTCTGCAGTGTGAGATGAACTCTAGTCAGCCATGGATGTCACAGTAATGAGAGAGTACTTTGAACAGGTGACGATTGCTGCTCCTATAAGAGAGATGCTCAGTCCTAGAAGTCTATTGATTATTATTAGCACAGAAATCCAAGAATAAACTATGGGCATAGTTAGTGTCAGATTCATCAACATTTGTTGATGATAGTGGTATGTGTAAAGGATTCAGAGATGGGTGGTATTGTACAGTCTGTCACATTTCCAGGCAACTGCATTTCCCCTTCTTTGGTCCCTCAAGGGCACTCTAGGCTTCAGGCTCCTTAGCTGTCTCCTCTCTTGAGCAGACACCTCCTTCTCTTTCCCTTCTGACCAGGGTTTTTCCAGGCTGCATAGTTCCCAGTTTACAATATCACCAGCAAGCCATACTACTTAAACAGGAAAGCATCAGTGTTGTGCTTTCTCTTGAAGGCTCTGAACAGCTGTAATTGCAGCAATCACAAGTTACCACGCAGCTTTTCTAAGCAAGCATATTTATTCCTAAGGTGGAAGCTTTACAGAGGAAATGTGTTGGGGTTTTTTAAGTTCCTATACACATGTTAAAAGCTTAGCAGAGGTCACCCATCAGATGGGATCTCAATAGACCAAAGGTCCTTCCAACCCTTCCCAGTAAGAACTGGGGCCCTCCTTGGACAGAAGGTCCTGTGCATTTGCTGGATCAGAAAAAACGCCCTGAGTCAGTTTAAACTCAGACTATTTATCCCAAAGTCCTTTCTTTGTCTATTGGCCTCTGGAGAATCCAGTTTGAACCAGTATATGCGAGCCTCTTCGGGTGGTGGGATCTCTCTAGAAATAGTATAACCTGAGCAAATTTGCCTAATTGCCCTTCAGTGTTCTTAGTTCCTGGAAGTCAGCGTCCCCCATGGAATTGCACACAATCCCCAACCCACAATGATACATAAACTGAATACAGTAAGATCTCCCAAAGATTGCAGGAAATTGCCATCTTTCAAGAATCAGAGGGATAGCCGTGTTAGTCTGGAATTGCAGAAGTAACAAAGAGTCCTGTGGCACCTTAAAGAATAACTAAAGTTTTAGAGCATAAGCTTTTGTGGGCTAATACCCACTTCATCGGATGCATGCAGTGGAAGTATCCAAGGGCAGGTATAAATAGGTAGGCAAGAACCAGGTTGGAGATAACAAGGTTAGTCCAATGAGGCTGAACCAGCTTGTTATCTCTAATCAGGGAGGGTGAGGTATTCCTCTAGCAGCTGAATTGGAGGTATGAACAGCAAGGGAAGAGAAACTGTTCTTGTAGTTAGCTAGCCATTCATAATCCCTATTCAGTCTTGAGTTGATTGTATCAAATTTGCAAATGAATTGCAGATCTGCAATTTCTCTTTGCAGTCTGGTCTTAAAGTTTTTTTTTGCTGCAATACAGTGACTTTTAAATCTGTAATTGTGTATGCAGGGAGATTGAAGTGTTCTCCTACAGGTTTTTGTATATTGCCATTCCTGATATCTGATTTGTGTGGATTCCACTATGATTTCAACAGCTTCCCCCCCACCATTCACCTCAGCCTGGACCAGTCTACATGGAAGGTCCACTTACTAGACACCACAGTGCATCCACCTCAGCCTGGACCAGTCTACACAGGAGGTCCACTTCCTAGACACCACGGTGCAAATTAATGATGGCCACATCAACACCACCCTATACCGAAAACCTACTGACAGCTATACCTACCTTCATGCCACCAGCTTCCATCCCGGACACACCACAAGATCCATTGTCTACAGCCAAGCACTGAGATACAATCGTATTTGCTCCAACTCCTCAGACAGAGACTAACACCTACAAGATCTTCACCAAGGTTTCTCAAAACTACAATACCCACACAAGGAAATAAAGACACAGATCAACAGAGCCAGATGTGTACCCGGAAACCTGCTGCTGCAAGACAAGCCCAAGAAAGAAAACAACAGAACACCACTGGCCATCACCTATAGTCCTCAGTTAAAGCCTCTCCAACGCATCATCAGTGATCTACAACCTATCCTGGACAACAATCCCTCACTCTCACAGGCCTTGGGAGGCAGACCAGTCCTGGTCCACAGACAACCCACCAATCTCAAGCATATTCTCATCAGCAACAGCACACCGCACCATTATAACTCTAACTCGGGAACCAATCCATGCAACAAACCTCGATGCCAACTCTGCCCACATATCTACACCAGGAACATCATCACAAGACCTAACCAGATCAGCCATACCATCACTGGTTCATTCACCTGCACATCTACCAATGTAATATATGCCATCATGTGCCAGCAATGCCCCTCTGCTATGTACATTGGCCAAACTGGACAGTCCCTACAAAAAAGGACAAATGGACACAAATCAGATATCAGGAATGGCAATATACAAAAACCTGTAGGAGAACACTTCAATCTCCCTGCATACACAATTACAGATTTAAAAGTCACTGTATTGCAGCAAAAAAAAACTTTAAGACCAGACTGCAAAGAGAAATTGCAGATCTGCAATTCATTTGCAAATTTGATACAATCAACTCAGGACTGAATAGGGATTATGAATGGCTAGCTAACTACAAGAACAGTTTCTCTTCCCTTGCTGTTCATACCTCCAATTCAGCTGCTAGAGGAATACCTCACCCTCCCTGATTAGAGATAACAAGCTGGTTCAGCCTCATTGGACTAACCCTGTTATCTCCAACCTGGTTCTTGCCTATCTATTTATACCTGCCCCTGGATACTTCCACTGCATGCATCCGACGAAGTGGGTATTAGCCCACAAAAGCTTATGCTCTAATACTTTAGTTAGTCTTTAAGGTGCCACAGGATTCTTTGTTACTATTGCCATCTGTGTCACTCAGTCATTCCTCTGAACAATGTAATAAGGAAGGGATGGGTTAAAATGTATCTGTTTTAGGTCATTTGTTAATCTGAACCAAAAAAGTTGGGGAAAGTAAGAAAGCAAATAATTGCATCAAGGATTATATTAAAAGGCTTTGAAAGCCATTATGGGAGAAAAAGAATGTAAAAACCTTCATGTTGAGCTATGTTTTGTGAAGGGAGGGTGACCAGCTAGAATGACTATGGGAGGATTGATGATGTGCAGTAGTTTGACTGCAGTCATTTTAAAAGACAAACATAATGTTGCTTGTATTTGTGCATTCTATATGTTGGATGAATTCTGAGCATCAAAGAGGCTTACAAAGGCAAGTCAGGACAAAAAAGACCAAGACAATTTTGTTGTTGTTTGTAGTGTAGCAGTGCTAATCTGGGGTGGAAAAATTATTGATAGAAGAAATATGATCAAAGAGCCCCTAGAAGAACAGGACACTGGAAATGACAGACTGTGAATTTATTTTCATTTCTTTCAGGATGATCTCTCTTACTCGTTGGAGAGAAAACATAAAAGGGCTAGTTAAGAAGGATATTAAAGTATAGAATCATCTTTCAGCATGTCCTCCTGTTGTGTTCACATCAGAATCTGTAGCTAGAAAGGACTCGAGTAGTAGTTTGCACCAGAGTCATCGCAAGCTTTCCTGCAGTGCAGCTGTCTTCAGTTTGCTGCAGCTTTAAATGGCCACTGTTACCTTCTCCTTTTTACATACATAGCCTATGCAAGTGTATGCAATAGAGCAGCCTGGCCCTGAGGTAAACCTAAGGGACAAATTCTGCCCTCTGATGCCTGCTGAATACCTTCAGTGTTTTGTTTCAAAACAAAAGTGTTTCCTTTATAAATCAGTGTGTTATTCTTGGAATGAAAATAAACGAACCAAAAAAAAGGGAAGCATTTCCTAACAATAACACATTTCTTTATTAGGTGCTTATCCATTGTAACAGGTTGAAGTAAGCCAGTTTGGGGGTCATTGGAGAAGTGGTAAAGGTAAGGTTCAGCATATAGGTGCAGCCCACTCTCTTGACCAAGATGTGAAGTGCACAGCTGTACAATCACCCTCTAATGGGAAATAATGAATATTTTTTCCAACTCGCTTAGCACCAAGTTACGAGAACACTTAACATTCAAATTAAAGTTAATCAAACTATGGTTCCCAGAGAGATGTCTTGCTCCCATTGTTGTTAGTGGAAGTGTTGCTTTGGATTTCAATGCAAATAGGACAGGATTTTAAGGAAGCGGCAACTGTTATGCAGCCAATGACAATCTTCTTAAGGCTGATATTCTTAACACCATGACTACTTATTGTACACCCTTACAATTTTTAGGCTTTAAATAGCACCAGGGAAAGACTAATGAGTTGGGCCTTGTGTCTATGTCTGCAAGTCCTGCATGTCCATTCCTCCACGCCACTCAGAAGATGTCTATGGCACCTTTTATTTGAGGTGCTAGTGCTTCTGTTGTGAAGGGTAAAATCTGTGAGGTGACATAGGACAAGTACTTCCTAGAACTGGACAAATACTACAACATTATTTCCCATGAATATTCATTGACATTTTAAAATAAACTCACTTTTGACGGTTTCATGCCTGTTTCTGTTGGTACTATAGTGAAATGGTCACAGAAACAATGATATTTTACAAAAATAATAGAAAATATTTGTGGAAAGAGAATTTTGAATTCTTAAATGCCAGTAAATACACTAGAAACATAATTATAAGAGTTATGCTCAACCATCAAGGAACCAAATACTGTAATCTAGCCTGGGTTTCTACAAAGGTCTGATCTGCAGTACAAAGACTATAGCAGTTTATCAGTGTTGGTTGCGGGGAGGGATGATTTTTTTTTCTTTTTTTACCAAGATAGTCATACTAGTATAAGCCCTAGAATGGACAAAGATATGCTAGTATAAGGGTGCCTTATAGCAGTATAGCTTATTTTGCTTCCTAAACTGTAATAAGCTATTCTGGTATAAACACTCTTGCATTGGTATATCTGTTTCCACAGTCTAGGGTGGAGGTGGGGTATATGCTACCTAACTATACTAGTATAGTTAAAGCAGCCAAACTTTCCAGTGCAAACAAGCCATAAGAATGAAATGGACAAAAATAGGAAATTACCAAGTATTGTAATCTAGCATTTTAGATCCTTTTCAGGTTGATAGTCTCTCCAGAGGATAAATTTTGATGCTTTTAAAGATCCCAGCAGGCTTATCTCTTTGATGTAGTTGGTCTATCTTGATACTGTATTGTTTGCAAAACATTTGTTTTCTCCAGCATTGTAACAATCTCTTTTTTATCTTAGTTCATCCTTTTTCGGGCATTGTAGTTTTTCTTCTCTTGGTCTGTTTTCTGTGAACTCGCTTCATTCACGGTTCTATTTTTACAGTGATATGTTTCTATGTGTCTACCTCTTTGTTTCCTCTTGTTTACATCCCATTTCCTTCTGATTCCTGACTGTCTGCACAATATGAATGAATAGGAGTGAATCAGGCCTGGATTGTGCTCTCCAGTCCAGATTTATTTCTGAATTTGCCAGCAGCATGTAGTTACAGGTATGCTTTGTTTATTCTTTCATGCAGCCGATGGCTGTTGCAGCTTTGGTTTAGAGCCGTAGGAGTAAATGAGGCTTTGGGTCAATAACTGCATGTCACCCTGAATAAAGCAGCCCTCATGTACCTCGTTTGCAAAAAATTCAAAATATTGAAAATACAGTTTGCATAATTGTATGCGCAGAGCATCTGAGCTAGTTCAAGGCTTTGGCACCCAAAGGCAAAGAATAAAGCACCCTCTTCATTTAGCCATCATTTCCAAATGATGATTTTTCTCATAGTCTCTTCCCAAGTCATTATCTCTATGCTTTATGGGGCAAGTACATTTTGAAAAACTGCTATACCTATATACATAAAACCTCACCTTAATCAACAAGTCCTAGTAAAATAAATCTGGGCAGGGGGTGTGGAATAAGCATGTTAACTTCAGAACAAGCAAACCAAGCTTTTTCAGAAGTAAAAATCTGCTGTATAATGGCACTAGTACACTTTTGTCTCATATTTTTTTGACTCTCTGCAAAATTGGATTAAATATCAGCTCAGAAATGATTCAGATCAGACCATGAGATGAAATACAAAATTGCATTGTCATTTTTTGTCTCCCAAACACAGGCTTTATTTCTTTCTTACACATATTCTTTAGGTGTATTTACTCTGTGATCAGCAAAAATGAGCCCCAAAAAACAAATGCAGAAGTCCCAGACTGAACACTTAACATGTATTCTGCTGGCTCCTATCAGCAGTGGTGGATCCATGGAATAGCATGAGATACCTGCCTCCAAACAGCCAGTATATGCTAAAGTTCTTGATGTCATCACTTTGGAACTCCTGAAAACTGCTGCTTCTACTTTCTCTGCTGCTTCTGCATGCTCTTAAAGTGATAGGTTATTTGAGGAGAGACTCTCAATCTTCCTGTGCTAACATGAAGAGAATCTATTTTAATGTTCAAATGCTGGAATTATATATTCAGTGACTCAGCACTGTTCTCTAGATTGTCAAAGCAACTCACATGGTTTTAGTGATAAGACTCCCATTAAACTCAAGGAGACACGTTCAGTAAAATGCTATGCAACTCCTTTAAAAATTGACCCCAATCATTTCTTTTATGGCATCAAAGCCCTAAAGGGAATACTTCAAAAAAGAAAATAGGTTTGCAGCAAGAACCTATACAGCAGGAGTGTCCTGAGGGATACAGTACAATGTACAAAGTGAAACTCTCACATATACGCTCTGAGTGGATTTTTTTTCACATGGTCTTTTGCAGCTGGACGCAAAATGCTGCCAATTGATCTATGCTCTTGGCATTAGAGGAAGGAAGGAAGGACTTTTACTCCGAGATTCTTTAAGAGGATGATAAAAGACTGAACACAGTATATGTGGGCCTTGATTATTAGATACAGTGCTGTAAATTAACAAATTATTCATGATTTTTTTTCATTTTTAACTAAGAGTTACACAGTAGCTGTGTATAAGAAACTTACCTTACATGGAATGCTTACATGCAATGATTGCACAATCTGGCCCATAATTTTTTCCAGAATAAAATGTTAGGGTTGTGTACAGTGGACCATATATATATGATTTCCTCTCTTTAACAACACTGAGCACTGTTATTCCTGCTTGTCTTTCTGTAGGGTTGCTAAACCACAATGAGAGCTAAATGCTACCCAGAGAATTGCACTGTTATTCTCAGGACAACAACAGTGCTCTCAGATTCCTCAAAGAGTCATGATTTAAGGAGAAAAGAGCCATTTAAGCAAATAATAAAACATCTCTAAATATTATTCAACTAAAAATTTAGATCAGATGTTTTTAGCACAGTAAATACAAATGTCATCACAAGGAGCAACTTGAGCTTCAGAATCAGTGGGGAATAACTGTAGCTGCCATTAAAAAAAAAATTCAGCTTTTGTTAATCAATAACACATAGCTACTGCAGTTTCCTTTGTAAGTAAACAGGGGAAACAGCAGTGTCTCTATATACTATTGTATGATGACTGTTGGCTGAAGTTGTCATCTTAATTTCAGCATTGAGCAGAGAAAGCCAAGACACCTGGCCTCATTCAAGTAATAAGAGAATGGGTGTGTATTGTTCTAGTAAAGATTAGAGTTGAACTTTCCGATTCTGAGCACCCCTTAAATCTGTGAAGATTGAGACCTGTGAATTTGATTTTGGCCCATCTGTGGAAAAGAGATGTGAATTTAATCTAAGGTTGGTGTTATCAGGAGGTTTGGGCATTAGGCTGCTCCTTGTCTGATGGCTCCAGTCAAATTCTCATGCAATAAACCATTTGTGTGTTGGGGTTTCCAACATTTACTATAAGACATACAATTGTTATAGCCTGGTAGTTAGGGTACTCACCTGGAATATGTGGGAGACAGATTCAAGTCCCTGGTCTGCTTGATTCAAAGCAGGGATTTGAACTTGGGGTTTCCAAATAGTGCCCTAACCATTGATCTATTGGCTATTTTGAGGTGGGTCTCTCTCTCTCTCTCTTTTTTTCTTCCCCCATCCTCCTCCCATCCTTCCCAACACTATTTTTTAAAGTTCTCAGTGTCATCCAGATGTGGATTGGAAACAAATGTCAAAAGTGTTTTGTGAAATGGATGTATTTGACAACCAGCCCTGTCACTAGGACCATTTCTTACTTTGCTGCCTAAATGACATATGGAGAAAGTGTTCGTACCTGTACCTGATCTGGCATTACAAGAGAGATACTGTGCGAAGTTGCTGCCCTGCTCCTCCTATTTGTGTTCATTGGTTGTATTTGATCATGTGAAGATTTGCTTATGTGCTGACTTGGTTGGGTTACTCTGCTGCTAGACGTCTTTGCTCTCTTTTGTTTTCGCTGCTGTTAATTTAATTTAGCATTATAATTCCTTTCCACTGTGAATTCTTTTTTTTCTGGTAAAGCACAAGTCTGTTGATAGTCGCTTGCTTCATACATCTCCATCCAATTATTAGAATAGAAATGGAAAAGAACTGTGAATAGGATTGAGAGGTTATTTTATGTTGCTTTTAGCTATTTATTTTCTTCCAAGTTTGGATTGTTAGCACCCAATGAACTGCCTGTACTTAACTGGAACCATTTACTGCCTGTTGGTAGGGCTGGCGATTTGGGGAAATCAGACTTTGTCACTTGTGCTTCAATCTGCCCTTTCGAAAAGTTCCCGGAATTTCTTAGGCCAAAATCTTTTGTGTTACACTTGTGTAAAAATAGTGAAGGCAATAGGAGTTTTTTAGAATCATAGAAATGTCTGGCTGGAAAGGAACTTAAGAGATCATCTAGTCAAGTCCCCTGTGCTGAGGCAGGACCTAGTATACCCAGACCATTCCTGACAGAGGTTTGTCCAACCTGCTCTTAAAAACCTCCAATGATTCCACAACCTCTCTTGGTAACCCATTCTAGAACTTACCTATCCTTGTCATTAGAAAGTTTTCCTAATATCTAGCCTACATCTCCCTTGCTACAATTTACTACTTGCACTACATTCAGTGGACATAGAGAACAAAGTGTGTGTTTGAGGGAGGAATTGGATCTCTCACTGTGTGGATAGTATCATATGGCGAGATTTACAAGCAAACTGCATAATGCTTTCCCCTCTATTGTTTTCATGGTATTAAACATCACACTTCCGACTTGTTAAAGCTGCTACATTCATCATACAAGTTCACACAACCTAAAATGATGGGCCAAATTCTACAATCAAATCTACCCCTTTTGTGCTGCCTACACAATGCAAAGTGATCAGAAGTCCCCATGAATCCTCTGATGCACTACAATGCATGATTCCCCAGTGGGGTTATCGCTAGCGTAATTATATTTTATGTTTCCCTCTCTGCAGCCCTGATGCAGAAAGCTTTTTGGAGACAGGTCTTAGTATGATGCATTGTCTTTCCCTGGCAGATGGACAATCCCTTTCAGATTGTTGCCAGCTGGTATAAGTTAGAGCAACCACGAGCTTGCTCAAACTTGTGTCAGAGTTGGGGCAGAGCATCCAAAAGCTCCAGTCTGCTCCCTGACAGCCTTTCACCCACATTATCTGGCCCTATGATTTCATTTTCCATACTCTATGAAGATACATTTTTGACTGCATATGAGATGGATGGGACATAGATAAAGGAATCTTTTGTCACAGACAGAACAATTAAAGAAAACAGTCTTTGCAATTGCTACTTTATTGTAATTGAGGATTTTTTTACTTAAGAAAAATCTGTACAGCAGCTGCACTGAGATCAGGTTAGGAACACAGCAGTTGCCACCATAATAACAGATCGATGGCCCATTTCGTTGGGTAGAATCCCTGCCAAAATGCACCAGGTTAATTCTGCAATACTGTATCACAAGGGAAACATTTCTCTCTGACCCTTCTTATTGACTAATTTATGCCTAAAAGCCCTCACTTTTGTTCTAGGAAAACTGAAAATTTTATTCTTCAGATACTGTGAACTGGATATAAAATAATGTAACCTTCAAAGATGTCCTTAAATGACTCCAGCCCATCCTCTGTACTTAGGGGTAACTAGGATATCCATACAGATCTCTATTGTTAATAATTCCTAGCACACTTGTTTAGCACTTTTCTAGTACTAAATCTCAAAGGTGGGGCACCATTCCCATGTTTATAGATTGGGAAAATGAAGTATAGAGCAATGATGTGACTGGTCCATGATCCCACACTTCTGAATGGCAGAGCTGAGAATAGAATTGTCCTTAAAATGGATGTCTGGTAATAATAATTTCAGCATTAAGTGGAAAAACATTTTCTACATCTGAATCACTTAGTTTTATTCCATGTGCTCTGCTAGTGTGATTCCATTTTTTTCCTGATGGAGCAGATCAGATCTCAGACTCTGTGCCCTGCTTGGAGTACCCTTCCAAGCCTCACTATGTGTTGTCACAATTTATATCTCGGCATAGTTTAGCCTGCTTTTTAAATTACACTAAGGGATTCTGATCACTTTCAGCCACTACTGCAGAGTTTATTATTAAAAAAAAAAATCGTATAGCAAACTGGCTGTCCAAGTCATACATATACTGATCACGTTAGAGTGTACCCAAAATGCTTATAGTGCAAATTCAGCTCTGATTAATGCTGGAATCACTGAGCGTACATTAGTAGCAGGAGATGTATACCTTGTGAATTTGAATAGTACTCAGAGACCTCCATTTTTGAAATTGTAGATAAGTTACATGCAGACAGTAGATTCAAATTTGGTTTGGAGCCTTGTCCCTCCCCTTTCTTCAAGTGGATTAGTAGCTGCACTGTATTGAAAAGTAGTAAATAAACACTGCTTCCTTTCTGTATGTAAGCCTTTCTGAAATCAGTTCTCTAATGGATATGTCTGGATAGTAAACACAATACTCAGTTAGAAGAAGAATGAAATATTTCTCAAGGAAAACATGAAAGGCTGACCTCACCAAAACCAATGGGTGCCCAGTACCTTGCAGATTCTAGCCCCAAATGCTTTCATGTTTTATTCCAGAGCAGTTATTCAGAGGACATATCCTCCAGATTTTCCTCTTGGTTTGTTGGTGGAGGATGTGATATTCCTACGTGGGGATAGGGAAAACACACAAAGGTCTGACAGTGTGGTCTAAGATAAATAATATACTGTATTTAGGGAACAGTAATGCAAATTGCAGGAAAATATGGAGGAAGCAAAGGAAATGTGTATAAGGGCGAGGCATTTAAAGATGATTGGAAAATAGAATAGATCCAATAGGTCTTTTCCATCTAATTTATAAAAGTCTATGAATCTCTGAATATCATACACAGAGAAAGGGACCCTATATGGTACAGTAAATAGCTTTACAGTTGGACAGCTTAAAGCATCTAAAAATAAACCAATAGTAGTTGTTACCATTTGCTTTACATCTGTCATGCACAGCATGTATCCCATTCTTGGTCCCATCAGTGCCTGCAGAACTTAAGCTGTAGTTCAAATAACATTATATACCAGCCTTATCATTGCAAATTTAACTGTCCAACAGTGAACCAATGCAGTGAAGTGTTTTAGAACAGCCTGAGAAGTGTGAACTACCCCCCTGTAAGGTCCATTATGTCCACATTAATATCTATTTTGCTTATTTTATTTCATCTAATGTGCTCATCCATCTGGGAAACAGAAATTTTAGCTAGAAAAAAATCTCTTAAATCCCACCCCCCTTCACATATGTCTCTGGTGAAGTGGAGTACAGATGACTGGGAGCTAGATAGGTTGGGCACATCTGGGGATGATGGTTATCACACCAGGTTGGAGAGATCTGTGGAGGGCTCAGTGTAGCTAATTCTGCAAGGCTTACCATTCTCTTCAAGTCTTCTCTGTCATTTCAACAGAACCCTAATCAAGTTGAAATTGCTACATAGGGGCCAGATTTTAAATTGGTGTAGTGATAATGAAAACCTCAAGTCTCATAGTCACTGATGGGATTTTGTGAAACAGTGCTTGCAAGTCAAACATGGTACTGACCAGCTCTGAAGGTTTACAGATTTGAGTCTGAGACAAATGATTATCCAAGGAAAAGAAAGAGATTTAATCTGATGGCATCACACTGCAGAGGGAAAAACCTCTGCTTTGCTCTGGCATCAAATCTTCTGATTAATCATCAATAGCACAAACACTGAGTGGAAGTTTATGAAGAGCTCATGAGTCTGGCATTATTGGAAAGCAAAGCAAAGATTCCAACTTTCTTAAGAAACTGCTGGAATATGTGGAATAGCTTTCTTTGCTGACATCAAACGAAATACTGCTCCTTCCATGGTTGAAGTGAAAAAAATGGCATTTTGCTTTTCTTCGGCTTTGTTTGTAAGTTAGAAACTTCCATATTAAAGCTCCATTTTTTAAATTTTCTACTTCGGAAACGATTTTTTCCACATTGACACATTCTCACAAAATGAGAGGCAATTGTTCTTATGCGGAACTGATTAAGAATCTTTGAAATTTACTTAAACAATTCATCTGTACATTGTTCCAGTTATTTTCCAAGTGTGTGGCTGGAATTAATAAAACTGATGACAATGTTGAGCTAGAATTGATTCTGAGGATGGTTCTAGCTTCTCCAATCCAAATTTGTGAAGGAAACTTACTAAATTTCTATAAATACTTGTTGTTAGGTACAGCCCTAGTCATAAAGCTTTTTCTGTACAAGCTTTGTTAGAAGAACTAATATTTGTGAATAGACCTTTCTACTTATAATTGTGAATAAACTACCACTGAGTAAAAGTTTCAAACCTACATCCCAAAAGTGGCTACTACAAAGTCCTTGCCTACTCCTGAGACTTTTGGCACATTTGAACTTTGGCAGTTCTGTGCCTCTTGCCCCACTGCCTCTTTGTTCCCTGTCCTTCAGCCACCCTGCTCTCGCTCTCAGGGTACAGAGAGGCCTGTGAGGTAAGGAGCAAAGCAAAACAACAACAGAAGGGAGTCTGAAGGAGCAGGTTGAGCTGCCACTTGTTCCCACAAGAAGCCTGGGGAGATGCAGTGTGCAGAAGGAGCTATTCAGTGAAGCCATGAGAGCAACTGAGGTACTAGTCAGCTGCTCCCAGCAATGCAAGTCCCCCTGGCACTGCACTGTCTCTCCTTGGACCCTTCATGTGTGCAACAGGACCTTCCTGTCACCTTTGCTTTTCCTGTCCCCCTCCTCTTCAACCGCATTTTATGCTATTTATAGCTTGACTAGCCTGCAGAACCTGGTGCACTTTCCTATGGGATTTCATATTTATATGTATCTAGCTTTATGTACACTGCATGAATTGAGACTTTTTTGAAGTACACAAAAGATGCCATGATGCTTTTCTAAATGTTCAATATTTTGTGCTGGATCCTATGATTGGAGTCACATGGCATAAGTTGTAGTTCCCTGTCTGTTTGAGAAATAGTGATGTGCTTAGAAAGCATTTTCACAGCTGGTGTGTGCTTTTTGCAAGCTATTGGAAGCTACTGCAAAAACCTATTATTTCTTTATTTACAAGTAATAAAAACAGAAGTGTTCCTATTCCCCTGTGGCCTAACCTGTCACCCAGGCCTGGAGCTTCCTGAGCCCTGACATCACAGTTGTATTAGTGTATTTATTAAGGACATTTTAGTTCACCGTATATAGTACTGCTACTGTAGTGAACCTTTCTGTTAGTATAAGGGGAGCAGTCCTCCTAGATCTGCTGAATCCTGACATTTCTTCTGTACTATTGGTAGTATAGTACTTTAGTCTGACTTCCTTATGGTTATATAGAGGGGAAAATAATAATCCTGTTAAGTTTTTGAAAAGTATCTGTGCAAAGCACACAATTTCTTCAATCTTTCACTTTTAGGTTTTAAAAATAAAAATGAAGAAGGCAAGTAGCAGCAAGAGTAGAGGAAGAAGTGCTAAAGGAATGGGTATTACTAAGAAAGTAGGCAGTAGCTGGGAAATTAGGGTCTGTGGCCTGGTCTAGCATTTCCCAAGGGGCAAAAAAAGCTTCATGCATTGAACCACAGAAAGCAGCTTTGGAAAAGCTTTTGTCTTAGTGGTATAATGTGACTGGGTGAAATAGTGTGCAAACGGAGATAGGGTCACTTCTGAGAGCCAGATTGTGGTCATGGTGATCCTAGGAATGGAATTGTTGCTAGTGAGAAATTTTGAGAGAACAATTTCCTTCTGCTGCTGTAGATAATGATGAATGGCTGATGAGATTGTAAACTCACTTTTTATCTTCTCCTTCTTCACTTCCAAGCCCTACAAAAACAGAGGAAATAAGGCACAAATATTTAACAATTGTGTTAGTTAACCGTTATATACTACTGCATTTGTATGTGTACAAAATATGCCTTGTGAGGTATCATATGAAAGCTAATAACATGCTGGTTATTAATGTATTGTAAAATTCATGTGTTAACATTAATTAAAACAGTCTAGCCTATGTAAAGGTGATAAATAGATCTTTCCTAAACAAAGGAATGAGGGTTTACTTCAGTTCATGAATTAGCAGGAGACAAAGCGAAATGGGTCCTGGCCAGAGGGACTGGGTGAGAGAAACCATCTTGAACATAGACTGTATGTTGCTAGATTAAATGTGTCTTTTAGATGAGCGTTTTCACCTTTATTTGCTTGTAGCTATCTCTACTTTTATTTCTGAAACATAGTATCACTTAACCTGTGCTCTTTTGTTAATAAGCATGTTTTGCCTTCATTATAAATCATCAGTGCTCTGTAAGTTCAGTGAAGTGTGTTCTTCTAGAAAGCTGAGAGTTCACTGCATAGGCAGCTAACCTAACAGTTTCTCTCTGAGGGTCCAGTGAGAGAGAGTGGTCCTGCAGTAGGACTATTTTGAGGTAAATTCAGGGATGGAGGGATACTAGGGTCAGCTTGCAAGGAGTAACCAGGCTTGGCAAAACCAGAGTGAGGCTTGTGGGCTGCTGGGGTCAGAGCTCTGGACCAAAGCTGCACGATACCCAGGGTTATAAGGCAAATGGTGATGAAACCACTTACTGACCTGGGTAAACCCCAAAACATCATTAAATCTTGTTGTTCTGTCTATTGGATGAGAACAGAAAGAGGGATATATATATTCTCTTGACCTCTTTTGTACAAACACTATTGTAGCCCAGGGCATCTCACTAAAAGGTCATAATCCCAAACTAGTATACCTGATGTGCTCTTCCTATAATCTTTTTCTATATTTACTAAATATTTTTCTGTATTTCTATTTACTTCTAATTGACTAGAACTCATATATGTTTCATTTCATATATTCTATTAATGGAGTTTATAGAAATGAGCACGTGTTATAGATTTTTCCTAGAATTTATTTGTTTGCCTGTATGTTACTTGTATGCAGATCCTGAATACCTTGGGACATTAAGATTGAAGGTCAAAAATCAAGTCATTACAAATCTAACCTTTTAAACTTGAGTGCCATTTAGTATGGTTTTCAATTCCTGATAGTCAAGGAGATTTTCTGATCAGCCATTCATACATTGTTCAGGGATCCTACGCTTCAGGGATAATAAAGCACATCTGGTTTTTAAGTTAAAGGTAGATAATTTATACAGCTATTGTATTAGAAACATTATTAATTAAAGAAGTCAAAATCTAACCCTTCTCCAGTGTGCACATGATCTATGAGAATATATATGACAGTTATGCCTTGATAAGAGGGCCTAAAATGTTTATCTGAAGGTGGAGTAGTACCCCAGTAGGTCTTTTCATTTTCTAACTTTCCCATCTTACAATCTACTGTGTTTGCATTGTACAAGTGGGGAATCATTAAAGGTTAAAGAATATATTATACTGATATGTATTTCATCTTGGATGCTGGACATTTTAGAACAAATCGAAAGGAAAGAATAATTATATTCATGTTGGTAAATGGAAAAGGGGATGCAATGCAACTGTGGTTTGCCAATGGCAGATCATGCTAGACTAACCTGACTTTCTTCTTTGATAACTGATTTTTTTTAGCTCAGGGAAATGCAGTAGTATAGTTGGACTTTAATAAGACATCTGACAGTATACCACATGTGAAATTAGTAATTAAATTAGAGAAGATGAGGATTAGTACAAGAGTTGTAAAGTGGGTAAGGAACTGACTAAAGGGAAAAGCCAACTGGTTGTGCTGAAGAGTGAACTATTGGACTGCGGGGCAGGTTATTTATGGAGTTTCTCAAGGATTGGGCTTGGAACCAATTTTATTCAGTATTTTCATTAATGATCTTGGCACAAATAGTGGGAGTGTACTAATGCAATTTGCTGATGAAACAAAGTTGGGTGGGATCATCAGTAAAGAGGAGGATTGTAATATTACACAGGATGATCTGGATGACCTTGAATGCTAGAGTAATAGAAATGAGATGAAATTTATAGCATGAAGTGTAAAGTATAATAATATTTATAACATACTAATAGAATAGCATACTAAAAATAAATTATAACTAATATAATTATATTTAGGGTATTGTTGCAGGATACTTTCGTGTCCTGTAGGAACGAGGCACACAAACAGCTGTTGAATAGAAGTAGTGAGTTTATTGAAGGCAAAGTGACACACCCACAGCGGGGGCTCCCTTTCGCTGCTGCCACTTAAACGGGGACCCGACACATCGGAGCAATGCCTGGGGAAGAAGCCCACTGCGCGTGGGCACACAGGCAAAGAAATAACAGGAACATTTGCATCTCATGCATACCTCATGAATAACTAATACCTTGTTTCTGTCTTGTTAGTATCATGCAATGCAAACAGGTGTTTCATTTCAAGGCAAGCAAACCGTGAGAGCCAAGTACTCCGACATGGGAAGTATGCGATAACAGGGCAGGGACTGATAACAGTGGCTGAAAATACCCTTTCCTTCCCAGGAGTGAGGAGGGAATGAGCACCCCCCTGGGGGGGTGGGGAGTGAGCATCCCTTCCTTCCCTGGAGTCAAGGATGAGAGCGCCCTTAGCATTCCACCATGACAATGTCTTGCGCACCCTTATAGGTATAATAATAATTTATTCTATAAGATGGAGACTCATCAGGTGAAATCCCCAGATGAAGTGAGAGACCTGGGTGTTGGTTGACCGCAGGATGACTATGAGCCACCAATGTGATGTGGCTGTGAAAAATGGCAAATGTGATCTTATGATGTATCAAGCAACGAATTTCTAACAGAGAAAAAGAAGTATTAATGCCATTGTACAAGGTGCTGATAAGACTTCACTTAGAATACTGTGTACAATTTTGGTCACCTAGTTCAAAGAAGATGAATTCAAACTGGAGAAGAGCTTCTAGGATGACCGGGGGAATGGAAGATCTGTCTTATGAGAGGAGACTGGAAGGGATTGGTTTGTTTAGCTTAGCAAAAGTAAATCAGAGAGTGGATAAGATTGCTGTGTATAAATACATGAGGATGGTAAATACCAAGGAGGGTGAAAAGCTATTTAAGCTAACGGATAATGTTTGCACAAGAACAAATGGATATAAACTGGCCGTGAACAAATGCAGGGTGGAAGAGTTTTTATGCATCAGAAGAGTGAGGTTCTGGAACAGCATATCAATAGAAGTCGTGAGGCAAACAACTTAATTAGTTTTGAGAGAGAGCTGGACAAATTGATGGGTGGGATTGCAAAATGAGGTTGCTTGTTATGGTTCTTCCCCTCCCCCCATGAATTATGGGTGTGGTTTGTGGGAGTTTTTTCCTACTTCTAAAGCAAGGATGGCCACAGCTGGGAATGAGACACTGGGCAGGATGGGCCAGGGCTCTGAGATGGCACTGAGAATTCTGTCTCAATTGCTTGGCTGGCTGGTTCTTGCTCGCACGCTCAGGTGTATCTAATCACTGTGTATTAGGATGGGAAGGAATTTCCCCCATCTCAGATTGGCAGTGATCTTGTGGGTTTTTTTCCTTCTGTGGGTTTGGGACTCTTGCAAGGATCATTTGAGTGTATCTCAATTAATTTTGTGCTGTTGCTAGGATTTCTGGCATTGGTGTACCTCAGTCCACACTGTTCTCTGCTGAGGCACATTATAGTGTAGTCACAGGGCTGTAGTAGTTTGGTCTAATTTTTTGTTGTTGTTGGGTTTAGTATGTGGGTGCTGGTGATGCAGGTGGCCTGTGATATACAGGAGATCAGACTAGATGAGATGATATGCTGGTCCCTTCTGGCCTTAAAGTCCATGATTCCAAGATTGGTTGCTCGCCAGTAGTAGAGACCCAGTAACTGAACAAAGAGCTGATACCTTTCTTGATGGTGACTGAGCAAAAGTTTCCTACCTCTCTTGATTCCACTCCCTGCATTGGGGTGAGTAAGTGGGAAATGAGCACTAATCTAAACACATAATTGATTTATCATGTTAAAAAAAACAGTGTTATATTAAGTGTTATTTAAGATTGTGTGTTCATTAAGATTGTGTTCATTAAGATTGTGATCTGGATTCTGTGATCAAGGACCCTGAATATGGGTCTAGGAAAGGGCACTGGAAGGGCATGTGTCCTTCCAGGCTCCTATGTGGAAAGGGGTTATGGGATGTCTGCATGTGTGGAGAGATCTCTCCAATTACTATTTGTGATGTCATTGTGCTGTACCTGTTTTCTTGTGTTTTTTTTCATGGTGCTAGAAACTTAAAATAATGGTATCTGCAACTCCATTTGGGTGGGGTGGGGAGGACAGGGAAGAGACATGGAAAATAACTTTTCCCAAGAATAAGATATGACTAGGGTTTCTGATTTTAGGTTTTAACCAATAAACATGGATTAAAATAACCAAGATACAAAAAATGAAACCTGTTTTATTTAGAAAAACACCCAAAATCATTACTTATATCTAAGGATTTTGTCTACATCAAGCAATAATGTGGACTACAAGAGTGTGATTTCTCTAGCGAATTAATGTGTTTCCAATTAATTTGTCATCTGGTGCACACTAAGTTCTCTAGTTCTCTTTAACATAGGACTGTTTGAAACATTCCTGTGTTAAAGTATATTTAGGAACATTCCAAAGAGATTACTCATTACAGCATATACTACTGTGTATAAAATACATTACTTAGTACAGCATATAGAAAGAGAGAGTCCCAACTCCACCCACATCCAATTTTTGGGCATTCATATAGAAGATAAAAATCTTTCATTTCATTTTTCCAGATTTGTTTTTAATTAACCCCCCCAAAACAGAAGCCAGAGATATGACATACCCGGGTATTTATATGGTCATGAAATAAAGATTCTCTTGGTTTGAACCTGAAGACTACATGTAAGGTTTGCTCATGCATGGCATGCAGGAGAACTCTCTTTGTCTCTGTTTGCACATGCACAGTTTCTGTTTAAATACCTCTTGGTGCTCCCATGATTTCAGTGATCTATCTGATTGGAACAGATTTGTCAAACCATATAAAAATCTTGCACTAAAACAATTCTGTATCTAAATATAAAAAAAATGGGTCTTAGAATTCAAGCACTTTCTTGAGCTCTTCCACTCAAATACACAACCAATCTTAACTCTACAATTTGGGGCTTCTGAAAAGATCAGTTAGAAAAGATATCTTTTTCTGTACTGTAATGGTACAGAAAAATGTACCATTTTCACATTACAGTACTCTTAACAATGAGTCAATGTAAGAAAGCTATGAAAATAGCTTAGTGACTTGACTGCCACCTACTGTTAATCATGCCACATGTATTTTAGTTTCTGTAGCAGTAAGGACAATGCTCCGGTCAAATGTTAAAGAAAAAGTCTTTTACCACACATGCATTATTGAACTAGAGAGTAACTACAGCTGAATTTCCAAATATTAGACGTCCCTAGAACTTTACAGTCTATATATTTCTACCATAACCGATACTGGAGAATTCAGTAAGGCACAGAGCGCTTCATTCAGGGCTGGTGAAGTTTGAGAAGCTTCATCCTGCAATTACAATAAAATAGTCTGCACATCAAAAATCTTCTGAATCGATTCATTTTCTTTTAAACTTTAAAATTTCAAATATGAATACTCATAATATGGTTTTGTTGCTGTCACTTTCAATAAGTTCTTATGTCAGCTGAGTGTTAACTCGGTTAAAAGAGAAAATATGGAATCTGTCCTCAAAAAGTCTCTAGTCCTTTTGCTCAATAAAGACCCAATCCTACAAAGTGCTTAGTGTTTTTTGATCCTACTGGCCTGAGTCACAATCAGCACTTTGAAGAGTATATCTCTTGTGCAGTATCACTATGACTTGCGATCTTGAGATATTTTTGAAATATTTTTCATGACAATATTTTTAACAAGACATTTTTAATTACCATAAACCAGCCCACAGTCTAAAGTGTAAAGTAGCATACAGAGTAGTTGCTGACACTATGTCTTGAGCCTTCTGAGGCTGATATTAGATGTGATTTTCCATACTCTCTCATGTCTTATTACTTAATTATAGATAGACACTGTGTAATGTAAAACACTATAAACAGTTATAAAAATGGCAAGCAAAAATGAGAAGCAAGCTGCTTGAGTAATTTTATATTCATATGGGAAATAGTTATTTACTATTCAGACCAAAGGAGAACTTATGTAAAGGAAAATATTAATGCTTCACTGGAAATATAGTCTGATATTTCAAATAGATGAAACACCTTAAAACTATATACAATGAAGTCCTTTTTGTGTAATGCTATCATGGTAGGACTGGGAAAGTAAAGTTTGCATCCTTTTGCATATTTTCAGAACATAAATGAAAATTAAGCCTTCCAATTTACTATGCTATGTTTGTGAAAGTTCATATACATACATTACCATAGGATGAAAAAGTTTTTATTTGTTGGAATGTTGGCAGGAAGCAAAAAATTTTATGCTGCTATTCACAAGAGTTTGTGTCAGAAAAATGAGACAATTTTGCAAAATTTTTACTCAGTGCATTCCTTGAAATAAGTACTAATATTGGCACATAATCTGTGAACAGAAAAGAGACTCCTGTTTATAAATCTCAGATCATCCAACTGGGTAAAAAAAGAAACCATATAACTTAGGTGACTGATCAGATGGTGCAAATAGTTGATGATAAAAAGTCATAGTGAACTGTATAAAAATAATTCATAGGCCAAAATGTGCGTTCATACAAACTATTCACCGAAAAATGTCAAATAGCCAAAGCTCATGACCTGATTGTAGGGTGACCAAATGTCCTGATTTTATAGGGACAGTCCTGATTTTTGGGTCTCTTTCTTATATAGGTTCTTATTAACCCCCCACCACCACCACCCTTTGTCCCAATTTTTTCACATTTGCTGTCTGGTTACCCTACCTGGTTGTGGATTATTTAGGAACAGAAAAATGGGTTAAATTCAACAGATTGGTGCTGATGAGTAAGTCAACCAGTTGTACTTATAACTTTAAGAAACAATAATCTTTTGGATTGAAATTTTCCATATTTGGAGTTTCTCTGAAAGTAAATGCTTCTTTTTGATGCTTGAACAAAATCCCCTTCTTTTGTTTGAGTTATGAGAGGCAACAATGTTTTTCCTGCTTTAAAAAATTCTGACCATTCCTCCCTCCCGGCCCACCCTTCCTAAGGAAAACAAGAAAAATAACTGAACTTTAAAATTTCAAAGTGGGAAAATGAACAGTCCTCACTGAGGACTGCTTGACTTACTAAATTTGCAAAGGACAGTTATAAAATAACGAGCACTGGAAAATATTTTGTTGTTAGCTGTACTCTTAAAAAAAACAGATGCAGTGTGCACATAAGTGTGCAACTCATTGATTAATGGAATTTACCCTATATTCTTGTAAGATATGCAGGCCCAATGTGACTGAAGTGAAAACAGTTGAACAAATGTCAATGATTATTTTACGGCACCTAGGTACCTCACAATACATATAAATAGAAACACGTGATCCCTGCTCCAGAAAGCTCCCGATCTCATTTCACACATGACACAATGAAAAGACAACAAAAAAGTGTGGTGGATATGTGAGGAGAGGCAAGGCAGGGGTTATAGTACAGTAATGGGATTATGTGGTTACTCAGCAAAGGCATTGGCCCAGCATGGCTGAACAATTTGGGGCAAGGTAAGGATATCTTATAAAAAGAAATGCCTTCATTGAGTCACTTCCTGAGAGGTCTCACTAGAGGTGATTTTTATAGAGGGATTTGAATGAGAAGTGATTTGTGGCTTGGCACTGGGTTCCGGAAGGACAGTTTATGCCTAGGATTGGGCCCATATATATGCTATAAATCCATAAGTGTGTGACTGTATGAAGTTTTCATGGTACAATTTAGGGCTGTCTGCTTTCCCCAGCAATGCAAAAGTCATGAGTGAGTTGCACATTTTGTTCCAAACCAGTGCCAATGAAGCCTTTGAGTCTGAATCATCTGACACAGCTGACACATGAATCATAGCTGTACAGTTATCCTTATTTATATTGACTCTGACAGTCAAACCATTATATAAAAGGGTATTAATATGTTAATTAAACTAATTAAACAGACCAAATGTTAAAGTTATAGGCTGCTGCTTCCATTCCAGTAATACATGACTTACTCAAAGCTAAACAAAGAAGATTTTACTTAAAGTACTGGTAAACTAGCTGATAGAATAAAATTAAGATGACCTTTTGATAGATGTCTGTTTATTGATTTAAATTCATCTTTTTGTGAACAACGTTGAAGAGGTCTGTTAGAATACAAACATATATAATAACATGAGCTAAACAATTTTTATTTCTTTGTGAGTCATTATGGAAAGATTGAAGCAAGCTTCACCTAAGTGTAGTGATGCAAAAAAAAATAATAGTATCCAGTCTGGATGTGCAACAGCAGAGGAAAACAGGAGCTTCATATTAAAGTGCCTTCTAGGTAGCTGACATGATGCATCTAGTCAGACGTAAATAATGACAGACGGAAACTATCATGAGGTCTGTGAAGCATCAACACGCTGCCATCATTTTCTTTCTAACCTTGCCTTGCTAGCAGCTCTCAGACTTACAGGCTGAGAGATCATTTAAAAAGCAAATCCTAATGATGCTGCCCACTGTAACAACAGCCAGTGAGATTGGCATCAATTTAGCTCAGTTTAGAAACTCAGAATAGCAGCCATTGTTGAATATGACACCCTAAAGTCACATTATTCTTCCCCCGCCCAATCCCTCCAGCTATTTATGTATTTTGCAGAAAATTATTTACCTGTATGGAGGAAGGGGAGTGAATAGTCAATCTCTGTTATTCATCTGCCTCTCAGAGTATAAGTGCTTTGATTATTTGTTTTTACTGGACTGGTTTACGTGGCTACAAAATGCCAGGAAGATGATTTTTATTTTTCTTTGTATACATTTTTGTACATTATGTATGCAAAGGATAACTGAGTAAATAATATCCCACTGTCCCTGTAGCTTAAGCTTAGCACTGTTATGATGCAGATAAAAACATTACATGGCTGCCAGAATCAATGTGGAATGGCAGAGCAATTTTGCAGATGCAACTCAGGAAAAAAAACCCAGTTAATTGTGTTGTCCAGATTCAGCAAGAATCTATTCACTAACACAACCTACGATAAAACAGTAACACATTTTATTTGTTAAGCCAGTCACTTCATTGCAAGCTACTGGGAGCTGGAGCTGATGCGCAATAACATAATGGCATGACCACTTTGCAAAGCAGAATGTAGCTTTGGTTGGGTGCAAGCAGGGCACAAGGGCTCAGACAGACAGATGACAACATGAAAAAAAAAAGTAAATGAGACTGCTTGTTTTTGATTGTAAACATTATTTTCATATACAACAATGAATTTCATCCTGTTAGCTAAACCTGACCCAAGGCTGTATACTGTGTTTTCATTGTTTGTATTTTTTTTTCTTTTTTTTTTTTTTTGTGTGTGTGGGGTGGAGAGGGTATGAGAGGTATGCTTGGCAAATCTTTCCAACGCTTTAATCAAAGACTAGGCATCTTATCTCAGGCTAAGAAGATGTTAATTATTTTTAAAAGTAGCATTAAAAGACTTTTTCTATTTCATAGTGTTGTTAATACTAATGCAGAATTTGTGACTCTCAAAGAAAATAGATGGCCCTTGATTCTGTTGATGATATCAGGTACTGTATAGGTTGATTTCCCTAGGCAGATGTGAAAAATGTACTATTTGGTCTTAAATTTAGACTTAATAAATAGCTAATTTAGGATCTTGTTCTATATGCAAAGATATAATCACAAGGCATTCATTTTTAAAAGGTTTCATTTATTCTTGTGAGCTTAATTATTGCAAGGAAACTCTGAGCAATTTGTTTTTTTTTACCAGTGTCTGATTTCTGAGAATGGTTATTAAATATTAAATGGATGCATAATTCAGGCAATTAAGAAAGTAATCACACAAAGTAATGTAATGGAAGTTAATTATTACTGCATAAGCAAATAGTTCATTAATGCTAGTAGTTGCTATGGCTGCATTCTTAATACATGCAGAACTGAAGCATGAATCCTCTGTGTATTCAAAGAAGTACTAGGAAGTATGGTACTGCAGAAAGAGTGTTCCTACTAAAAGGCATAGGCAAATAAGGTCTTTTTGACCTCTGACTTCTCTAAATAAGGTGGGATCATCATTACTTAAGAGAATTTTATTGAAACCATTGGTGCTCTAGATGCTTATAATCTTTTCTGTTTGTACTTCCAACCATGGCTTAAATCAAGGAAGAACTTAGGGAATTCAGCTTCTTAAAAAAAAATCACCAATCCTACTTCGCCTGTTAAAATCCTACCCAGTGGTGTTCCACTTGTTAAAAAGCTATAAAATCATTATATGTAACTTAAAAGGATTGTACAATTTTTCAATACAAAAGCACAATAGATGGCAACCACCCTTGTTAGATTCTGTTCCTCAACAACTTGTGCAAAATCTGACATTTCTTTGCTAACACTGTCTCCCTAAAGCATAACATTTCATAAAGACTATTTTAAGTAAAGTCCAGACACACACAAGCCGCTATATTCTTCTCAGTACTTTGTGATGCAATAATATTAACCTTAGAGCCGTATGGTTCAGTAAGAGATGGGAGTAGCTGTGGCCTAGGGATGAATAACACCAAGATAATGAGCCTTTCCCCAGTATCGAATGGCAAGGAGACCAGACAAGCAGTCCCATTCATTTTGCGGCTTTTAGGGACATGTTGCATATCCATTTACTATCTATTACTCTTATTATTTGGGGCACTGGTGGGAGAAGACTGGTCTGTATCCAGCACCTGAGCAACAGTTATCATATTGGACAACTGATAGCTGGTGTCTGCTGACCATTATTATGAAGAGCGGCACATATCTAGAGGTTCTTGCTTATTGCTGCATGGCTTCCACAGATGAGAGTGGGTAGGTGTTGGAACTGGGTTCTGTTGCTTGCTTTGCCACATGGCACAGCTGAAAAGTGGGCATTATGTTACCCTTGGCATAGATTAGCTAGCCTGAGGGCTTCTCTAAATTGCCCTGGCTGACTGTTGTCCTCAAGGGGCCATGTACCAGCTGGGGGCAATCAGAGAATAATGCCTATCAGCCACACCACCTCCCCATCTCAGAGGCTGTAGAGAATGGAGAAGGAAGTAGGAGTATGAGCTGACTATGTTGGCTTAAGACTCACTGGTTCCCCAAAGGTGGAGATCTGGAGATTTTCTGATCCTTTTGTACCGAAGGATTTGAGCTGTCCATAGAATCTGAAAATAGAATCACGACAGTTCAGTGCACGCGCACAAGAGAGAGCATGGTGCACTATGGGGAATGTAATCTGGCCATGTAGCTGGGCCCATAGTGGAGAATGGGAACATAAGGGACATGGAACTACAGCTCCTTAGAGGCATCAATATGGCTTAGGTGGAAGCAGATATTAGCATTAACACAAAATGGATATTTCAATTGAAAATGTCAAAATGAAATATTTTGGACATTTCTGAATATACATTTTTAGGAATTTTTCATTCTTTGAAAACTGTTTTGATTTTGTCCCCAAAAATGCAGAAATATTGGAAACTCCTGTGGGAAGGAAAATTTGGGTTTTGATCAACTCTAATCATGATGACAGTCGCATCAGCACTAACAATCAGGCAGGAACTCAGCCACCTACAAGAAAGCTCTTTTCACTGTGATGCTTCCTGGGGTACCCAGAGCTGTAAGGAGCCTTGCTGCCACCTGTCCTTAGCATGAGGAAGACTTGTCTGTGCTTGCTGGGGCTCAGCTCCCTGATTCCTCCAGCCTCTGACGGCAGAAGCATGGCCTTCTCAGCTTCACAGGCCTTGCTCTTTCTGTACAGGTTTGTTATAAGCACCCGCTACCCTGAGTCCTCCAAGTGCCCAGCCCCTGGTCTATTGAATGCTCACAGAACTCTGATTCCCTACTCCCAAAGGGATAGAACACCACTCCGCTTAACACTTAATAGCTCTTAAATAAATTTAGTCTTGTTTTCACTATAATTACACAATCAAAGAACACAGATTCAAATGATAGTAGGTAAGGATACTGGGGAAAAAGACTGCATATAAGACAAAATAATAACATTCTTTCTAGATCCTGAACTTAACTCACAAGACTGCTTACCTCAAGTCCTTCTCTCAGTGTTTTAAACCAGGGAGGCGGAGATCCTCCTTTCATAAGATTAAGCCAAATGGCAGCTTGTCTTCCCAGACTAATCGATCCCAGGTGTACCTCCCTTCCCTCAGTTCCACCCCAAACATGCAATGTCTTTACTCAAACACAGGCTAACCCTCACTGGTTTTGTTTTCTTTCTGCAGCACTTGCAATCTTCTCAGTAACATTTAACTCAATAAACAAACAAACTTCCACTGTAAATACACAACAGTCAACTAGGAAGATAAGTGTGCACACCTCCTGTCTGGAGAAATCTATCTCAATGCCTGCTACTAGAGACCTGCCTTTAACTTCAAGGCTTTAAGAACATAATTTTCAGTATACAGCTATAACTCCTTACACATTATCTGTACATTTCACAATGATTATAATGACCAGTATGACACATACTTTCAGTAGAGACCTTACATGGCCCCTTTTGGTGAACCCAGGGGACCCCTGTAACTTTCTAGAGGGCATTAAGAGATCCTTGAGTCACATTCACTCCTCCTCCATTTCAGAAGCACACTTTCAACCCTTTTTGAAAACCCTATCAAACCAATGTCTTTTGCAGTGTGCCCAGAATGGCACAAAGTTCATCCTAGTTCATACCCAGGTGTTGGGAAGCAAGTTCCAGAGTTTTGGAGCCCTCACAGAGAATGTCCAGTTAACGTCCCTGGGAGAGGGATGTAGCTCAAATGTCTCTTGCTGACCATAGCAGTGGTAGTATGGCAAAGGGATATAGATGAGCCTTCAGCTAGGCATGTAACAGACCACTTAGCGTTTTATAGATAATATCCAATACTTAAACTCTACCAAGACACGAGCGGGTGACCAGTATAGATCCCAGAGCACTGGTGTCATGTGCTCCTAGCAAGATGTCCTGCTCAATAAGCAACCTATTGTATTCTGCACCAATATCAGTCTCCAAATGGCTTTAAGGTGTAGCCCCATGTACAGTATATTGTAATAACCTCAAAAGTAGACTAACAGTGGCAAGGTCCTCATTCAAAAGGTAGATCACAACCTCCTATTTAGACAAAGATGGTAAGAGCTGACTGGGTTACTGCTATAACATGATCATTGAACAGGAGGTGAAGGTCTGAAATCATCCCTACATTATGAGCCCTACCAGCTAATGGTGGACATACTACCATAATCAAAGGCGGCTCCTTCATCTTCTCCAGCTTCTTTCTCCATCATCACCTCATTGTTGTCATCAGCCAGCCCCATCAATGCCCCAGTTTTAGCTACGCATTGACTGAGGAGCTGAACCATATTGTTTCTCTAGGATGAGATAGAGACATGAAACTGAGCATCACCAGCATACTGAATACTAACTTCATAGCTACATAACTAACATAGCTTCTTACTAACATGTCTGGTGGCCCGTATACACATTGAACAGACTGGTATCCTGTATGATCCCACACTCAATAGTTCTTCAGGAAGAGGAAAAAATGCCCATAATTAGTTGTTGTGCAGCCTGGTCCACTCCTACCAAGGTTGAAGACAAGTTGTCAGCATCTCATGATCAATAGTCCTAAAGGCAACTTGCAGATCTAATAATGCCATTATGGACTCTTAGTCTTCATCCATCACCATGAGGAGAGACTCAACCAACGTTATCAATGCAATCTCTGTGTCAAACTTAGGTCTATATCTTGGACAAGGTCCAAGGACATCAAATCCATCTAGATACCGTGTAGACTGTCTCACCATACCTTTCTCCACAATCTTCCCCAAAGTGGAAAGATGTGATACTGGTGAATAATTGGCTACATTATCAGCATCAACTAATGATTTCTTGAACACTTTTCCAATGCAATTTGTAATTATTTATTTGGACTGTAATTGATCAGCTTCATCATATGAAATTATTTCTGCTTCCTAAGTGAATTACTTCAAAACCCACATAACCTTTCAGGATGTCTATAGGAAAACTTCTGGCAAAAATAATGGCAACACATTCTGGCAAACACCAATTTGGTGAAAAGAAATTCATTCATGTTGTCTGAAAATGAATAAAGGGATCACAAATGTCATCTAAATGAATTTTCAGGTTTTGTTTGAATGAAACTTTGCATGTATAAGTATGGACCTGACCCCACAAACTCTTACTCACAAGAATATTCCTATTTCTTTCAATGAAACCACTCAAACAAGTAAAGGTTTCCAGGATTGAACCCAAGCAGTAATCATTTCATGAAAAAGTATTATGCTCTGAAAAATATTAACTAATCAGTATAGTGAATATGCAGTATATTCACTGCAAATCACTGTTATGTTCTGAATTGAAAACTTACTGATGTGTTCTTAGCAGTACGATATGATATACTGCATATCTTCTACTGACAAACTGTTGAGAAAAAGAGTAGAATTTTATTTTAGATAAACTTTTTCTACATTCATAAACTTTTTTGCTTTTTTCAAGATTCACTTCCCTATGTTGTGAATTGCAGAAATTTGTTTCCAATTTCTCATTTGTTTCCAAAAAAGAATATTGAAAACTTCATCTCTTGTGTATTGATTTGGTCTTTTTCAAGATAAAATAACTTGATCTACAATAATAAATTGGTTTCACTTGAAACCATTTTGGCAATTATTGAAGTTCTGGTTTAATGTGCTGCATGACTAGTGGACATTTTTCTTTAATTAACAGTGAATATTTGTTCTGAAAGAAAATCTCAAATCCAGAAGAAATAATTTACATTAACTCATACAGTGAAAGAGGTCCAGTATTGAGCTCCTTATATTAAGGGTGGAGAACTTCTATTCTTCACTGGACTCTATGCCCATACTACTACTTCTCAATTAGCTAGATCTCTTATAATCTGCTTGACAACAAGTTATCATTTAAATTCCCAAGTGAGTCCTTTCACTGTATACAGTGTATGTAGAGTCGTGGGCAGAGATCTACCATTAAGTATGCCAATCTAACAAATCCACAGACTGGAGTAAACATGGCTGTAAAAGCCAGCTGTCATGATAACAGTCTATGAGCTTTGGCCCTGGGTGGCTATATGTCTTTGGCAATATACTAATGGGCTCTAAAGATGCATGATGATTACCATCTATTGGTGGCTACCAATTTCTATGTTGTCTGTGCCAACCAAATAGCAGAAACTGAGACACTTTGAAGGTGTACACAGGAATGGTATAAATTACACTGGGTTTTTTTTTTCTTTTAAAGGCCACTGAACTAGTAGGCCTTCTGACATTTAATTGTAGCTATTAGCAAAATAATCAAAGCAAAAGTTTAGAAATAATTGAGGCAAGTCTGTTTACCTTATTGCAGAATTCTCCACCTAAAGTGAAGAAAAATCTTACAGAACCTAATAAAAATTTCCTGGAAAGATGGAAAAATCAATTGAAGTAAATGAGAACAGTTTCATTCTTAGTGGAGTAGTAATGAGGTAGTTTGCTGGAGAATCTCTCTGATTAAGAGTGTGCATATTTAGCACTACCACAGCTTACTTTTCTGTGGAGATCAGACACTTAATACAATTAAATATTGTGGGAAATGTAGCTCTGTAGTGTCATGTCCTTGCTAAAGTTATGAGATTACATGCTACCTGTAATAGTGGCATAAAAATCAACACCTTGCTGGGGCTAGAAAAGAGAGAGCTGCTTTGACTATTCTATTTTTTAAATGTTTGCCCTAAGATGATTCACTAACCTCTAGGGTTGGCCATGTAAAACATATTTTTATCAGTCTTTCTAAAGCCACATTTGGTGTTCCATTAGCAGCATGCAGTAGACCCATGTGTCCTCTGCATTACACTAATTGTTTAAGCATGACAGGTTATTACTTCAGTCAGAGGGGTAATGAAGATTGGAAAAAAAGTAGGGCACAAACACAATTTTCTAGTTCTCAAGAAGCAATTATAAATAGATGAGAAGCCATAAAAATATTACACATGGGAAATGATCTTCAGTACTGAAATGGATGCTATGGCAGTAGACAAACTGCAGCTGGTGATTAAACATAGCCAAAGTATTCTGCAGGAAAGTGGAATAATACAGATTTGAATCAGAATTCTTAAAACACTTCTGCATCAGGAGAACTTTTAGACTGGTTAGAGGAGAGTCTGAAAGGATCTAGTTAAGGTGTTTTTTCAATAATGAGGTAGTGTGCAGATTGAACAGGAGATAGCACAAATCAGAGAATATCAGGGTTGGAAGAGATCTCAGGAGGTTATCTAGTCCAACCCACTGCTCAAAGCAGTACCAACACCAACTAAAGCAGAGAACCAAGCAGAGTTCTCTCAGAATTTCAACACCTTCAACATATTCCTGCAAAACATTGAGATTTTGACAAATCAGCATTTTCCGACAGAAAAATGTTCTGTCAGAAGAGTTCTGATAATGACTAAACAGCCTTCTGAAACCCAAAGTATTGATTAATTTTAACAGCGGGCATAAAGCATTTTGAGAAAAGGACTTTGAAACAGTCAACATGCATGTCTTTCTTATCTATAGGCTTATCAACCCCTGATGGTAGTCTAGGCAGGCCCAGCTTCTTCAGGAAAGCCAGGAAGGTGCCTGTGTCTATCTGAACAATTTCCCAACAACCGCCTCTCCTTAGGGTGAAGGAGAGGGTGCCTCTTTTTATCCAGCTATAGTTCTCTTGATCTTCTGGTTCCCAGTCTTGTTTTGCCACACGCAGCCAAGTTTTGTAACTTGTCTGAAACCCAGAGGGAGAATCTTCACAGCTAATAGCACAGGCATTCTCTTAACTACCCTTCAGTGTTTACCATGGGATAGTTTATCTTGAGCCATTTCTTTTAATTCCTGTTTGTTTTCCAACATCCCTGCTGATTTAACCCAGTAGAGACATACAAGAAACATCCCAATATAGCTACAGTAGACTCTCGATTATCCAGGATGATAGGGAAAAAATTAATCCTGGTTAATAAAATCCCAGATAATCACCATCTATAGGAAATATGGGGGCTCACCAATCACCCTGCGCCGGGGGAAAGGGGTGTTCACTGTCTGCCCTGTGCCCTGGTGGGTTTTTTTTCTTTTTGTGCTTGGGGCTGCAATGAAGTCAGAGCCGGCCCTGTGAGTTACGCATATTTTTTTTGACATCCTGGTTAACCCAATCCTGGATAATCGAGAGTCTACTGTATATGGTAAATATCCCATTAACCAGGTCAACATACAATATTAATAAATTATTAGAGAGGAGCTCCACATCCGTCACACACAACATAGAAAATGAAGTACCACTGCCGTGACTTATTTTTAACTTTCCTTCAGCATATACATCTATTTTCTCTTGTCATACCACAGGATTATTCCTAGGAGCTGGAACGCTGTCACTAAATGCAGAGGAAAAAAGTGTACATATATAGGGTGCGCGCGCGTGTGTATAAATATAAAAATATCTGGACTTTGCTAACAGAATAGGGAGAAGTTGGCTGAATCTTCAAATACTACTTTTAGTTCAGGGTTGTGAAATTGCATCATTTTGCCCTTCCACCTTTATTTTTTAAGTTTTCAATAAGCCTAGAAATTGAAATTGTTCAGCCAGGAAGAGGACAGAACACACTTTGTGTGATTTGTTTACCACGACATTGCTTTGTTTTCAATTGTTAGTTGTATGTATTTATTTATTTGTATTGTGAGGCTCCTCATCGTCCCTCTAAAAACAGATAAGAAAACACAGTCCTGGCTCTGGACAGCTCATGATCTAATTGAAAAAGCAACTGCCTTAACAAGTGAGTGTTACAAACAGTAGGAGGGAAGAAGGATGAGTGACAAGTTTGCACCGTTATGAAAGCTAAACAAACTACATAATGTAATAGTTCCGAATCAGCTAGATGTTCATCTTTACAATTATCATTCTGTTCCTGATCCAGTCATAACCCCCATGCTCCCTCAACATTCACCTCACTCCTGCTCCCTCCTGCAAAAAAATAACACTGCTCTTGCTTCCTGTTCAATGGATGTATTGATTGATTGACTCCTTTGATATACACTGTCCCCAGTTGCTCCCACCTAGGTTTTATTTCCTAAAAAGGAACTAATAAGATTATCATCTTAACTACCTCAGACAAGGGGCAGTTGTCTTCTACCAAAGCCCCAGCCCCCTGGGCTCCATAGAATTCACCACTATTTAGAGGGAATGGAGAGATCCCTGCAGATGTCAGGTGAAAGGAAACAGAAAGTCCATAGGGAGCATAGTGTGATGAAACAGCACACAAGTTAGGAAAGTGCTGCTCCCATTCAGCTACCCACTTTTACTGTGCTCCCTCAACAGCCAATCTCCCAACCCCACAAAACAGGTCAGGGTATGGAACTGTCAACCACATCAGGACAAGGTTAGAAATGGGCCATTCCCTAATGCTGCTTAGAGCAAGTGGGGAGGAATGGACCTCTAGTGCTTCACTAGGTCTGGTTTCACAGGGAACTAGGGGGCATGGCAGGCTCAGCTAGCTCCCATCCCTTCCCCCAGTGCGGCTGGCAGCTGTTACTGCGCAATAAAGTTCCCAATGAATTGGAAGATGGTGCAGCTGCAGGAGTCGGGAACAGCTTGCTGTCTCAGTTTAGACATTGATTATCTCTGCCTTAAGCATCGAGTGTCATTCTAGTCAATGGCATTACAACAGGGAGTTCAAAAAAGCACAGAAATAAAAGAGCACACACAAGCACAAACAATGCTAAACAAAGGGAGAAAATGCTAAAGATAAAAGTAGAGTAAAGTTGCTGGTGAATTTGAGATGGGTACCTGCAGATCTTTGTTTAGCTGGTGGTGATGATAGCAGTATGTGTAAATTTGTGGAGTGTGTGATTGCGGTGGGGGATAGAACAGGATATTTTTTTTGACCTATCCTGCCAGGTCATTACTATCCTGCTTTGTAGTCTTTCCCACTCCAGAAATAATGCATCCCCAAAATGTCTGCAACTGATACAGTGTTTTGTGGGTGAATAAGGAATGACTAAAACAATTCAGAAGGAATTACTATTATTATTTATTGTTTCTGTCAACAATGTGCTTAGCGTCATACCATACACAAAAACAAAAGCCAGTCCTCATTCTGAAGAGCTCATAGCCGAAAAGATCAACACATGAAAGACAAGACACCCATTTGAAATTGGAGGGTCAAGATAATCCAACTGCTAGAGCTATCCCCCTGTTATGGAGAGAATATGGTGATATTACATATTTATGGGAAATATTTTCAAAATTCTTTTTGTGCCTTTCTGTGGCATGTCAATGAAATGTAAATTGAATGGCAGATATATTTAAGTTACTGCACAAATGAAAAAGTATTTTAGTGCAGTGTATATATTTGGACTAAAAGTGAAAAGGTTTTTGTTAAGTATTATTTTCTAAACCTTCAGTCTTGTTACTGAACTCTTAATATTGGTTCCCAGAACTTGGACTTGAGTTGGGATATTGATAGACTACCTGATGTTGGTCAGTTCATTTTTCTGAGCTACTTCGCAAGAGTCTGAAGTCTGAGTGGACCAAGATTCCAGTCAATTTAGGAAGTTCTGTCCTCCTATGGTCCCATCCCTGTGCATTTAAGGGCAGAATTTGTCTACTAAGAATGAAACAGCACAGGATTTCTGATATTTACTTTGCAGTCCAAAACAATAGACTTCCCTCTTTTTAAAAAAAATGTGTAGCAGCCACGGCTGCAGTCCCTAAAAGTCCTGGAGTCATTTAGGATTAACTCACATACAGGAGAAATTTGGCCAGACTGGCTGTTACTTAATATCTTTCATTAATTCGATACGAGGCAGTACAGTGGTAGAGGCTTTTAGTAACAGTGCACCCAAGTAATTTGGGACTCGCTTCCAGACAGTGCAAAAAGTCTGTATATGTCACTTTCTAAAATCAAGTTAAAAGTAGGAAACTATTTTTGCCTGAAACAAGAACCAATCCAAATGTTTGTCCGCAACTCAAGCAAAGTCTTTTCTGCAGTTTCATAAAATTCAGGTAACTTTCTCCCCCGACCCCAATATTTTTAATTTCATGTTCTGCCATTCTTCAGCAGCACTCTGGTTCGGTCTTGCAGCTCTAGTGCCAAAATACAGGCAGACTCCTTCCAGACCAGTGATCCAAACTCAACGTACGTGGATAAGCTTTGGTTAAGGGTTATATATTTACATCATAATCTGAACCTCTGAACATTGTTCCCTTCTGTCTTCTGTGTGTGTCTGCTTGTTAGACTTTTGGCAGCTGGAGCAGTCTTCAGATTGGTGCACTGTACAGAACCAAGCACATTGTCTGTATTTAACAGTTAATATAATAGACTAATGTATGCACGCATAAATATATAATTTGTGCATGTCTGTGTGTGCATATATAGTAGACAAGTAACTTAAAATATTGCTTCAACTAATACAGCAATTCATAGTGCTGAAAGTTTGCTTTCTTATCTTAAGACAATAGAACTTTAAAACTTGAGTGAGGAAGACAAATTAGGCTGGAGACAGGAATGTTCCTGATTTAGCTACAAATTTTATTTTAAGCAATTTTGGAGCCAAGGACATTCTGAGGATCATTTCCAAGCTAGCATGGAGATAGACTAGTGTGTACATAATATGTAAAACATGAAAAATGGTATGGCTGCTTATAAGTGTACCAAGTGTTCTGGGTGTCTGGGGTCACCTAGAAATCATTAACTATGCCACATCAGTGCTAGACATAAGTCATAATAATAATATTATGCAAAAGTTTACTTTAGTTTGTCCTGCCAATTAACAGTTTAGACCTTTCTTATACCCAAATATGTATATACGTGAGTGTGGCAGGCTTTGTACCTCGTCAACTTCTTAAGTCGGGGGGCAGGAGGTAACCCCGCCTCTCTATGCGTACCTCCATTTTCTAAACCCTCACTCCCCTGGTAATCAGCGCAGTGTGGACCAATGGCCAGGTTCCATCTACAGCCTCTTCCCTAGTGGAGTAGTGTGGTCTAGCGGCCGGAGTCCATTCAATGTGCCCCCAGGGCAGTGCAGCCCAATGGCCATGGCCCACTTAATTCCCCTTTCTCTAATGTGGTGGTGCAGCCTAGTTGCTGGAGTCCCTTCAATGCACTCCAGGACAGTGTGGCCCAATGGACAGTTTGCCTAATTATCCTCCGCTAGTGGGATAGCATGGCCTAGTGGCCAGAGTCAATAGAGCCACCTTTGAAGGCAAAGCAAGGGGCCTAGTGGCTGGTTCCTGGGAGCCATCACAAGGAGGTGATGGCCCTCAGGAGGGGGGTCCAGGCCCACCTGACTCCACCAGGCCCTGACCCACGGCCTGGACAGCAGAGGAGTGGTCAACCACAGAGTCAGCAGGGAATCCTACCGAAAGACACTGACCTCATAAGGATGGGAGGCACCACTCCCTCGCCCTCCCTGGGTCACTTCCTACCGGCTCTCCTGCAGCAGTGGTCCATATGGTATCAGGGTCTCCAGGCTCCTCAGCCCCAGACACTCCCTGGGGTTCTGATAGCAACAGGCTTCTGGTCCAGGTTTCTGGCTCTTCACCTCTCATAAGTAAGGGCTGTAACCAGGGCCTTCCCTAGCTATTCTGGGGCCCTACACAGCCCCCACAGGGGCGGAGGCAGAGCGGCCAGGCTCCATGGGAGAACGGGGCTGTCTTGGAGGATAGGGGGTAAAGTGACACCCCAGCATTCAATGGTGGTGCGGCTGGGACTGGGTCTCTGCACTTCCCACTGCCAGTGAGTGCAGGCCCGGCCCTGCTGCAGTCCTCAGAGGAGCAGGGGCAGGGCTGGGGTGAGGCAGGAGCTTTGGGGAATGGGCAGAGCAGGGGCTGGGGCGGAGCAGGGGCAGGAAGAGGCAGAGCAGGGGCTGGAGCAGCAATTTCCTGGTGCCCTACGCAGCTGCATACTTTGCGCATGGGTAGGGATGGCCCTGGCTATAACAGTTCCTGCGCTGGAGCCCCTGCCAAGTGTCCTTCCTCCTCTGCAGACCGCCCTGACTGAGCAGCTCTGCAGGCTTTTACACCTGACTTCCAGGTGGAGCATACCCAGCAGACCTTCAGGGGTGGGGCTTCCTCTCTTAGGAGGGAAGGATTAAACAACGCCCCCCCCCACCCAATACCACTCCATCAAGGGAGAAAAACTGTCATTTTGACTCCAGCTTGCCTAGCTCAGATAAAGTAGCAAAAAGATAACATGCCCATGTGCATTAGCACAGAAGTGCAAGTCTCTGGCATTTTAGTTTCCCAAAAACGTTAGTTGTAAAGATAATTGACTGACTGGTATATGGATCTATGCTGAGGTTATGATTTCATCCATGTACATGTGATCAGTCCTTGGAGGGGCTTAAAAAACGGTGCTGACATTTAAATGATATTTTCTCTTTAAAATATAGCCTCTACACCTGTGTTGTTTAGGAGTTGCCTACAGAGATGCAGTGCTTTCCACCAGAGAACTTCACAGGATTTTAGTATTAAGCATGAATTTAACTTCACACGCTAGTGGGGGGAAGGGGAGGTAGTGCTAGCAATTTTTTGGTCAAAATTTTGTTTCAATGGAAATTCTCTGATCTGTACAGGTAGGACCATATTAGAAATGAGGAAATTGAGTCTTGGGGAGGTTAAGAGACTTGCCCAAGGTCCCACAGGAAGTGCCTGGAAAAGCTGGAATAAGCTTTGGGGTATTGCATAGTAAAAATATTTAATCCTAAGATTTTGTGGACTAATACCCACTTTGTTGGATGCACCCAACTACGGGGTTGTGTCAGCAGGGATCTCTATGGGGATAGGGATACTGTGGTGGGATAGGAGAGGTGCTGGGTGAAGGGGCCAGGCTCCCTCTGTGCCCGCTCCTGTTCCATTCCGTTCCCAG
>ML677340.1:20900966-21058131 GCA_007922305.1 Dermatemys mawii
GGCCAGGCTGGGAACGGAATGGAACAGGAGCGGGCACAGAGGGAGCCTGGCCCCTTCACCCACTACTTCTCCTACCCCAGTCCAGTTGGACCCTGCCCCCTTCAGAGAGAGAAGCTCTGGAGGTGGAGGCAGCTGGTGAATTCCCCCCTTTCCTAGGGATAGGGGAGGCAGACTTTTGGCTTCAGGTTCCATTCACATGGTGGCAGGCTCTGGTTCCAGGCTCTGGCCCGAGGTTCACCACCACCACCGTCATCCCTGGTCCCAATGCTTCCCTGCCCACCTCCCCATTCAGGACTTAAATTTGTCCCAGGGCTGAATAAGTCTGCTGTGAAAAGTGTTAATATCACTTTTCACAGCAGAAGACTTACCAGCTATGAAGTCTTAGAAGAAGAAAAGCGCAATCAAAAAAGCAAAAGAAACAACAACAAAACAAGAACGTGCAAAGCACGTAATTTGTGTTTCTATTCTGTTTAGGTCCAGTAAAGAATACAGACAACTCTACATTATTTTGATTATTGAGTCTGTAAAAAACACCCTACATAAATAAGTTACAATGATTTAGATATCTGTATGTGCATATTGATTTGTGGTTACTGAGCTATTTTGATACGCTGTCCTGTAGAATACTAGGTCTGCAACAGCTCACCACCTTCTCTGTTAGACAGCCACTACTTTAACTTCTCATTCACTCATGAGCAATGCCAATGGACACTAATGCAGTAGCTCTGCCAGGGAGACGGGCATGAGAATGGGAAGCTTAGTTTGTACCTCCCAGAATCCAGTGCTTTTGTTAGGAAAGTTTCAGAGGGGAGGGAGGAGGGCTCTGCTGACACTAACCCCCAACTGTTGTGGTTCCATTAGTGATGGAGATGTTGCTTGACCATCCCACTGTATTCCTGGCTTTCAGTGAGCAAGGATGAACCTGATCTTTAAACTAAGGTGTTTTAAGAAGGTGGTATCTTCCCCCAGGGTCATTCTGTGATGACCACACTGAACCATTTAATATTCTGTGAGGTTGTGGAGTTTGACTTTTCCTCAAAGATGCATGCTGCATTAGAACTTAATGGAGCAGCTTGGTAGTCACTGCAAATTCAAATCAAATTTTAGCAGATGAAAATTATACTTTTTTAAAAAATACATAACCCGTGTGAATTTAGTAGATGCTGCCATGACTTAGCAATAATTATAAATCCTTCCAAAGAGAATGGGTGAAAGCTGCTGCAAATGCTGTCTGAGACATTCCTGAGCAGAAGAGAGAGCTGGCGCCATTTTTATAGTTATGCCTGTTAAGATTTAATAGACGGAAAGTTTCATTAGTGAACTGTGTTGCAATTAACTTCAAGTAGGTTCCAGCCTACTGTATGCAATACTTGCTGTCAGAAAATTGTTTATATTTCCTTTTGGAAATAATTTATTAGATTTTCAGCACCTGAAAGTTAATGAATAGTAAGGGCCACAATTCAGTGAAAAACAAACCCAGCATGTTATGTGGTTTTCCTATTACTCTACATATTAAAGGTCAAGCTCTAGATCCTTTTTATTTCTCAACGAACATACCAGTTGATGACAAGACAGAGGTGAGTTGGCTTTAGGCTGGTTTACAAGATTCTCCAGAGTATTGATCCAAGATTCTCCACAGTAACATCAGAATTAAGAATCAGTGGGGTAGTGACTCTTTATTCCACTATGTACAGATCTACCCTACAGCCAGGCCCTGCTTGCCTTACTCTCTGGATAAAGGTCTGATGCTTATGATTAAGGTGAGTGGGATTAGGCGCTAATCGCTCTGAAGATCATTTAAACAGATGCTCAGTGTGAGAGAGGCTGTGCACCTTTACCTCCCCCTGACTCTAGTGCAGGAGTCTCCAAGCTTTTTTGATCGCGCACCCCCTAGTAGAAAAAAAATTTTGAGTAGGCACCTCCACGGGGGAAGTCCCGCCCCAGGCCTGCCCTAGCCCCACCCCATCCATCCACTCCCTCCCACTTCTCCCTTAAACCCTCCCCACTCCTTGTCCCCAGCTGCCCCTCTGGGGCCGGTCCCCACTGCGGTGCCCGGGTCCTAGGACCCATCTCTGCCACGGCGCCCGGCTCTCAGGGCCGAGTCTCAGCAGCGGTACCCAGGGCCGAGTCTCAGCCACAGCGCCCAGCTCCCGGAGCCGAGTCTCATCCGCGGGGCCGGGGCCGCAACCGTGGCGCTCGGGGCCCGGGCTGCCGCAGCTCTTGCAGAGGAGCTGCCTGGGCCGCCCGGCTGCAGGTGCCGCCCACCCCCCGGGAGTGGTCTCGCCCACCCCCCGGGGGTGTGCACATCCCAGTTTGAAGACCACTGCTCGAATGGATGTCAAGGGTGCACCTCTCAGGAGTGAAACGTTTTATACTAATGTTGAACTATAATATAGAAAAATTCTACTTCCTCTTCTCGCTTTTTTAAATTGAAGTAGAATCATAGAAATGTAGGGCGGGAACGGACCTTAAGAAATCCTATAGTCCAGCCCCTCACTTTGCGGCATGACCAAGTTTACCCAGACCATCACTGACTGGTGTTGGTCTAGCCTGCTCTTAAAAACCTCCAGTGATGGGGAGCCCACAACCTCTCTCGCAAGCCTGTCCCAAAACTTACAGTTAAAAGTTTTTCCTAATATCTAACTTAAATCTCCCATGCCGTACATTAAGCTGATTTCTTGTCCGATCTACAATGGATATGTAGAGCAACTGCTCACCATCCAAAGATACAGTAGAGTGAGGTTGACATATGTCCATGCATTCATGCCTGCAGAACTTGGAAACCTGTGAGTCAATTTAAAGAGAGAGTGGGACTAGCATTTCTGGTCCATATACGGATGCTGGAAAAAAAGGTGACACTTCTAATGTGCATCAGTCAGCACTACAGCAAGCCCTCCCTTTCATCAGGGCCTCCTGCCCATGGAGATGACTGCAAAAATCTCATTACAGTCTGTGTACATGTGTATCTGAGGGCAGATTTGGCCTCATACGTACAGCTAAAACATACACTACAGTTATTCCTTGTGTTTGTCTTCTGTACTGGGAAGAGAACTTCCAGATGTCTGACCAGAACTTGGGAACAATTTAGAAGAGACTGGCCCCAGATATTCTGTCTCAGATTTTATATTGAGCCCAGTACATATTAGAGCTGGACTTTAGGTGTTTAACCAATGCAGTATGAATATTCATGCATTGCAGACATGATCACTAGAGCTTATAGTTATGTATCTCATTATCAAGTCACACTGCCTTGATTTAAGGAGCTCCTAGTAACCTGGGATGAAACACTAATACAGTGAGAATACCAGAACTTTTTTTTTTTTAAAGGCAGCACGGTGGAGAGGTATTCCAGCTTTCATTGCACAAACATTTCTTCTTTGGGAGATATAATGAGGAACTGGCAAATTATTAACAAGAACTAAGAGTTTTGCTATATTATGAATTGCAGCCCATGGTGTTGTCCAGCAGATTTAAGCTTTTCTTACTTACCGTTAGGCTGGCAGAATTCTATTTTCGGTCATTTCAATGAACAATATCAATATTTTAAAGCACTTTTTAAATTGTATTAATTTAAATTTTCAGTTGCACAAAATTATGGGTTTTAAGCATTTTATTCTATTTTGATCTATTTACATTTTCACTGTTATGAAAGGACGAATTCAGACAATAGTTACATAATGACAATGAACACTGAGATTCAAAAGCTTTAATTGTTAAAACACAAATCATCAATGTCATATGTCAAAATAAACAGTAAATATTCAAACTCTAGCAATTTATCAAGCAGCATTTTTCTTACTTTGTAAATTTTGATTATTATTAATGGAAACAATGTTTTGTCGGTTTGTCTGTACGATGAAATAGACATTTATCAACATTTACCAATTAAAAATCTCATCCTTCCAAGCCTACCTTCAATTCATGGGGAGACTATGTACAGTAACTAGTGCATGATGTGTAACTTGTTCTTGAATTGGTCCCATAATTTCTAAATGAATGAACAGAAATAAGGAAGGTATCATACTGCTTTATGCTAAATTAACCTCACTGTAGAGTACTAAATATCTATCTCTGGAGACATATAATAAAAATTAAGTATTTTCCCCACTACAGCACTTTTAAAAAATATTTAATATTATACTGCCAGGGTGTAAACATTACTAATAAAATGAAGAAAAGGCTAGAGGAAAATAGGAAAATGAGAACCACTCAAACAAGTTTCATTTCTTACTGAAACCAAGCTTACTGGTCCAATTCCCTTTTTGTTTGATGTTTTTGAGGTGAATACTTTAAGACTGAGTGGGTTTTCCTTCAGAATACCACAAGTGATAATTAGTGGTGGGGGAACTTTAAAAGGCAAGTTATCAAATTAACTTGAATAGAGCTACTCATCTACATAAGAATTATTCCCATGAATAAGACATGCAGTATCAGACCAAGTCTTTGGATGTTCAAGTTTAGAAAAACAGCTGAAAGTTAAGATGTGTCCAAATCTTCTGATGCAAGACAATATTCTTCTTTAACAGGGTTACTGGTCTAGTGGATACGGGGAAGCTGTGGACATAATATATCTTGATTTTTAGTAAAGCCTTTTACACAATCCCATGCAACGTTCACATATGCAAAAGCAAACTAGAGAATGGTGGTCTAAATGAAATTACTATAAGATAGGTGCAAAACTGTCAAGGTTGAGTAAGTCTGAAGTGGTAGGCTTTTAGAAATCTGACGCTGCTGTTTTTATTTTCAGTAAGCTTAGCAATGGAAACCAGGGCATCAAAATATTAGATGCAGAATTTAAGCATGCAAAAATGGAAGTGCAGAAAATCGTGGTCCTTTGAAAAATGTTTCCTGTAAGCAGGTAGTGCTCTCAGGCTGCCCCGAACAACATATGAATACACATTGCAAAATGTCCCAACTTGCTTGTTTTATGGAGTTTGGACTTTATTGGTAACTGAGATAGTAATAGAACATAATCCTCAGCCTAAGCTTTCTCCCTAAGACAGACTGACTCTTCCAAGGGCTTCCCTTTCAGTCTGTGCCCTTAGTTCCCTCTATAGCAGAGAGATGCTTTACCCCACCTCCTACACTGAAAACACCTGGTCTAACTTCAGAGTGACCTAATAAAAATACATGTCCATCTCTCTATATCAAAATGACCCTCAACAGAGGATCCCTGAAGGGACTCCCTATACGCAGCCCTAGAATCTGTTACCTTAACAAAGTGTCTTCTAAGACTGATGTTCCAGGTTCATAAGTTCAGTAAAGCTAAACAGCATATTTAAAAATTAAGTTTGAGTAGGTTTTCCTACTCTTAACATGCTTTAATTAAAAGAGCATTAAGAGCCACATGCTGTCACCCTTACTCATGTTGTTGCAGTACTTTACTCTGTAAGTAGTCTCATTGTTCTCAACAGTACCACTGTACTATTCTGTGTATCAGTGTATTCAGCAGAATCTGGCTAATAAGCAAATATGATGAATCATTATGATTAGGAAAGCATGAGACTCATGCTCTGAAGCTTTCCCTCACACCTACACTAACTTACTTTCAACAACTAAGATCAGCAGCTGCTATTTAGACCTGAAACTGCTCTGAGCAGAGACTAACAATTGTTAAACTGTGCTGTGGTTTTTGTGATGTAGACAAAAATCACTCCACAGGGAGTAGGTTGAGATCATCAAATTCATTTCATTTATGGCTTAAGCACTGTTGGAAAATGGCTGTTCAAGGTGAATGCTAATGCATTAGCCCATAGCACTGGACAGTCTGCCAACTGACATTTCTTGGTTCCCTCTCCCCTCACAAAATTAATCATTTTATTTGAGTAAGTGTAATTCTAAAAACAATACTTCCAAATGGCCTGAAAGGAATGTCATGCAACATTTATTAGTAAGTCACTACAACAGTGACTCCTCCAACTTGCTTTGATTTAGTGACATAACTTGTGGTTAAAAGCTTCAGGCAAGGCCACACACATGCAAACAGTGACTGGTGATTTGAATAATTAGTAGGAATAGCAGGGCCCTGTCTCTTTACAAGCAGGTTAGCATTGACATGCAATTAAAAATGAGCTACAAAGGTACAATCATGGAGATATAAGGAACACAATAGACCAGGTTGAGTAAAACAAAATAATAGTTATCACAATGAGAACATAAAAAAGATAATATAGCATTTCTTTATATTTTGTTATAGAAATTGTTTCTAAAGATGGGATGGGAAAATCCACCCATTAATACTTCTGTTGTTATATTGGTGTGAATATGAACTGACTCCACAGAGCAGAATTTGGCCCCTCATGTCTTAGAAGCTTATTTTTTCTTTGCTTTTATAAGATGTTAAGTTACTTAAACACAGGGATTTTGATAAGGGAAAATACTAAAGTATCAGAGTTAAATAGACAAGAACAAAGAACAGATTAATATTTAATCTTTTTTTTCAGATTTTTTTTTTTAACTTGCCAGGGTGCCCAGTTCTAAAACCCAATCTTCCTTCACTTCCGTGGAAGCATGTGTCTACAGCACATCTGAATAAGGATTGCAGGGTGTTTAAAAAAAAATCAGTGCTTCACTCTCTATCTGCTCTTCCTTATTTGACCTGACAGTGAATCCATAAAGCTGAATTTCTGACACCATTCTATTTTCCTGACAAAAAGCCTGTGAGTTGAAATTACAGGAGCACAAGACTCACTTCTTTGTAGGATGATTCAGAAGGAGATCCTCCTTGGATAAAAACTTTTGTTAAATTACAAAATTAGATGGCAAAAGAATACAAATCTATTGACCAAGTAGATTAACCATAAAAATCTAGGATAGGAATGATACTGTAGTGAGCCCAAGTGGTCTCCCTCCGCTTGGGAGGACAAGAGTAGTGAGCCCAAGTGGTCTCCCTTCGCTTGGGGGGATGAAGGATCAAGGTAAACCCTTTGGTGGGTGGAGCCAAGGCTGTCCGGCCCCTCTCACTGGAAGTCCAGGGGCGGGACTATAAAACACCAGCCCTACAGCCCAGAAGCGGGAGAAGCTGGGGAGGAGGAGGACGCCCGACAGGACCTGCTGCAGCCGGGAGGAGACCCGAGCTGGAGCTGCACTCCAACCCCCAACACCGAGGGCGACTGGCCTGGAGTGCCTGCCGCCGTGTATCCGGAGGAACTGGGCGCCGACTGGACGGCAGAGGTACCCACTTCCTTGAGCCAGCTGCCCCTTGCCCTGAACCGGGGAACCTCATAGACTGTTGTTGGGCTTGCCTTGCTGGCTGCCTGAGCCTGGAGGCCAGGCCCAGCTGCATCTCGGGACTGAGCGACCCGCTGGGTACCTGGCAAGGCCTGAGCCGGCCGGTTCAGACCAGCCCGAAGGGCTCCCCTCGGCTTGAGAGACCGAGGGGGCTTACAGGTACCTTAATGTCAAAGTAATGGTCTTACACTGTTGATATTTTTGTTTTAATATATCAAATATATCCTGTCCATTACTAAGTTTCACCACCTCTGTGTTATTTGTTACTGTGGTTTCTCACCTATTGCGGTATTTCACCAGCGACTATATATGAGGCTACTGTAATACCTTTCATCATTAGAGTTGTTTGAATAGCTTTTTTAAAAAAATTGAAAATATTTTCACAAATAAAAGCACAAGATGCCATTTAGTATGATTTATGGTATCATTTCTTATTTGTAAGTATTTTGAGAGCAGCTGGGTATTCATGACATTTCACAGATTCTGTTTGAAGGGGTTATTTTGTTCTTACAAGAAGTTCATGCTATTTGTTACACACTTCTTATTTTTCTGGATTTTTAAAGCATGTCATTCAGTCTGGACACACAAATCACACCATGTGACTTACATAACTAACCATGCATCATAAACAATGAAGAATAATAGATAACAAACTGTTTACAAACAACCTAGATTCTGAAAATGTTTCTTCCAAACCAGGCAGTAAACCCAAACAATAACTACATTCTTAAAATATCAGGATCAGTTTGCTGGTGGTTCACTAACTGGAAGAGGGACTTAAGTCCTTTTTTAAAAATACACAGCCAACTGGACTGTGTGTCCAGGTTAGGATTTAAGGGGGAATACATCATTCCCTTAGACCTCTTCATGGGCTACCCAGTCCTTGGGTCTGGGCATGCAGGGGTGAAGGGCACTGCATGCCCATTTATTTCTCCAACTCTAAAGCAGATGGGGGGAGGAATGAGGAGGAAGGGGTAGAGAACAGACAGAGTCTTGGTTCCAATCCCCTTGTGCAGTGGCCGTCAAAGTGGGGTGCGCGAGACTTTTGGTGCCACCACCAATCCCACGCGGGAGACCGCCAAATTTGGCAGCGGTCTATTTTGGTACCGCCGAAATGCCGTCATAGAAAGTGAAAGCTTTCTGTTCAGCGGCATTTCGGCGGACATACCCAGGGGGGCCGCGAGCTGACGCCGCTCTGCGGGAGGGGGCCGCGGCCAGAAAGGATTGAGGACCGCTGCCGTAGTGCACCAACCACGAAGATGAGCTGGTGCCAGGGTGAGATTATAATTGGCTGCTAAATCCAGCAGCAAATTAGCTCCTCCTTGTACAAGGGAGAAGCAGAGAAAAAGTTGAGGATCCCTGAGTCACAATTCTTTCCCTGGGATTCTCCTGGGATAGCACAGCAATGACCTGGACCTTACTACCAGTTGTGTCTGCTGTCACAAGCTAGCCCAGGGGTCAGCAACCTTTCAGAGATGGTGTGCCAAGTCTTCATTTAGTCAGGGCTTTGCATGCCAGTTCGGAAGGGGTGGGGCTTTGGTCGTAAGGGGAGAGGCTGAGGGGGTCAGTCTGCCCCTTTGGGGTTTTCCCTTCAGGCTACTGCCAGCTTGGGTGAAGGCACTGAGTGGAGCAAGCGGGGACCCTGGCTGGCAAGGAGCCAGCAGGGGGAACCCCAGAGCGGGGGCAGGCTCAGCCCACCGCTGCTTTAAGGTTTCACCCGCAGGCTCCTGTCAGCTGGGGTCCCACTGCCTGCCTCAGTCAGCTCCTGCTCCTAGCCTGGGTATAGGAAGCCCAGGCTGACAGCGGGCTGGCAGGAGCCTGCGGGGGAAACCCCAAAGCGGTGGAGGACTGAGCGCTCAGCCTGCCGGGGCTTTGGAGTTTCCCCCGTTGCCGCCTTGCCAGTGGGGGTCCCGCTGTCTGCCCCACTCAGCTCCTGCTGCCAGCCTGGGTGCAGGGCACCCTGGCTGGCAGCAGGAGCTGAGTGGGGCAGGCAGTGGCCGGCAAGGCGGCAGTGGGGGAAACTCCAAAGCCCCGGGGGGCTGAGCTCTCCCTGCGTGCCAGCAGAAATTGACTAGTGTGCCACGTTTGGCATGCGTGCCATAGGTTGCTGACCCCTGATCTGGCCCATTACTTGCTAGCAATAGTTGCACTAATTCTGTTAATGATCATGAAATCAGTTGCTAACTGATGAGAAATGGAAGGAAATGTTCTGGAGCACAATGAGGGTGAGGAAAGGAATCATCAGCCTCAGTCTTTTAAAATGTTTCAATTTGCAACTGATTTCTTCAGGGTTTCGGGGACTGGCAGATTTGGCTTGCTGTTCCACAACATGGTGGGTTTGGTGAATATGCTAACCATGCCTTGCCAATCTTCAACTTCTCCAGCTCCACTTGGTAGTGCAGAAAGCCACCAGAAAAACTACATTTGCAGTGCAAAGATACTTTCCCACTGGCTGGACCTACTGCGTGCGGCAGATAATATATGTTGCAGTTTCAATAGCACAGAGTTCTTGTTCAGGAGCAGAAACTTCATTAGGGTATGACTAAAAGAATTTGAAGTGCACAGCGGGAAAAACAAAACAAAATCAACCTCATAGATCAGTCTGTCCATCTGATGCAGGCTTGACTTTGCTTACTATTATGCCTTATCATTGGCTACTTTGCAGAGCCCAGGCTAAAGGGATCAGAGGTTTTTTTGTTTGTTTTTGTGGCACTGAAAATATGGCTCCCAAGGATATGATTATGAAGTGAATGCAGTTTATTAAGATTCTATCATTACTGTTGACCAGATGCCTTGTCCTGCTTTAATAATCAATAAGTATTGGTACTGGTGCCCAACAGATGAGACTGCACTGAAAACAGACCATCTTTTATGACTGAGAAAACCCACTTGACAAACCCTTTTTTGGATTAGTTACTAGAATACTGTAATAGTTCAAAGACAAGGGTTTCTTCTTAATAGGAATCTCACCAAACTGGTAAACCTTGGAAAAGGATTCTTGACTGCAAGTTTCAATCTACCTTTGGGTTTTATACTGCTATTTATCACCACAGTATCTGAGGGCACTGCATATTAAGCCAATAGTCATGACATCTTTTGTGGATTTCACAGAGTATCTGGCTCACCTCCATTTTGAGGTCATCCTTTGCTAAGAGCTTTTCTGTCAGTTGACTTTTTTCTTTTTTGAGGGCAGGGTGTTTAGGAAAATGGAGGTATTAGTGTTGTTATACTTGCTATAAAGGAAAGGTTTTTTCAAAGTAGTATACCAAAGTCTTAGGAAATTATTTAGTACCTTAGTGAGAAACATATCCACCATAGCTTCAATTACTTTGAAAAAATATATTAGCTTTGTTCAGTGCAGAACAACAAGAGAAAAAGCTGTCAGTTGTATTCAGTGTTAGTGGAAACATGAAGATACTTATCAGACATTTCTAATAAATCAAAATGACTTCATGGTATTTTGAGTACTGCATATTTATATTACAGCTTTAAATCTTTAGAATGAGGGAGCACCATCTAATCTGTCTATCCAATGATATAATACAGAAGTCTTGACCACCTGAAGTTATTAAAGATCCCTTGACATGCATCACAAAAGGAGTTTTAACCCCAGTGTTCTGGACAAATGGATGATAGATATTCCTGGAGTAATTATATTCTGCCTACCTATATGTTTTTTTGAAAATTCGGTTTCATATAGTGTTCTAACTCATTTCCATCAACTGTTCAATAGTATTGACAGTGTGTTGTCAAATGGCTATTGTGCTACACAATGCAGGTAACTGCATTTCAGTCATTGGTGAATGACTTGTGTGTAAATATATATGTACGGTATATATAGGGTGATCAGACAGCAAATGTGAAAAATCGAGACAGGTGGTAATAGGAGCCTATATAAAAAAAAAGACCCAAAGAGTGAGACTGCCCTATAAAATCGGGACATCTGGTCACCCTAGGTATATAACAATAGTTCATAATGGGTTTTAGAATGTAAACGACATGCAAGTAAATAGTCATGTCTGCTTAACTGAGTGTTTAAGCTTGTAAATCATTAGCATTATTCAGTATTCTTTTTGTATCTGCCATTCATGCACCAACTAGTCTAAGATCGTATTCAGAAAAAAATCCTGACCTGTTTCCCCTTGCTATTATATATCACTAACAGATGATATCATGATGCCTTCTGTTTACTGAAAAGAAATGAAACTGCAATGAATCATTATCTTGTCTTTCATATTATACGTCTGTATGGTCCTTTCTTCCTTCAGTGACAATACCCTTTAAGGCATACATTCAACTATTTGTGAAGAAAGAGAGACTGTTTTACTTCTAGCCCTTAGCTGCCAACCTTTTTCTTTTCTAAAATCTACAAAAGTCTCTCTTTACATAGTAATAAGCTTGTAGCCTTGTAGAAATATGCAAAAATAGGAGGGGACTAATTCTCCTCTCATTCAAACCAGCATTAATATGGAGAAATTCATTTGAAGTTAATGGAGTTATGCCAGTGTGGTGAGGCCCAACATATCTGAAGAGATCTGAGTTACTTGCATGTATTCTAGTGTATCTGAAAAGATTTCTAATAATGGAATGCCCTCAAGTGAGTTTATTAAGATTCTGTCATTACATCAAGTGAAGTATGGATTGCTAATGTGTGCATGCAAAAGTAATACATGGTCTTGAAAACCCATGAAGACTGATATCTCTGATCAAAAATCCACTGCCTAGTGGCCTGAGATATGGCAGAGGAGCTGTTGTTAACAATTATTTATAATACTACCTGGCCTGGACCTGTACTGGAATTAGTGACTGAGTCTGTGACTGTGCGGAACAGTTTAATGGGAAGGTGAGGGACAAGGATGAGGGGATACTGAAGACAATTTTGTTATTGTGGGTCTCCCTTTTAATTAGATTATTCCTATGAAAGTGGGGAGAAACTGGGAATATAGTAACGATTATAGAAATATAAAAGGAATGGGGGTTCTGTTTGTTTTGGATAAGCATCCATAAATCCTTCTGCTCATCTGACTAATCCAAATAATCTAAAACTCTTGTATCTACAAAAGTGGTGAAGAAATCTGAAAAAATCTCTAAAATTATTTGCTTCTGTATGAGCTAAGAATACTGCAAGAATGGTCTGTGTGTTCTTGTTTTTGTTTTGTGGTATTTCAGCACTCTCTCTCCAATTCTTGACAGAAACAGATGAAATAGATGAAAATTAGAAGTGCTGTATAATAAACTAACAAGATAATTTTGAACTTCTAGAAAAGGTTTGGTTCACATGTGGACAGAAACTTGGGATCTGATTTCCTCTTACTCAGTTAACTATTCTCTCAGGAATATACATATCTGGGAGGGGAGAATGGAAGAAGAGCAAAGCTAAGTCAGGGGAGAACTTGCTGCTTTGTGATATGGCTGTTTAATTTTATGCTGTAGCAAAAGAAGGTGACAGCATCAATCTACATTAGATTAACTCTAAGGGGTGTTTGTATAGCACCTGTCTCAATGGGGACTTGATCCTAGGCTCTTGTGTACTATCACAATACAAATTATTATTATTAATAAATATACCTTAGGCTTATAAGCCTAGAGCATTTGCTCAACCCCCATATATTTTCCCAGCGTTTACATCTTGACCAAAAACATCTGGCCTTCTGGTTGGATCAATTTCATTGATATTTTTAGCAAATGTGTAGGTAATTTTATAGCCAAGAACGGATATAGCAAAAGAATCTGACCTAGCTGGACTTGACTCTGGTATTTTCCTTTCTTTCTAGGTCTATTTTACTATTCATGTTTCCCTAAAAATGAATGTATTTTGTGACCTATGAAAAGAATTGGGAATGTTTTAGGGTTGTAATTATTGGCTGATTTGCATTTTTTGCTTAAAGGAACTCCAGGCCAACCAATAGATTCTGCAACACTTGTTTCAATTTAAATGAACAGTTCTAAAAAGCCTTCTATGCATCCCTGTTTGTTTAACTTGGCTTTGTCTCTTTGATCTCATGTTAACATACCTTAATGGCAGGTAATGATTGATAATGGTGTATTGTAAAGTTCAGGCAATAAATACTGCTTTACTCATAATAATGCTGAATAATGTACTTTTTATGACCCAGTTTGATGGAAAATTTCCTTGTCAGCTCTGCCTAATTGTCCAAACAAAACCACCCATTACTTGAAGAAATACATGTCTAACCTAGACACATTAATTAGGGTCATGACTGAACTACACAAAGGAATATCGTAACACTTCAGTTATCTTTAAGTATGATCTTTGGACAGCAGTCCTAATGTTAAACTAAAGTTTAATAGGAAAATGTTGTTTATGCTATCCTTTTGTAGCTCACAGATGTATGTTGGAATTTCTCCATAGTGGCTGTGCAATGGGAAAAACAGTATCTCCCTTAAGGTCTTTAAAGGTCATAAACAGTATTAGTTTGAACATCAGAAGTCACAAAATCAAGTAACCTGGATTGAAAAAGAAGAAAAGAATTTTTTTTAGCCAGACAGAAACTGAAGTTAGTAAATATCACATTGTATTGAGATAAGAGTTAAAAAGGGTCTTTGTTTCTAGCTGTTGACATGCTGGAATACTGTACATCAAAGTACCCAGGCAAAACCTACATGAGTGCTGGCACTTTCATGCTATTTAACCTTCTTTGAAGTTAGAGATTTTACAGAGAATACAACGAGGATCAAGAACACAACTAGGCAGGCTTTTAGAAAAAAGAGCTAATTTTTTTTAAAAAAAAAAAACAAAAAAACCTTTCATTTTCAAATTGGCTATGCTCAAAACCTTTTCCAAGCAAGTATTTTTTTATTGTAGCAATCGTTCAACACATCTTTGTAAGTGCAGAGGCGTGTTGGCCTTATCCATTGTTCAGTATAAGGAAAATACATACATCATATCAAGGATTCAGAAGCAATTGCCATCTCATTTGAGTATATATCTTGTTTAAAAATAAATGTTCAAGAAAACCCATCCTAGATAAAATTTTCAGTCCCACTCTACTCTAATCATTTTATTTTCTGTCATGACTAATCTATATAGATAAGCAGTTATAGCCTTGAGCAGTTATATCCTTTATCACTTTCACTGAAAATAAGCACTCCGATTTGCTTATTATATTGAATAACATTCTGATTTCTATATGAAAAAGCGGCAAAAAATTCAGAGAGATTTCCCCATGAAAATATCTTCTTTTGTTTTAAAACAATACCTGTTCTTAACAGTCTGGGGTCCAATCATACTTATATTTAAGTCACTGGTAAAATCCTAGTGGCTTCAAGGAAGTGTATGATAGGCTCCTTAGCGGCTAACTAAGCATCAGGCACTAACAACTGTCAGAAGACCGAATACTGAGCTAGATGGACCATTTGTCTTACCTAGGATGGCCATTCTGATGTTCTTAACTGTCTTTGCTCATTTTCTTCAGGCTTACAGGAAAAAAAGGGAAGCTGCATTCTTTGATCATTTAATATATTCAGATTATAAAGAGCTTTGCATCTTTGTGTGACTGCTTTGCTTTTTCATTTGGATTTTTAATATGTACATTGTAAAAATCCAAAAGGATTTATATATAATGAAAGCCAAAAGGAAAAAGCAAATCAGGCAAGCACAGATACAAAGCTTTTTATAATAATATATTATTATTTTTTTATATAAAAATAACATAAGTTCAGGGATATATTCTGGTGGACTTTTATAGAACAAGATTCTCAGCTTTAATAACAATATCAACAAAGCAGTAGTTACTAATGCACTGCCTTCACTTAATAAAATTAAATAATTGCTTTGTCTCATCTGACAGAAGAATAATGAGATTGATCCTGCTCTCGGTGAAGTTAATGAGAGTTTTGCCACGGATTTCAATGCAAGTTGCACTAGAACCGTGGTTGATTACATGGGATCACAGGTGGCATCTACATGCCAAAGTAGTAATTTGATAGGTATATTTAGGGTATGCTCTTTTACCAGGTGAGTATACAGGGAGACCATTTCCAGCTCTTACAGTGGGTTTCACCAGCTCTCTGAATGGTACCATTCTCTCTTACCATATTCAGGGTCTGAATCCATGCCTGGTCTTGAGGGTGGATGTAGACTATTCATCAAACCTATTGGGAATCCATACAAAAGGTAATCTAGTCCAGGCTATGTCCAAAGCCTTTACGCATATGGCCCTGTTAAAATACTGTATTTCCAGAGCCTTTATGCATATGGCCCTATGCCTCCAGGACATAGATAGATTAACAGAATTTAGGATCTGGAACACTGCCTTCCCCACAGCACCCATAGCTTCTTTTGTGAGGAGGCAAACTCCAACGTCCCGAACAAAAATGGAAGAATGGAAATTCCCCCCAGGGATACATGGCTGTCTCCTTGCCTTGGAACATAGGAATTGCCAGATCACCTTATGTGGTCCATCTTGTCCAGTGTCCTGTCTCTAACAGTGGCCGGTGACCGATGCTTCAGAGAAAGGTCTCAGAAACCTAGTGCCTTGTAAGAACTAACCTGCCTGTCACAGGGTCCGCACGGGTCTCTGTGTCCTTCCCCTGTGCCCTGTGTTCTGGCCAACAGAAATAAAGGTCTTCACACCCTCGCTAGGTATTTCACCCAAGTGTCCTTTATTTACAGTGCATAGTCATTGTCTTCAGTGCAAGAAAAGTGCTCTTACCAATCCCCTACCAGTTACCCCCTCTACCCTGGTTCCTGGGTCTCCAGTCCCCTGAGGCACCTTGCCTGCAGCAAGGAGACAGCTTAACAGCCTCCTATTCCCTTCCTGGCCTGCCCAACTGACTATGAGTCAGGGCTTTTCTAGCCTTCTCAGCTCCCAGCCTCAGCTGCGGCCATTTAGCTCATTAGGGCTTCCAGCTGGGCTCCCTGCCAGTTACTGCTAGCCCCTGCCAGCAAGCAGGGTTTAACCTGCAGAAGCAGGGCATTCTAGGGGTTTTACCGTTGCCCTGCCACACTGCCCATAAAAGAGAAGTTTCCTTCTAACCCTATCAGTTAGTGGTTGGTTTATGTCTTAAAGCCTGATGGCTTATATCCCATCTAAAAAAACAGTATCACATCAAATATAATGGTCTGTTCTCATTATCCATATAAATATTGAATCCTTTCTAAATCTTGCTAAACTCTTGGTCTCAATATCTTCTGGCAATGAGTTCCAGAGATTAATTGTATAGTGTAAAAATATTGTATTTCCTTTTGTCACTTTTAAACGTTTTGATTATCAATTTCATAGATTGTCCCCTTCTTTTCATATTGTGAGAGGATAAGCATGAGCGCTCAATTTATCTTCTCTATACCATTCATTGTGTGTCATGTTGCCTCTTATTTATTTTTATTTCCTCTCAGCTAAACATCCCAGGTTGTTTGCTTGTTTTGCAATCTCTCCTCATACAGAAGTCTCTCCATGCCTCCAGTCATCATTGCCACCATCTCTAGTAGAAAATAAAACCCTTTTGGGGGGTTAGGGTTGTAATTTTAAAAGAATAAAGGAAATATGAAGTTTTGACTTATAATTCTAGAAATAGAGGACTTTCCTCCTCCTCCTCCTCCTCTTTTAAATTCCTCCTTAATAGTCTTTCATGAAACCTTCCTATGTTGAATTCTATTTAACAATACCTCCATGCCTCATTCAAACAGTTGTTCTGAGTATAGAGTTTATCTGGGCTAGACTGCAATATCTTCATCATAGAGATCCTACATTCTATTGGTTTTGTAAAACTCATTGTATATCACTGGCACTCTATAAATAACAATAATATGTGAAATCAGAGACAATCGGATTACAAACCAGTACAGATCATTACTTTCCAGGTAAAGCAGTGTAGAAACTGTTTCCCCAACAGAAGCATGATTCACAACAAAGCACATGCTAATAATCATAACAGTATATATAGTGTGTTGCCTAAAATTATAAAATGAACAATAAAATTGCAGTTCTTTAAAATGATGAGCTTCTAAATGGAAACACTGCTATATGTCTGATCAGTTTTTAAATAAAGAGCCCCTTTGATGCTGAATTCAAGACAATTGTAAAAAAAAAAAAAAAAAAAGGCATGTTTCCACATGTCATACAAGTGAGCATGTGACACTGCTGATTGAAGAGAATTTGTATTCTCCTCTACAAATCTCATACAAGAAAGCATTGCTTGCCTGAAATAAAAGTATAAGGTTTAGTTTAAGACTGAGTATTGCTTGGAATAAAATGAAAGAGCATCCCCAAAATCAGTCACTATATTTCTGTTTCCTATCTCTGTTTTCATTCAGTATTAAGAGTATATGCGATGTCTTGCCAAAAGGGATTTGTTCTTTTTATCTAGTCAGAAGAATGCTTTTGCTATTTACATTTCTGAATTGCTTAGCTGCCCAAGCATGCTTCATGTGTGCTGCTTGAAATGTGTCATTGAATCATGTGACTGCTGTTCTCTAGCTGATGTTGGTCTTTTGCCAACAAATATGGATTATGTTAAAGTCGGTTCTGAATTGACGAGAATATGTTAATAACTCCCAGATGGGCATCTTTGTGTTCTCCAGCAGGGAAATGCAAGAAGTGTATGGCAGGAGCTAGTGTTTGGCAGGTCCATCATTCCGTCATTAAAGGCCACATTATTACTTACAACTATGCTTGCATGAAAATTGCTTGCATAAACCCAGTCTCCCAATAATGAACATGCAGTATTTTCTTTTGGATATATTTTACTATTACAAGGGACTTATTTCTGCCAGCCAGTACTCTTTTAATATCAGGGGGGTTTATGAAAGAATAAAATTAATGAAATTATTAATTCCACAGATGCATGTATAAGTTCTATTTCCACATATCTGTTAAGTCTAGTACAAAAATGTATAGAACAGACACACCTTCAAATTTTTACAACATATATTTATCTCCGACTTGTGCAGTGTTCAGTGCCAGTCCTGACTAATTTGTATAATTTACATTAGGCCTACCTCAACTCCACAGTAGTTACAATTGGATGCAGTATTTTTCACTTCCTGTCCTTGAGTGGTGTTGTGTAGTGTTCCTGAACACAGTAATATGTTGTCTTCCACCCTAGAGTCAGAGAGCTGCATTTCAGCAATGGGTGAAGTGGTGTGTTTATGTATATACAATCAAACACCACTCGTGATATGAATATATTTATGGCTTATGCAACATTCATCACCTCATTTATTCTCTATCTCCCCAGAACATTCCAACCCCTTGTCTGTTTGACTCTGCACACCTTAAAAAAAAATAATCAGTCAGAGAAATGTTTCCTTTTTCACACCTCAAATGTGGAATCTTCCCCACCTCCTTCCTCCCCCACTCCAAAAAGCCCTACTACTGTGGGAGCCTGAACATGGGGGAAGAGGGCCAGAGACAGATTTTCTAAACATAACAATGTCACTGTTTGACAACATCCGTTGTATCGCTTCAGGGCTAGAAATGGGAGCTTTGGGCCTTGAGAATGGGAGACTTCCAGAACCCAGCTGCTGCTCAGCACTCTTAATCTTGAAACAGTCCAACTCTCATAGGCATAGAGGTGTGACATCTGTATGTATATAAAAGCTATTTTGAGACATTTTTTATGGCACCTTCTGAGCCCTGTTCAGTTGGGTAAATGGTACCTACCTTCAAAGGCACTTGTGTTTACAGGTGGGAGAATATGAAAAATAGTCCCAATATATATGGCAAATAGAGAAAGTTTGGTATATAGGCTTTATTAGCTCACTTATTTGGGGTAATCTGCATAACTCCGTCTCAAAGACATGCTGATAAAATTTTATTCCACAACTTTGTGTATTCTACAGGTATGCATATGTACGTGCCAAATTCCATGGTTAGATTCAGATCTGAACTTTGCTGGGCATAGTGATGATAATTATTTTCACTTTATTAAGAACCATGGAGGATGATATGTTCTGAAATAATGTCATTGTTGCAACATCATTCTGGAGAATACCACTTCTGGGGCAGTATTTTCTGGTGATGATGTCCCAAAATAACAATACCACCTATGGTTTGGAGTTGACCCAAGCAGCGAAAACATCAGCAGGCCTCTACATATCCTGGTGCCTGCTTTGTCTGTTTCTACATACTTTGATATTATCCTTCTCTAAACTGACACTCAATTTTCTTGGCTCTTTAAAGGAGCTTTGTAAGAGTAGTTGAATGTGGTATTTTAATATTGTGACTCTTAATGCTACATAAAATCTTTGTTTCCTACAGGTTTATTGAGCTGGTGTATTAGATTTCCTGCTGCATGAGCGGGAAGATTATGGTGGCTTACATCTAAGTATACTGTTGGGAGACATTTTGTATTTTCTCTATAAATAGTCGTTCTAAAACACAATTGTGAAACTATTAATGTTTATATTGCATTATACATCTCTCCAAGTTTACTGTACTAAGTGTACACTGTGGTAGCAAAAGGAAATATTTCTTTCTAGGAAATGTTTTGAGAATTGTCATCATTGAAATGCTACTAAAAGAGAAGTCTGTTACATTTATCCTTTTTTCTGTATGATATTTTTGGCTTATTACACCAAGGAGTCATGCCATTTTTCAACAGTGGTAAAATATATCTCTCAGATAGTTAAGCACTTCAATAGAACTTGCAAATAGTGACCTTACAACAGAAACATTCAGGTTCTAGTTATTCCTTATATGTCAGAAAAATGTGAAATCTGTCAATTTCTATCATAAACTCTTTGCAGAAAAAAAGAATTGATGTGATCCTGCACATCAGCAAAGATTATATTGCATAAATATTGTTGCCTTAAACAAAAGAAAATATTAATTTTCATATTCTTTTAAAATATATACAAATAGACAAGGTCCTCTGTTCTAGACAAACAGAAAAAGCAGGGTGGTAGAAGAGACAAACTGGTAAGAGTGGTTTGTCCTTTATACGTAGGTGACATTAATCTGGCAACTGAAATGTATTTTGTTGAGGGTAATTTAATGAGCAATTTCTTCACATTTATAAGAAAATGCCACAGGTCTAACTCTACAAGGCTCCCTAGAGCCACTTATTCATCCACACACAAATAGCCAGTTTCATTATTTTTAAAATGTAACATGAGCGAAACAAATGGTTAGTGTTGTTACATCCAATGAAATGAAAGATTATCATCTCCAAACAGCAGAAATTAGATATATTGGGTCTACCTCTGAATCAGTCTTAGGTTCAGATGTAACATGACGTATGGGTAAGCTGCAATCTGCTTGGGGCATTGTTAGCATGCTTTGCCTCCAGGGTAGGATTTTATCCAGGCCTCAAGCAGATGTGTGCTCAGCTATACAGGCACATTAAGTATACAGAACACCCCTGCTATTACCCTGGTGGAACTGGTGCCAAAGCCCCTGGTGACACAGAGGAGGTATTAGGTCAGATGAGTTACATTAAGTGGCAAGTGATAAATTCAAGATGACAATTGAAAACAGCAGTGTTTCTTCTAGTAATTAATTCCAGTGGTGCCTGAGGCAGTACTTAGTTACTACGACTAGTGTGGCCAATGCTGAGCAGCTAATGAGAAAACATTATAGCAAGGATTAGGGGCCTGTACATTCTGACAGGATGAGGTCACTATGATTAGAAAATATTAACATAGACTAATGTAATAAGCTAAGTACAGCAAAGAGATTTTATTTTTTATTTTACTTATGTCAAAATGGTTTAAAATACAAAAATCTTATTGTGGTTTTTCCCATAGATAGTATTTTGTATGGTATGTACATGGTCTAGTCTGGTGTCACTGAGTGCTGCGTTGCTGATGGTGTCATAGTTATGTAATAATGATGAGGGATTGTGTTTCTCTTTCTTAAAATTGCTCTTTGTTGCAAGTAAAAATGAGCACTGAGGATAAGGGGAAGGGACTTCTTAAGCTGTTATCCAATAAGCAGACAAAGTAGAAAAGAATACTCCTTCAACAGACTAACCTGCATGACTTCAAATTATACCCTAACAAAAGACTGGCCTCTCCAAAGAAACTCATCCAAACTCCCCTATTCTTTGGGAGAGACTATATCAGATTGAGTATTACAGATGAAGCCGATCTTATTAGTGAATGATAGGAGTTTTTCATAAGTGCATTCTTGAAGAGGGATACAGGCACACTGGAGCTTAAAAATGTCTCCTAGCAAGCTTTTCCCATAGTCCTATACTATCTCCTGTGGTTGCAGGATTTTTGTTATGAATAACTATTGATGTTATATGGTGTGTTAACAGAGATGTGTGGCTTGTAATATGCTTACTGGCCACTTTTAACAATAGCACTGGAAAATGATCTGTTCCTTATGAGTCAAACTTATTTCCTAACTGCTTTCAATAAACTGGGGTCTAGTATCCGATACCCCTTTTTTTGCTTTATAATGAACTTGGGTATGAATGAGTGTCAAAATGAATTAGATATTGGGCCACTTGCATTACCTTGCTATCTAAATTGCCTAAATTTTACTGGAAGCTCTTCACATTTTTCCTTTGTTTTTTCTTGTTGCTATATTAGGTGACAATCACCTCTGAATAGAGAGGGAAAGAAAATTGTAAATAGATTATTTTTTGGCTTAAATACTTGTATGGAACAGACAACAGTAGTCTTTCATTAGAACAGTGAGACATCAGCCAGTCCCATGTATAAAATAAGGTAGCTAATATGGCAATGCTTGTGGCCAAATCCTCACATTATTCAAAGAGAAGCAGGAAGTACCTGAACTATCATGAGTGTGCCTGCTAAATTCCTAACAATGGAGGTTCCTTTATAAATTAAACAAAAAACACCCTTTCAGATGATGTTTCCTACTCTAATGTGACAATTGCATTTTCCTTTTTCTTCACCTGACACACACATTTTAAAAGCTCAAAAATGTTTAGGGAAACAGTTATATAACTAACTAACTAACTTATCTTATCATGTCATTCTTTCTATGCACTCTTGAGTTAGTGTGTTGAAAATATATGGCCTCCAATACAAAACTTGGAACCAAGGTTTATGAATTCCAGTTCAAATGAGAGATGAAAAAATGAAATACTGAATGTTATTAAATACACTGAATCTTTCAATAAACCAGCAATTTTAAATGACGCTGATATTATCCCTCCGATGACTAATAAAAGTGTCAGCAGGGCAATATGCACTAATCTGAGCTGTAACTTGATAAGTGGCACTTGTTTCCTGGGCATTAAAATCTTTTTGGACTTATACTTTGTTCTGCTTGTAAAACAAGCTTGTCACTTTTCTTCTGGCTTTATTATTTTCCTTCTCTAGTTAGACAATGGATGATTACTGAGTTTCTTTCACGCAAAAGTTAAAACAGTCCATAATTACATCTCTTTATCATGCAAGCTCAATATCTAATAAACTTCAAAATGAATGGAAAGTCATAGTTCAAATATATTAAACGCAATGTATTTTCTTAATCACCATATATTAATTTTAATGCGAGTATTTAGGTCTTGATTCAGCAAAGCACTTATTTATGTGCTTCACTTTAAGCATCACTATTTAAGGCCACAAGTCCTTTTCAAATGTTAGGTATTGCATTTTATTAAATTTCCATCATACTGATGACCTGACATTTTACCACACCGCCTACATTTTAAAAGGGAATATTCATTTTCACAGCAGGCAGGGTTTCTGCTTTCATTTAGAGTAGGAATAATTTGATTGAAATGATTGTTTGATGGTTGGAGTTTTTTCCCCTCTCAGAAGTTGGCATAGAAGCAGACAGTCATGTGTGCCTAGCTCTGTTCATTAACTGTTTGGATATTAGAGCACAAGACAATATTTAGGTGGTATTATTATTTATTAATAATTTATGACCCATATCAGACCCCACAATTTATTTGCTCATTAGAGTTTTCTGAGCAGATGGAAAAGTGGCTAGACATGCAAAACATTCACTTTAGGTATTACTAAAGCTGTAAGTTTAATGTGATTCCAGACTTTCACTGTTTTTAAAAGAGGCATTTTGATTTTCTTTTCCATTCAACAATAGTTACTGTATGATTTGATGTCTGGCAGCACAGGAAGAGGATTATTGTCATAAGTGACATAATGAAGAAATGAAGCCACCTGTACTTTAGAAGCCTAGTCTTCTATTGGTGTACGTGGAACATGGGTAATCCACAGTAACACTAATGGGAGGAGATGCACGCTCACTGATGTCCTAGCAGACAAGCAAGTTTACTGCTGCAGATTAGTCTCTTTAAATCTCATATTTCTTCTAAGACATGGGTGAGCAAACCTTTCGGCTAGAGGGCCACATTGGGTGCAAAACTGTATGGAAGGCTGAGTAGGGAAGGCTGTGCCTCCCCAAACAGCCTGGTCTCTTCCCCACTCAGAATCCCCAACCCATCCAACCCTCCCCACTTCTTGTCCCCTGACCGCCACCAACCACCTCCCCAGACCCCATCCCCATCCAACCCCCCCACTCCCTGTCCCCTGACTGCCCCGCTCAGAATCCCCCACCCTTTCAACCGCCCCCTCTCTTTGTTCTCTGACCGCTCCCTCCCAGGACCCCTTCCCTAATCACTCCTCAGGACTCCACCCCCTATCCAACCCCTCTGCTCACTGTCCCCTGACTGCCCCGACCCCTATTTACACCCGCGTCCCCTGACAGCACTCTCCCCCGGGACTCCCACGTGCCATCCAACCTCCCCCATGTTTTCTGACTGCCCCCCACGATCCCTCTGCCCCTTATCCAACACTCCAGCCCCCTTATCACGCCGCTCACTGCTGCGCTTCCCCACAGAAGAATGGAGCCCAGTCCCCGAAAGTGTAGCTTCAGGGAAGGAGGTACAGCGGGAGGGAGCCTCCCAAGCTGGGAACTCAGGGACCGGGCAGGAGGGGCCTGCAGGCCGGATGTGGCCCATGGGCCATAGTCTGCCCGTCCCTGCTCTAAGACCTGATAATTAATAATGAGGATAATTTAAAAAGATGATAAAACTTATCTACCTTAGAAGGGTGTTGTGGAAAATCATTTGCTAACATTGGGGAAGCAGTTTTAAGATGTAAAGTGCTAAAAGTTCTATGTAGATTATGAAGTTGCATTTGTTCACATCTTCAATTGTACAAAGGATGTTCTATGTTATCTTGGAATATCTGGGACATATAAATTCACTGAAAGGTTAGAAGAGGGAAACTTTAGGGGCTGTAACCAAAAACTAATTTCAAAATGTCTCTTGAATGTAGAGCTAATCGAATCAAATTGTGTTTCTGTAAAACTTCCTGTTCAAAATGTGAGCTCGGAGTTTAGGCATTAAATATAAAAATGTTAATACAATAAAATCTTTTAATTAGATGCTTACGATAGACAGAGGAACATGCTTTTCTATTAGACAAGGAGCCTGGATTTTGAAAAGCTCTGCCCATGTGTGGTTTGAATATGTGAGTTCTATTTCATTTAGCCATCTAAGTTCAGGGGATTAGGAGAAAGAGTTTTCATTCATCCCATCTCTAGAATCAAACCAGAGTGAGTTTGGTTTTAAAAAAACAACTGTCAGGTTTTGGTTATGCCAAACCAAAACCATGAATAGTTTCTATCCAAACCCATTTGATCCAAAGTAAAGTCTGGATGATGGGGCAGGAAGAGAAATTGGATCCTATTTTTTCCCCCCATCTGTGATTTATACTGACTAGTGTCTATTTGTGCATATTGTTCTTATCTTGCTTAGTACCTGAAAATACTGTGTGCACTCAATGTACAGTTTGGTGAACATATAAGCATTGAGGGATGACAGGTTTTTGCTGCAGTAGAAAACTAGAGAATATATAATTACATCATTTTCTCTCATTCTGTTCCCACATGTAACTTGCTTAAATGTCATTTCAAACTGCAGGCTCTCACTCTTTCTTTCCTTGTAAACCTTATTCAACTTGTGCTCCGATATCATGATAGCAGTGCCTTAGCCAAGATTGCAGAAGCGCCACGAGGGAATTCATATTCAGGCATCACCGATCGTTGACCTGGCTATTGTTGTTTGTGATACTTACTGGTAAACTTTCACAATCAATACAACATCAGCCCGTATTGCTCCTGGGAATGGAAACCTGAAGCAGTGCACTTAATCTTGAAGCCAGCTTGTGCTCCCTGCTCTATTGCTAAACTGGGTAGTTGGCCTACTTGATGCGGCATTATTGCTGCAGAGGTCAGATGTGAGTTGGCTTGGCAAGTGCTGATGAATGGCTGTTTGTGATGAAGCACCTCTTCTGTCCAACAAGAGACATTTAATAATGATGGACCATAACTGCGCACACACAAAAACCCTTGTAGCTTATTTGTGTGCTTTTATAGTGGAAACTGGAGAAGTCAACATGTTATTATAGAATAAGTCTTAGAAATATAAAAACCAGAACAAAACTTAAATATTGTGTTAAGAAATATGAAGAGTCAAATTTTTGGGTTATTATAATAATGCACAAGCAGACAATTTCCTTTTCCTTTACTAGATTTTTTTTAATAAAAAAAAAAGGAGGGCTATTCCCAAGGAATATTTACTTTGAAGAATGACTTCTGATTTATGCACAGAGATGCAAAATGATTTAAAGGACTTGTACGTTTTTAAAAAAGGAAGTAAATAGAAAATATCTGTTGTAGGAATTTAGCTGCACAATTCACATTCATATTAGTGTGAGTTGTACAACTTAACAAATCCAGTGCACCCTACTGCCAAATTTCCTCTACCGTTTCAAGTAGACAATATGGCCTGTGGCAAATTTGCCTGCACTATTATGATGGGTCCCGCGCTTTCTCTTCTTGTGGGGGGTTCAGGGCACCATTTCTTGCCCCTGAACAGGGTATTAACTGCCCCACTAGTATCCTAGAGTAGGGGAGTGGAGAGGGAGGGACCCGGGCCCGCCCTCTACTCCGGGTCCCAGGCCAGGGGCCCTGAGGATAGCAGTAAACTACTTGTACTAGCTATTCCTTCCCCTGGGCTACTTCCCTCTCCTACCCTTCAGCTTGTGGGGCCTCCTGCCCTCTCTCTGCACAAGCCAGGTGCCCCTTTACCTATAGTCTGGGTCTTCTTAGCTCACCGTAGCACTTCTTCAAATTCTCCCCTGCTTTACTCCAAACTGCTCACTGCTCCCACTCCTCCAAACTGCTCTCTGCTCCAACTCCTTCAAACTGCTCCAACTCTTTTCAGCTGACTGATTGAAGCAGGGGGGGTTTTGTCATGTGCCTGGCTTCAGTTACTCTAATTGGCTTCAGGTTCCTTAATTGGTTCCAGGTGCTCCAACCAACTTCTAGTAACTTGCTTCCCTCTACAGGGAATAAGGCTTTCCTCTAACACTCTCCTGCTGCCCTCTGGCCATGCTTTATCACAGGCCCTAAAACTGAGAGTTCAATAATCTCTTGCAGAAAATAGAGGCTTAGTGTTCCCCTCCAATTCCTCTGATGGAGGAGACAGAAGCCTACGTGATGGGGGTGGCTTTTACAGAAGAGCTCATCTTAAGCATGGAGAGGACTTTCTGCTGGGGATGCATCTCATCCAATCCTCCAGTTGCATTCATGCACGAGAACACCTACATCCACATGAGCGCTATTAAAGTCACGGCCACAGGTGTCATTGCGGGATGAAAGCCTAATTTTGGAGTGAGTGGGCTAATAGAGGGGAGCAGCCACATTCTAGGGTTGTCTAGGCTGGGAAAAGGAGCAGTTCTTTCAAACATGTTGGCTAATATCTTAATTCAAAAGTGTTTTTACACCACTTAGCACCTGTTTATAGACAGACATGTCACCTGGTCGTGTTTAACTCCCAGGAGAACTTCTAGACCAGCCTTCTGCCGTCTTTCTCAGCTCTGTGCTTACTGCTGTTTCAGCACTTTGTGCAGTCAAGGACAAGGATGCTAGAGCCTTGAAGGGGGCGGAGAAGAACTATGGCCGCAGACCATAGAATCAGTGAGTGTGGGATTTAAAGGCTTTGCCTTTTGCCTTCTCCATGTGGCCTCAACCCATTCTTACTTCTCCCTGAGGGCACATCTGTACTTGAATTTTTAGTTTGTGTTTTAAGACCTGTCCATGTGAAATAACATAATTGTAAATTCTAGTGTGGACAGTGTGATAGATATGGCAATTTCCTGCGGTATCCATGGAAACTCTTATTGAATTAAGTTTAAGTATCTTTGAAAATTATTGGATTAAATGCAAAGTTGATGTATTATTGTGGGCCTGGATGATCAAAGGACTCTATTGAACAATGTGTCAGACAAGAATGGTCTTTTGTGACTGTGAGAAGTGGATTTCCTGGGAAATATCTAGGGAGAGATGAATGCAAACTACCAGCTGTGGTTATGCAAAAACCCAGCATTTTGAAGTTATGACTTTCGGCGGAGACCATTGTTTGATGATTGCCTGGTAGCTGAAGATCAAACCCCCAAGCTATATAAAGGAAACACTGAATTATTCATGAACATCATTTTTCTGAGATAAGGCTGTTATGAACTTGAAACCACAGAAAACCCCCTTCTTGTGGTTTGACTCCTACCAAAGCCCATATTGGAATTGGGGTGATCTCTGGTAAGCTTATTAAAATGTATGTAGGTTCTCTTATTGTATTAATGTTTTCACCTCTTTGTTTAGAAAGAGCTGTGAGGTAACTTATGACTGCTGGCAATTACAGTAGTTCATGGCATCCAAAGAAAAAACAAAGTGCAGGCACTGGCCTTTTCCAGCAGTCTGACTTGCTAGGGAATTGTGCAGTCCAAAAAGAAAAAAACCATTCAGGAGGGAGAAAGATGGGGGTATCCATCCAAGAGAGGTGATGGCTGTGGAATTGGGAGCCTAGAGTGGGAGCTCTTGGTAAACCATGGATGGAGAATACAGGTGAAGTTGCCTGAACTATAGAAAGATAGGACACAAAACTTTCCTGCTCACCATGTTTAACCCAGCCTAGCCCAGGGATAAACTTTTCTTGATAGTTGTATTTACACTAGACTCTACAATGGTATTATTTAATGTGTTAACTCATGTTGAAACATGACAAATATAGTGCCAATCGATAAAAACGGGAATAAGGACAACCTAGAGAATTACAGACCAGTCAGCTTAACTCCAGTCCCCAGAAAGATAATGGAGCAAATAATCAAGCAATCAATTTGCAACCACTTAGACGATATTAAGGTGACAAGTCACAGTCAACACAGATTTGTTAAGTTCACATGATTTGTTCTTAATAGCTTTCTTTGACAAGAAACAAGCTCTGTTAGGAGGAAAGTGGTAGAAGCGCTATATCTTGACTTTAATAAGGCTTTTGATACTGTCTCGCATGACCTTCTGATGAACAAACTAGGGAAATATAGCCTAGATGGAGCTATTATAAGATGAGTGCATAACTGATTAGAAAACTATTCCAAGAGAGTAGTTAGCAGTGGTTCACAGTCAAGCTGGAAGGGCATATCGAGTGCAGTACTGCAGGGATAGGTCCTGAGTCCAGTTCTGTTCAATATCTTCATTAATGATTTAGATAATGGTATAGAAAGTACACTTATAAAGTTTGTGGATGATACCAATCTGGAAGATGTGGCTAATGCTTTGGGGGAAAGCATTAAAATTCAAAATTATCTGGACAAACTGTTGAAATGGCCTGAAGTAAATAGGATGAAATTCAGTAAGGACAAATTCAAAGTACTCCTCTTAGGAAAGAATAATCAGTTGCATACATTCAATATGGGAAATGACTGCCTAGGAAGGAGTACTGCAGAAAGGGATCTGGGGATTATAGTTAATTACAAGATATACAAGAATCAACAATGTCACACTTGCAGAAAAAGCAATCATCATTCTGGGACATATTTGCAGGCATGTTGTAAGCAAGTCACAAGAAGTAATTCTTCCCTCTGCTCTTGGCTGATTAGGCCTCAGATGGAGCACTGTGTCCAGTTCTGGACATCTTATTTCAGGAAAGATGAGGAAACCCTGGAGAAAATCCAGAGGAGAGCAATAAAAATGATGAAAGATCTAGAAAACATGACCTATGAGGAAAAATTGTAAAATTTGGCTTTGTTTAGTCTGGAGAAAAGAAGACTATGTGGGACATACGTTTTCCAGTACATAAAAGGTTGTTACAAGGAGGAGGGTGAAAAATTGTTTTCATTAACCTCTAAGGATAGGACAAGAAGCAATGGGCTTACATTGCAGCAAAGAAGGTTTAGACTGAACATTAGGAAAAACTTCCTGACTATCAGGGTAGTTAAGCACTGGAACAAATTGCCGTGGGAGGTTGTAGAATCTTCATCACTGAAAGTTTGTAAGAATAGCTTAGGCAAACACCTGTAAGGAATGATCTAGTTATTACATAGTTCTGCCTTGAGTGCAGGGGATTGGACTATGACCTACTGAGGTCCCTTCCGGTCCTACGCTTCTATGATTTTATGATAAAAAAAATTCAAATGTAGACATATGCTGAAAAGGGGAAGCATAAGGTAGAAACTATACAATTCTGTCTTCATTGTGTTTTCTATGAGCATTTCCTATTCCTGAAAGCTTTTCTGCAGGAGAGGAGAATTTGGCTCTCTGTCTGTATGTTTCCCATTCAGTTCAATGATTTTCTTAATGGCTAGATAAGAGAGAGGAAATGTTTGGCTTAACCTAAATAATCTTTGTTTTAAATGAAAGCAGATTTACTAAACATAAATCTCATCAGAGTTTGTACCCTTAAGGTAATGGCATTTTTTAAAATTTCTTGGTGACAAATATACCATTATTGTTTTGGACTCTATAGAACAATTTTACCTCACTCAAATATATTATCTTTGGTTTCCTTTACTCTCACTCCTATTGTGTGATGTCCTAAGCACTGTATCTCTCTTCAGACTTCCCAGCCTCCAGCCCTGTAAATCATTTCTGTTTCTTTTCTCTAAGTTTCCTTCAGTCATGTTATGGTTTTACTTTGGCTGTAGTGTAGATAAGGGTACAGAATCTTCATATTAATGTTCCACTCTGCCTCTCTCATATACATACACTTGCTCATCTTAGCAGTTATCTTTACAGTTGCCTTGCAGAACCAATTTTATGTTTGCTGATTAAACAAACTCGCTTCCTCCATGGCCTTGAGATTTATAACCTATTTCCCCCCCAAAACCTATCGAGTTTTCTACAAGGAAATGGATTAACTATTAACCTGGTAAAGCCAGTTCTGAATTTATACTAAAAACTACCCCAGATCTTACAACTGTCTCTTTTACTACATTTTTAATTTAAATGTCTTCCATCTGGCCCATCATATCAATGCACAAGATGAATACTCCTGTGGACAGTCATTAAACTCAGCACTAAAAAGAACACCTGATTAGGAAGAGAGAGAAAGTCAAGCATGGTTGATTTCAGTTGGTTAGGAGATGTATTTATTCATCACATTTATTTTACAGTAATTAAAATGGAAAATGATTTGCACCCTTTTATTTTACAAAACAGTACTGTGGTACCTACTAATGGGTTAAAAATAAACAAAAGCCCTCTTATTTTAAAAAAAACAAAAAAAGAAAAAAGGCAGAAACAGTAATGACAGTTTTGAAGTATCCAGTACCTGTTGTGACAGGAATAACAAATTAATTGGAACTATAACGGATTCTTTGTAAAGGTGAAGTAAACACACTTGACTGTATATTTTTCACCATCAGTTAAGTCTCAATTGATTCTAAAAATAAACAGAAGACATTGAACAGTTTTAATGGATTTTGACACCGAGGTATTATGCTGTCACTCCAGTATAAATGAATCATAACTTTGGACTGCACCAAGGAATTACTACACATTTGGAGAAAATTTATGGTGCACCAAGCTTTGAATCATGATGTGATATCAAAACTAAAGTCATGAGAAAGAAAGGGGAAAAAGCTTGGCATAAATTATTTACCCAATCCATACATATCCACAAGTGCAACAGGCAGGGACTACAGGCGCTGACATACTACTGTGATCAACAGGTATCGAGGCCAGGAGTTCTTCCTCAGTTTTAGGCAAAATTCCTGTTGGATCAAACCCTGAAAGGTGCTGAGCACTTTCACATGCAAAATCAATAGGTGGAAGAAGTGCTGAGCACTAAGCTTGGGCAAATAACTGATTTTTCAGTTTGTTGATGAATGAAAACCGGCGGCGGGCAGGGGGTTGGGTGAAGGGTGGGATTCAACCTTGAATGAAAAGCTTCTTTTTGATTTTGAGCTTTTTTATAGATTTTTTTTAAAAAAATTATATATATAATAAAAATGTGGAATCTCTTCTTATATATATAAAAACAAAAGGAAATTTTAAAACAAAGTCCTTTTGAGTTAAAAAATCGAAATGTTTTGGTCAATGCCGCTCCCCTCCAATAATTCTCCCCCAAACTGAAACAATCTTCTGAATTTGGAAATCTTTTCACTGGGCTCAGATCTGCATTTATATCTTTTTTAAAAAAAGATTTTGTTTAAAAATTTTGCCTTGCTCTTCTCAGCACTTTTCAGGAGAGCTGAAACTTGTGCCAAAGTGTTTGAATGATTGAATGAAACTGAGGAAGGTTTTCAACATTTGACCCTCTTGTTATCAAGGGGTTGTGTTTATAGTTCTGCAGATAACTCAGAGTACGTTTCATGTGTGTGGGTACAATATTAGATTAGGCTTAGGCATCTCTTTTGAAATTTACTGTAAGATATGATAGTTTGTGTGTCAGTGGCTTAGACTTTGTAATAAGAGATTCCACATTTATTACACATTTTATTAGTTTTGGAGGTGAAGGGGGATTGATGAGGGTGGTTTAATTAAATATAGTCCACATTAACCTTATAAAATGTCCTCATTAGGCCAAATTATGCTAAACACTGGCAAGCTAGTGCATCTGTAGGTTACCAACACTAATGACTTGCAGTATCTTCAAGAGTGTTGTGTCATTAGGACTCTAGACTCATTATGAGAAGTGTACTGGCTTGAGGAGAAAGTCAGTGCTTTTGAAAATGGCATAATTCAAAATGATGGGAATGACTGGTTTGGACATAGGTTCCAATTTACAGCATTTCCAAGCCTCCAGTCACACTTGTCTATGATACTAAGTGGGCATGTAGAAATTAATTTGAAAAATTGGACCACTCTCTCAGACACAATAACAAAATATTAGGGCTGTCAAGTGATTAAAAAAATAATTGTGATTAATTGTGCAATTAAACAATAGGAGAATACCATTTATTTAAATATTTGTGGATGTTTTCTACATTTTAAAATATATTAATTTCAGTTACAACACAGAATACAAAGTGTACAGTGCCACTTTGTTTATTTTTACTACAAATATTGGTACTGTAAAAAACTAAAAAATAGTACTTTAAATTCACCTAATACGAGTACTGTCATGCAATTGCTTTATCATGAAAGCTGAACTTACAAATGTAGAATTATGTACAAAAAACTGCATTCAAAAATGAAACAATGTAAAACTTTAGAGCGTACAAGTCCACTCAGTCCTTCTTGTTCAGCCAATTGCTCAGACAAACAAGTTTGGTTACAATTTGCAGCAGATAATACTGCCCTCTTCTTGTTTTCAATGTCCGCTAAAAGTGAGAACAGGTGTTCATGTGGCACTGTTTTAACCAGCATCGCAAGATAGTTATGCGCCAGATGCACTAAAGGTTCATATGTCCCTTCATGCTTCAACCACCATTCCAGAGGACATGTGTCCATGCTGATGATGGGTTCTGCTCAATAACAATTCAAAGCAGAGCAGACTGATGCATGTTCACTTTCATCATCTAAGTAGATGCCACCAGCAGAAGGTTTGTTTTCTTTTTTGGTGGTTTGTGTTCTGTTGTTTCCGCATCGGAGTGTTGCTCTTTTCAGACTTCTGAAATAATGCTCCACACCTCGTCTCTCCCAGATTTTTGAAGACACTTCAGATTCCTAAACCTTGAGTCCAGCGCTGTAGCTATTTCTAGAAATCTCACATTGGTACCATCTTTGCGTTTTGTCAAATCTGCAGTGAAAGTATTCTTAAAACAAACATGTGCTGGGTCATCATCCAAGATTGCTACATCATGAAATATATGGCAGAATGTGGGTAAAACAGAACAGGAGACATACAAAGCTCCACACCTCGTCCCTCTCAATGCTTAAACCTTGGGTCGAGTTCTGTAGCTATCTTTAGAAATCTCACATTGGTACCACCTTTGCATTTTGTCAAATCTGAAGTAAAAGTGTTCTTAAAATGAACAACAACATGTGCTGGGTCATCAACCAGTCCTGCTATAACATGAAATTTATGACAGAATGCAGGTAAAACAGAATAGGGGATATACAATTCTCCCCCAAGGAGTTCAGTCACAAATTTAATTAATACAATTTTTTTTTAACAAGCATCATCAGGATGGAAGCACGTATATTCTAGCCAATCGCTAAGACAAACAAGTTTGCTTACATTTACATTTACAGGAGAAAATGCTGCCCTCTTCTTATTTACAATGTCATCTGAAAGTGAGAACAGGCATGTGCATGGCACTTTTCTAGTTGGCATTGCAAGACATTTACGTGCCAGATACGCTAAACATTCATGTGCTCCATCATGCTTCAGCCACCATTCCAGAGGACGTGCTTCCATGCTGATGATGCTTGTTTAAAAAAAATGTGACAAATAATTTGACTGACCTCCTTGAGGGAGAATTGGATATCCCCTACTCTGTTTTGCCTGCATTCTACCATATTTTTCATGTTATAGCAGTACTGGTTGATGACCAGCACATGTTGTTCTTCATTTTAAGAACACTATTACTACAGATTTGACAAAACGCAAAGAAAGTACCAATGTGAGATTTCAAAAGATAGCTACAGAACTCGACCCAAGGTTTAAGCATCTGAGAGGGATGAGATGTAGAGCTTTCAGAAGTCTTAAAAGAGTAGCACGCTGAGGCAGAAACTACAGAACCCGAACCACCAAAAAAGAAAATAACCTTCTGCTGGTGGCATCTGACTCAGATCATGAAAATGAACATGCACGGGTCTGCATTGCTTTGGATTGTTATCGAGCAGAACTTCTTATCAGCATGAATGCAGTCCTCTGGAATGCTGGTTGAAGCATGAAAGGACATATGAATCTTTATCTCATCTGGCACATGACTATCTTGCGACGCTGGCTACAATAGTGCCATGAGAATGCGTGTTCTCACTTTCAGGTGACATTGTAAACAAGAAGCTGGCAGCATTATCTCCTGCAAATGTAAACAAACTTATTTGTCTGAGCGATTGGCTGAACAAGAAGTAGGACTAAGTGGACTTGCAGGCTCTAAAATGTTACATTATTTTATTTTTGAGTGAATTTTTTTGTTTAATTTTACATTTGTAAGTGCAACTTTCATGATAAAGTGATTGCTCTACAGTACTTATATTAGGTGAATTGAAAAATACTATTTCTTTTGTTTTTTTTTCAGTGCAAATACTTGTAATAAAAATAAATGCTAATAAAATTAGTTGTACACTTTGCCTTCTGTGTTGTAATTGAAGCCAAAATAATTGAAAATGTATAAAACATCCAAAAATATATAAATAAATGATATTCTATTATTGTTTCATAGCACGATTAATCACGATTAATGTTTTTAATACCTTTACAATGATTCTAGAAATAGCTTTTGTTCTTTCAAAAGATTTCTATCTACCATTTTAAATCTATGACTTTGATAACTGATCTTTAAGAGATTTTAAAAGTATTATTCGGGTATCCTACAAACTTCAAGATATTTTATTTTCATTAATTATAAAAGGAAAATGTCACAAGCTATCATTGTTTTTGTGCACTGCCTTTGCTGACAGCTGTATGATGCTCATTCAGTGCAGCAGATTGGGAGCTGAAAGTTTCATCAATAAATATGACTCTGATGGCTTCATGTCATCAGTCAAGGCAATGGCCTTTTATTATCCTGGAAACACACACTTCCACAAAGCAGCTGGATATTTTTTTCTTGAACTCTTTTGGTGTAGCTTAATTCCCCCCTCACCTCCCACCTCCACTCCACACACAATTTTTGCTTTTGTCCTTTGCAAATGACTTAAGACTGTTAGAAAAAAACCAAACAAATGTGCAATTATTAATTTTAATTTTGCTTTGGTATCCTGGAAAACACAAAAGTTAACTGAGATATAATGCTAAATTGTGTTATTTTAACTCTGCTTCATTAACATATGATGACCAAAGGTGACCCTTTCCCTCTCTGTTCTCAAAGCTAACAAAAGAGAAGGAAGTCATAATTGCTTTATCTACAAAAGTAGAAAATACAGTACAGAGAGGTACACAATATCACAAATCACCTAGACTAGTTGTCTTCAGAATTGCCTGCAGAAAAAGCATTGTTCGGTTTAATTAAAAATCATATCCTAGGTATAAAATGTTGCCAATCTGGGGAATTTTCCAGTCCACTGTCCCATTGAAATATTATTCTAACCCATATAGATGCTACTGGGATTTACATGCATAATTTTGGAAGAGACTATAGCATAGCACAGTCATCTGTATATTAAACTATTATATATTTTGCATTTATTTTCTGCTTCTGTTTTATTTTTCTGTTTCATTCTGCTTGAAAATTAGACACTAAAATATTCATTAATATTTAAAGTATTTTTGCAAATTACAAGTTTTCTTTAGTGCTTTTAAAGATGGAGATGAATATGGATATTTTATTTTTTAGAATTATTAGCTCTTTATTTCAATTCATTTCATCGTTCTAGTTAATGTCAAAAAATCTCCTATTTAAACTGAAACACAGAATAAAAGTTCCCACTACCATAAAAACACTTTGTTCAATGGTTGTACTGCAGTTCTATAATTTCCCCCAAAATTCTAACGTACTCATAAGGTTTTCAAATATCCACTTACTTTTCCTGTGCACTTTGTCTGAGACACACAGTTCCTTAATTTGCCAATGAAATTCTCCTTAAAATTCTCCACAATAAATTGAAAGCCAGTACAGTAAAACTCAGCAAATCTCCATATCTGGAAAATCAAGCAGTTGTAAGTAGGTTAACATGTTAGTAAAATTGCTGAAAAATACAGGTTTTGACACATTAAGAACAAGGCCTTTACATTTAAGCTATGAGGTTTTTTTCTGGGGTGATAGAGTGTTCGTTTTTTCAATGTGGACGATTTTTACTCTGGTTATAGCAGAACCAAAATTAAAGTAAAACTGGAAGAAATATTAGCAAAGGCGTTTTTAAAGATACAATTTGTGTGTTCAAATATACATAAAGGCAGGCTAACTTTTAAAATGCATTTTACTACTGTTCAGTAGAGCAGTATTCCGTTTATCTGGAGTATCCTGCATTCAGAATTTCTTCGCTTTTCTTAAGTAACATACTTTTCAAACTCAAGCTTTGATGAGGAAATAAGAAATCTAGTGTATAGACATATTTCTAATATTCATGTTGAAGATTTGGGAATTAATTTCTTCCTGTTAAATTGAACACAGAGCAGTGTTTGTGTAGTCTGACAAAGCAATTTACATGCTTAACAACACTTTAGAAATTAATAGAAATCTCCCTAAATGAAAACATTTTATTCAGCATATTGCCCTATAATTTCTACCTGGATTCTTCCCATGTAGAAAATACTTTAAGTGCTATCTATAAACTACATTATGGGTCAGATGCTGCTCACCTTATTCACTGGCACAACATCATTAGGAATACTCAAGTGAATAAGGCTCACAAGATTTGACTCTACATGGCTCCGATCCTGCAACAGCAAAACTCTCATTGATTCCAACTGTGCAGAATCAAGTCCTGTACTCTTCAGATAGTTTTGGAATCTAGGATTTAAAATTCCAATGCTTGCACACAAGATGACTTAAAAAAAGTAAAGATATGAAGCAGATAAAGCAACATTTTACTGAAAGTTCATTCATCAAAAAGCTGCATATTTTGAAAAGGGTAAAAAGTACTACTAAACCCATCAGGGATAAGTAAAGGCTATATACTATAGATTATTTTAATCCCCCTGCTAGATATAAAAGGGATAATTACATATTTGTGGTTGAAGCCATGTGGTGGAAAAATCAATACAACTTTTTTGTATGACACTTCATTAGTGTGAAAAATTTTAAAAGCTGAGAAGAACTGCCTTGCAATTAAATGCTTCTGCTACTTCAGATTCAGTAATGGGTTTGTATTATTATCTAGTTTATTTGAAATAGTGGTTGCACTATAGCAGTAATTGGAAAACATTGATTATGCACTTGTATATAGAAAACCTGGCAAATCATTACAGGGCACAGCAACAGTTAGTTAGCCTTACTAATGAAGCACTAATTGCTGTAAGTAGGTTAACGTGTTAGTGAAACTACAGGGAGATACAGTTTTGAGAATTTTTATCTGCTCATTGATATGTACATTTTATTTTAAAAATCTAGCTGAAGAAATTTCACTCTACAAACACAAACCACAAGACTTTCTTGATGCTATATTTGGAATAATTACAAAAAGAATTGTTTTCTCTGTGATAGTTATGTCTGGTACATTTACATCTGTACACTATTCCAATTATCATGAATGGTTTTAGCACACGTAAATGGTTAATTGAAATGAAAACCCATAGTAGCTTGACTGACTTTATCAGTTTACCAAATGGTATCTTATGATTGTTTAATATTTTTTTCCATTGGCTACCATACAAATATACATAGAAATACATTTTTAAATGCAGTGGCTGTATAATTTAAGATACAGTTTTCCTTTTAAAAATAAATCCAGAAATAATGGGAGTTTGAGCCCCAAGCCCTTCTCTAACAAAATTTGTAAGGATGAAAAAGAATAATAAAGTATTCTTTGCTCTACCCTGGCCATTAACTAGGGATCGCATGAAGATTCTTTAATCAATTACAAGAATTTAGCAATCCTTTCAAGAGTTTGGCTCAGAACCAGTTTCAGAAACTTCAGTGGTACAAGTCAAACATTAAGAAATTAGAATCCTCATACAATATTTTTCAGAGATAATTAATTTTACTTTTTGGGGGTATTTTTGATCAAATATTCAAGTAGAAAATTTTCCTCTCTTTTTCTATGTAAGATCAAGTTAAAAAAAAGTCAGTGTGCTGCACCTTTTGATGAAAAATATATGTCCTTAAAAAGTTGTGCCTTGAAAAAAATTGGTTTCTCCCTTCTGTACACAAACCTTAGCATTAAGACTACATTTTCAAAACATCCCTCTAAAATCATAGTTATATTACTCATGTCCATATTTTGCTCACACAAAAATTTGGATTTGTGTAAGCAAAATTTGTTTGTGTATGTAAATAGATAGCTAAATGTCAAGTTAAACAACTTGCTTTTGAAATTTAAGGTCATGAAAAATTTTGCCAGCAATTTCTAGCTACTGTGTGAAGAATTTCTGATAGTATTCCCTAAAGGTAGAAAATTAGATTAAAATAATACCATAACTCTTTAAAATATGATATTTATACATATGAACTATGGGTTATAACAGAGCTGGAAATATTTAACAGATTCGGCATGTATACACATTAAAGCTTAATTGTCAAATTTTCAGCTGACCTCTGATTTGTGCTCTTGTGAAATATGTGAACTGATATTTGGATGCATGGGTCAGGGAACAGCCTAAATACTAAGGTTTGCAAGGACAAAGGCCAGTTTATTGCTCAGATGTGAACAGAAAACAAGGCAGCTACATTTTCAGCCTTCAAAGGTGAAAGCCCTTCATGATGATAAAAATTTCAAAACTTCTTTGGGACATATTCATAATTGCCTTTAAGTTGCAAGGAGAAGGTTTGTCTATGATAACAAGTGCATCTGCTAAATAGAGAGTTGACTTCAAATGATGCTATAGGTTTAGGGTGAAATTCATATTCCTTCTGCAAAAGTCAGGTAAAAGGGCTTTGACCGGAGGTCAATGTGGGAGGCTGGATAAATGGATTATTGCCCTAAGCCAGGGTGCTGTCCAGCCACACAGGCATTCCATGGCTGCTGCGGCTTTTTATGCCTTGTAGTAATGGCTGCAATTCACAAAACCCTTGCTGTGTAGGGATTGTGTCCTCTAGAGCTGTGAAATGTGAACAACTACTGACTGTGGGTGCATGCGTGCACACACCCCTACATACACACCTATACACATACCTGTGGGGAAAGTTAATACAGAATTTAGTTCCATAACATATGGCAGGTTACAGAATCCTCTGTGCAGCTGTTCCACTTCTTGCCCATGTCCCAACATACGGAGTAACTACAGCAGTTCCACTGCATTTTGACCTCATTTAGCAAAAGCAGGGAGTATGATTTCCCTTTTAAACAGATGTGCAATTCTCTTTCAGATTCAAAGCAATAGATCTGACCCCTTAAGAAGTTGCAGAAAAATAACATAATCTTCCAGAACACCCTGGGACCATTCATAAATTGAAAGGTAAATTAATCACGACACACAAGTTTACCAACCAAATGTTAGGAAATGATAATTTTGTGTTTCTTACCACAATCCAAATGGGGTGTGTGTGTTTTCCAAAAAGGTTTTGTGGGGGGAGGAGGTGGAGTTTTAAAGGGAGCACTGCTTCCAGCTGAGAGCAAACCAGGACTAGTTCTGCTTTGACTCAGCTTTCCAAAGAACTTAACAGTATTATACCCTCTGTTCATAATAATGAGCTGTTTTGTGCAAAGGAGCTCATTATTATGAATGGAGGGGTATGTTTCAACTAGTAAAGCAAATCATAAAAATTGCTGCCCGTGTCACATTTTTCCTTTGTCAATAAAAGATTTTCCTTGGGGTCAGAAACAATTATTGACCAGAGAAAAATCTCAAGCCCTATTTGCAAATCTCACCCAATGATTCTGAAAGTAGGGGAGAGAAGTTATGAAACTAAAAGTATGTGTTGTGAACATTATCTGCAAGGTCATTTTATGTTAGGGAAATCATGACATCTGCCAATCTTTCAAATTCCAAAGGGTAAAGAATGCGGTCTGTTAGGCTGTCATTGAACATGACAGGCTTAATGTCAGGTTTATAACAGAAAAAGGGCAATCTTATTGTGGTTTATTCAGTTTTATGTTGCTTGTTCAGTAGAAAAGCTCATTTTTTATCTAATTTATAGTATTTGAAATACCAAACAGATTCTTTACATATCTCCTGAGCTCACAGCAACTCTTGACTACCCCTTAGTCGCTCCTTTAGGGAGCAGTCTTAAATCCTTCCAATTTAGCATCTATGTGAGACCAGACAATTGTTTTACTTGAGCATTTCCTTCAGTTGTTATAGAGCTGTTTCTAACTCCAAAATTTTACTTTAATTACTGCTTAGAATATTTTCTATATTTTTATCTAAGTTGCTTCTCACTTGAGCCCATTGGGCTGAAGAAGGAATTACTCCCCATGCTGTTCTTTAGCCCTTCTTGTTCAGATCTGTAATTGGCCCTGTGTTTTTGACTTTTTGCTAATAAGCAGCTTACTTTCTCTCCCACTAGACTCAACCCACCAATTTTGTTTCATGAATTTTACAAAGGATTTTAATAGATGCTTTAGGCTATGCAAAATGTTATATGAAGGAAAGCATTAATGCTCCAGTCTTGACACAAAGGACGTGTGAATGGCTGCTTATCATTACCGTCAGGTCTCAAAATTTTCATTAGGAGTTCTGGAGGACAAAAGGGGGAAAAAGTGTAGCTCTATGAAAGAATATTAACCTATACAGTGTAACCAACTATAATTGCTTAGCATTTTACATTAACTCTCTTCAGACACTGGCTCTCATTATTTTTACACATACATAATAACTGCTTATTATAGCGGTACAGTTCACACCGATATATTGTAGATAAGTTTGTGTCAGCACTTCCATTATAAACCCCATTTTCAGGGGGGTTTAAAAGGCAGCTGTAAAAATTCACTCCAGACTGAAGATTGGTTTTCTAGGTTCTGCCCTGGGCAATTTTTTAAACCAATTAAAAACAATTGGTTTCACTGTTTTTTTGTTTTTTTTTAAAAAAAAAAACCCAAAAAACTACAGAAGTAAACAAAACAAATTAAAAGGTTGAAAGCACTTTTTGCACTTCTGTATCTCCTATGCCTTTATTAAAAACAAATAAACAATTTTGGTAGTGATTGGTTGATGCATTATATTTGCTTTTGGTATTTTGCAGAAAGAAATATTTCCCAATTACTGTACTAAGGCTTATAAACGGAGATATTGAAGTTTAAAATTGATAGTTGTATAGTACCTGCTTTTCAACAAACCCATTTTTTGTAACATTGGAATACAACCCTGAGCCTGCAAACACTAGGTATGTGCTTAATTTTACTCAAGTGAGTAGTCCTGTTTAAACTAATGGCTCTAGTCACATGCTTAAAGTTAAGTTCTATCTTAAGAGCATTGCTGAATGGGCATCTAATTGTGCAGGCATAAGTGTAGTAGCCATGGCTCCAAACATTGTGATATTTCAGGTCTACCCCTTAATCATTCCAAGCCCATAGTTAAGAATGTGATACCTGATGGGTCAGGAGACTGGTGAAAAAATGTGATATTTAGCATGTCACCTCTAGGTTGCCCAAACCTATCATCACTGAACATTGTTATCCACACATGATTATTCAGGGGACTGTCTAAAAATGAATTGTTCCCTGTGCTAATTATCCTGTCATGCATGCAGGTAGCCCCTTGTAGTTAAGCTGACACACATGGGTGGATCAGTGTGGAGAGGCTTATAATGTCACTCTTTAGGCCAGTGAATTCTGACTTCAGTCTGTTGATGGCTGTCAATATGGCACTCTTCACCAGCACTGAAATTCATGAGTACAAACAAAAATTTTAAAAGGTAGCCAAACATTCACTGCAAGTGTCTGAGCAAATGCATAGGATGCTCTAAGCAAGTTAATTTTGAAGATCATGGACAGTAGGTGAGAACAGGTAGTATTGTATCTATCTTAAAGAGTAATCTGTTGCTATCTTACGCAGAATTCTTCCCTAAACAGCATTAATTCTATGAAGAATATCAGGTGTCACGCACAGCCAGTTGACTAGTACTGTGTAATTCATTCATCTGCACATCTATCAGCGTAATATATGCCATCATGTGCCAGCAATGTCCCTCTGCTATGTACATCGGCCAAACTGGACAGTCCCTACGAAAAAGGACAAATGGACACAAATCAGATATCAGGAATGGCAATATACAAAAACCTGTAGGAGAACACTTCAACCTCCTTGGACACACCCTAGGAGATTTAAAGGTCACCATCTTGCAGCAAAAAAACTTCAAGATCAGACTGCAAACAGAAACTGCAGAGCTGCAATTCATTTGCAAATTTGATACCATCAATTTAGGATTGAACAAAGACTGTGAGTGGCTAGCTAACTACAAAAGCAGTTTCTCCTCTCGTGGTGTTTACACCTCCAGATCAGCTGCTAGAAGAGGACCTCATCCTCCCTGATTAGAGATGATAAGCTGGTTCAGCCTGATTGGACTAACCTTGTTATCTCTAACCTGGTCCTTGCCTCTTATTTATTCCTGTCTATGGACACTTCCACTGCATGCATCCAATGAAGTGGGTATTAGCCCACGAAAGCTTATGCTTCAATACTAGAGTTAGTCTTTAAGGTGCCACAGGACTCTTTGTCACTACTGTGTGATTGTGTTCTGTAACTGTACGTGGAAATCAGATGAAAAGATGACAATGCATTCATTGTTATGGAGGTTACTTAACAGGTACACAAATTAGGTAGCTTAATATCCCATCATTTCAGCCCATCTGTTCAATCATTGATTCAACTGCTACTGTGGATTGCTCTTTGGTTTCTACTGGGGGAAAATCATGCTTTAATTTCTGATAATGCGCTTAAGTGTGAAATTGTTGAGAGTTGTTCTGCTGATTTGGATTAATGGTGTATGTTTCATAACCCTGATTTCACATTCAAATACTACAGTATAATTTTAAAGTCTGCTTTAAGTGAGCCTCTAGATTTAAGATATATAAAGGTAAAATAAATTAGGCTCCTGTCACGCAGGGGCAAAAGTAAGGAACCCACACAGATATATCTGATATCTTATAATTAATTTATGTATTATTATTTCCTATTTTCCCTCCCCAACAATGTGATTTCCAGAGGGTGTCAACTTAAATAGGCTGACACACATCTATGTTAATCAGATAATCAAAGGGCCACCTCCTGAAGTTCTTATTAAGTATTTACTTAGTCCTCACTAAGGCAAACTCTCAAGGTGATGACTGACTAAGGAGCTCAGGATTTGCCATGTTGAAAGCAGGGGTGTTAATTTAAAAGTATAAAGCCATTTGTAATAACCTGAGGTCATGTTAGTACTTTAATATCCATAATATATTTTGAAGTAACAGTTCAGACAACTCAGAAAAATGGGTATGACAAAGAGAATAGAAGCCTGTTACATGTATATTTAACATTTATGGTGTAACACAAAGATAAGAGTTCCAAATTCAAACAATTTCTTAATAACGTTCTTGACACTATTAGCTCATCACATTCAAGCAAACAGAATGCAAAGTCTTACATTAAGATTTAACTCAGTAGTTACTGCCATACCAGTATAGCGTGCCACACTCATCTAGAAGATGATTGTCATCAGATACCACAAATTTTTCCATGCTGGTATTGCAATAGCTACAGAAGGTGGTTTTGTATTGTGACTAGATCACATGAATGCTCTTCTGGTGGAGCTCGGTCTCTGAATGACTCAGATGCTCCTTACAGCCAGCAAGCCACTTCCATCTACTGAGAGGAAGCTAGCAAGGTTAGATGCAGTGTGGTGTATCCATAATCACACCTGTCTGCCTTGCGAGGCAACAGCTATGCAAGCATGAAATGTAATAAGGTGGAAATGCAGAAAAGAAATGGGAATATGTAGCAATCGTCATACATGTGAATGTAGTTCCTACACAACTAAAGAAAAATCCAAAGTTGGTCCTGAATTCAATGCCTGCTCAGCTATGGAGAAGCTAAAAACACCTCCCTACTGCTTCTAAAACTTTGTTACCTACTTGCCTAAATTTGCATTTTACAAAAATATGAAAGTACTTGTGTTTGCAAGACTATAGAAGATGTGCAATGAAAAACTGAGACAAAGGGTGAGGCGGGTTTTGCTTGAACATCCAGTGTTCCCATTCCCAGTCAGCCTGGTCATAGCAAAGATTTTTTGCTACATTTCATTTCTTAGGCAATTTAATTTAAAATCCTTTGAAATATGTCTATTCAGCATTTAATGGAGAGTTAGAATGCAAAGATATTCACTGAACAGCATAAAATCTGTGGGGCCATGCAGATAATAATGGGCAGAGCAGTCCGTTATTGCAATCCACTAGCCAACAGAGTGGACAATTCCATGCTGGCCTCAAATAAATTTACATGAAGGTGAGTGGCCAGAGGATGCACATCTGTACAGGTCTAGAAGCCAGGATTAGCAGGTAGAGAGCGGCAGTGACTGCTGTTTCATTCCATCCCATGGTGGCCCTGTGCTGCAGTCCATAGTCTGTGTTAACCCTGCAACATTCCCTTACAAATCTTGATTGCTCAGTCTTCCCATTACACTCTTAATGAACAACCATGAATAACCAGTTAAGTCCTTGCATCACAAACTTGCCGTTGCATATTAGATTGTAACAAGACATACACATTAGATATTTCATGCAAATTTGCAAAGGAGCATATTCACGAAGGACCAGATTCTGCCCCTCTTACGTTGAGTAGTAGTAGTATTCAATGTGAATAAAAGTGACAGAAACAAACCTTACATTTCTAACCCTGCTTTATTTTTTGTTTTGGAATGTATCAGGTCAAAATTTTAGGGAGACAATGAGAACAAAAAATGCCATCATTAAATGTAACAATTTTCATATGAATTTGAACCATGTTACTGAACTAATGAAGAAACAACTGTTCTGAAAAAGTTGCAATCATTTCTCTAAATAAAGATATGAAGCACTATTTAAAATATCAAATGTGCATATGTTTAATCAAGAAGTGCCAGTTTCTGCCACCCTTACGCTGAATAGAATCTTACTTCACACGGACTGCTTTCAGAGAGAAATGCTACTCAGTGTCTGTGTCTTCACTGCAAAAATACACGGTGTGTTGGTTTTTTTTAAACATTGAGTGCTATCTTGTTGTAAAATACTAGCAGAGACAAGGCACTTGTAGTTTCAAGCTCAGTGTAGCTAATTGAAGTCAATCCCAAATTATGGGGGGGTGAGAGGAGGTATAACATTTATGTGGATTTATCTGCCCTGAGATAAAAATTACAGTATCTTGTCTGCATGAGGATTTTACAGCAAGATAAATGATTGGTTAGATATCAGTGTAAAAACATCTTTTTTGATGCAGTGTGAACAATGAACAAGTGTAGCAATATCTGGTCCTAAATAATCCTATTTAATTAGAAAAAATGCATATGGAATGAGAAATACAAGCACAGTTATATAAAATGCTAGCATATCACACACACTTTTCAATACATGTTAACTGTACATGGTATCACACACCCTGCAGCCTCTTGAGTATATAGGGAGGGACAGAGGACCTATTGAATGAATGAGGTGGTAAGGTTACTTTTAAAATCTGTGAAGGGAAATAAACAGACTGAATGAAGAATCCATCAAGCAAAATATCCCCAAATATCCCAGAATCATTAAAAGTAAAGAAATAATTTTATTAGCTTGGGGACATTAGGAAATTTATTATTTTTTCCTCAGAAATTTTACTGAAAAAATATAAATTTGCAAAAACCATTTGAATGAATGATTTTTTAAAAAAACCATTGAAAGAGGAATGCAGAGAGCGAGCAAAACTTTTCCAGATACCTCCAAAATTTATCATTTAATTCTGACAGATGGATCCACCTTAAGAAAGGTCCAAGGAGCTAGATGGAAACCAAATACAGTAAAAGGAAGTTGGGAATGTGGGTGTCAGGTTGTCAGTAATCTGACAGCTATGGTAACTACCCTCTAATCCAGCAGGCTCCAGCCACGCTCTCAGCTGACACCACAAGGACTGACTGACAGTTGAAGAGCGGGCACTTTTTACAGGCAAAAGTGACATCCAGTCTATTAAGGCTGACAAGCACAAAGCAGAGATTTGCCCTGAATGGTTTGGTACTGAAGTCTAGTAAAGGGGTTATTTGAAAGGTCTTAGAGAAAGTGTCAGACTCAAGCTCAGATGATAACAATATTGTAATGATAGCACTGGACAATGAAGTGCTATGATTGCCTATACAGGCTGGGAAGATTGCATGTGGATATTGAGCACCAAAAGCCAGTTTATAGTAGTAGATTCTCAAAGGCAAACATGCAACAGTTCTCAGACTATCTTCTGTCTGTATCTTAGAGATTTTTCAGTTTAGATATAATGCATCTGTATGTCTGCTGTACTTTCCAGGACATGTCGTAAACAAGTATTTAGCAGTGGAAGTCGTCATTGTGGTTCTCCACAGTATATACAAATGAGGGGAGAATTGTTTTTCTTTGTTTACATCTGAGGCTTATAGCAATTAGGTTAAAAGCAAGACATTATATATATACATTATTAAAAGCAAAACTATCATAGTAATTGAAAGCCTACTGTTTCAGCCACAAACTCAGTCCAAAGGAACTTGGTGAATATGGGCTGATCCAACAACTCACTCACGTGAGTAATCCACAGTCACATGATTATTTGCAGTCAGAAGAATGTGGGACTGACTAATCATGTGAGAAAATATCTTAAGATTTAGCCCTATGTTAACAGACAGTAACAGATACAGTAACAGTAACAGATTTAGCCCAATGTTAACAGACAGTAACAGTCACAGACATAAGGAAATTAGATAAATTAAAATCTGGCCAAATTCATTTTTCCCTGTGGAGGGCCCTTAATTGGTGAGGGGAACATGGCTGTACCAAACACATTTACTGTACGTTACAGCCATCTTGTCAGGCAGGGAAAGGTGGTTTGTGGTAGGTGGGAAGTGTATGGTGGGGCACTCACTGCTTTAAAATGAGCCATGTCCACCACATGAAGTGCCTGCTTACATCATAACATTGGCATGTTGTCTGGGAGTCTGGATGACAGATTACACTATCTTGAAGGTATGGGGCACCAGCAAGCACATTTAGCTGTGATCCCCTCCCAGCCCACCCTTGAGCGTTAAAGTAGGAATCCTGCCTTGCCACTGCATGAATGTGCTATAGGAAGAGATAGGGTGATCAGATAGCAAGTATGAAAAATCGGGCCAGGGAAGGGGGTAATAGGCATCTATATATGACAAAGTCCCAAATAGCGGGACTGTCCTTATCAAATCAGGATATCTGGTCACCCTAAGGAAGAGGCTTATCTTTCCATTTTAACATAAAATACTGGGCAGGATGTAAACTTTATCTTTTTATGTGGAGAGTATGCTAGAAAGACCACTTGGGCTCAGTGTTTGTTTTTTTAATGAACAACGAGAGGCCAGACCTTTATAACATCATTACAAAAAGGCTGTTAGAAGAGTGTTAGGGTTGCGAAGTCAAGCACACCGAAGTTAGGAAATGCCAGAATTAAGGCTGCCTGTGCAACCTTAATTCAACCCTTGTGTACATGCCTTACAGTCTTTACTTACGTGATCACATACTGTTTGTTTCCACAGGACCCCAGATCTCCTTGCTGATCAAGTCTTAGCCTCTCCCTCCAGAGTTCTCCACCCCCGTGCCAGTCTCTCTCTCCCCATGCTCTGAGACAGTGGCAAAAGTGTGTGTTCATCCATATACTTTGCCCATTTTGGTGACCCAAAAATTTCCCTAGTGATATTGTATATAACGCTGGCCAGTGAGACTTTCTGATAGAAGATTATAAACGTGCCACAACACCAGAGTTCAGGGTGCTGTGGCAGCCTTACTTCAGAACTACTTTTCTTATGTGGTTTATGTTAATTCTGTTTTACTGTCTTGTTTCTGACTCGGTGTTTATTTTCTTTGTTGTTTTAATGCTCAGTGTCACAATTCGCTCTCTTATTGTGAGATCAGGAAATGTGCCTGTAGGCTTGCATGGAAGTGATTTTACGATCTTAATTTCACCTTTTTAAAGCAATTAGTTATAGCACTGATCTTTTCATTGACACCCTTGCCCTCTTGCTTCCCTCCCTCTTTTTTTCCCTATATATAAGCTTCAGCTAGTGTCATGCTGGGCTCATAAAATAATACTTGGAACAGTGTCTTCATAGAGTTGCACAGAAATTATTTTACTATTGAAGATGAACCTTTTATAATAGTATCATTGTTTCAACTGGATGGATGGCCTAATGATCAGAGAATTAGATCTGAAACTGCTAGAATCTCACATATTACACAGACAGATCTCTGCATGGTCAATTCAAGATGGTTTGACTAAGTCCTTCATGCTTCAGAAGCAAGTAAATTGAGTTCCATGAGGTTCATAAATGACTGAATAATTTGCAAAAAAGTGTAGCCTCTTAGTCTGTTCATGAATTGTCTGAACCACTTCTGATTTTTCTCAATTTTGTTATTCTTAATTATATTAGCTGTGCTGGTTTGTTTTCACTGCACACATAGCTCACATGATACATTTATGTTCTCTGATTGGATGAGAACAACAATTATGGTGAGGTTTCAGTTAAACATTCATTCCATGTGAATATTCTCCAATATTAAAATTCATTGTTTCCAAAGGCATTCTGACCAGTTAATAGAAAATGAATGAAAAGTGAATTTGCCTAACAATTAAAGAAAAAAATAGGTGGACTTCCCACTCGCACCTCTTCAAATATTACTCAGCAGTGTTAAAGCCAAGGATCTCTGCTCTGTTTGGAGATTAAAGACCCCAAGGCAGTACCAGAAAATAGAGACACTGTGCCCACTGCGAAATTGGGTTTCTTGTATCTCTTTTTAATGTTTTCTTAAAATCCAAATGGAGCTATTTTTCATTACAGAAGATTCAATGCACTGCGGTTTGTTTTATATTTCTGGAATATAAGTGATGAATATTGAGTATATGAATACATAACTTTTGGGTAAGAGCTTGGTGACAAGAATTATCTGAAACTTAGTGCCCATGTATTCATTTATTTATTTACTGCTCTAACCTTAAAAAAAACTGCTTAGTGTATATAAACCATCTTTAACATATGAAATGACCAATTACATTTTAAAAGGTCAGGAAACAAAATGTTAGATCAGAGTTGGAAACACTTATTAACCCTCAATCAAGCAGGGTTAACTACTACACAATTACAATGTTATTAACCTGATAGGCAGTGTGGTCAAAGAGGACACATGATTGGGTTCAAGGGCTTTGGCTTCAATTTCTGCTTTAACCTTGTGCAAGGTACTTCACTGTTCTGTGACTCAATTTTCCTTTCTATAGAGTGGGGAATACTGACACTTTCATCAAGTGCTGCAAAGTTTATATAGAAGTGTTAAGTATTGTTGTTCTGTGACTATATAATAATCATTTAGATTCCAAGAGCCCCTAAAGACCCAGCCAAGGTTTAATCATTTAGATTCCAAGAGCCCCTCATCAGGTCCCATTGTGCTAGGCACTGTACAAATGTATAGTAAAAGATTGTAAATTCCTTAGGGCAGGGATTATCTCTGAACTGGGAAGGGAAAAAGAGGCATAGAGATGTGAAATTGTTTGCCTGAGGTCACTGGCAAACCACAGATTAGAACCCAAATCTCCAGAGTCCCAGTCCAGTGCTCTGTCCACTGGACTATGCAGCCTCAAACCACTCTACTGTACTATTTTGTTGTGTCTTACCAGGATTATTGGACTTTGAGACTGTCCATCATGTGGGTTCTTCATGCATGCATAAATCATAAATGATTCAGCACATTAAGCGCTGAGTCTGAATCATTAATGCACTCTCTCATTTCTGTCAATTCAGTGCCCTTGAATAAACAATCCAATATGGTGTTGATATGTCATCTGTTAAATAAAATTTTACTTTATATAGGTAAAAATACAAATGTTGGCTCATGAAAAGCAGAAACCAATTACAATGCTGTACAGTATATCCTGAGTCCATTTCAGATTACGAGAGCCCGTGGTGGCACTGGAAGCTGTTATATACACATACATGAGCAAATGTAAAATTTCATTAGCATCTCTCCCTTGTTATAGTTTAGCATTTTCTGTTGTGGTTGGTTTATTAAACATAGGGAAGGAACCTATGTACTGCACAGTAGTTACAAGAAGTGTTGCAAAGGTAATGGGAGATAAAGAGAGACTGTTCTCTGCAGACCTTGAAAAGAAGAACTAGGCAATAAACATTCAGTCAGTCTAAGGTATTTTATAAATCAGGCCCCTTTTATTTTGATACACTATTGTTTAACAGCCAGTTTAAATTGGGACCAGCATCCTGATTCTGGACAACATGGCTTTTATTGGAAGTCTCTGCCACTTTTAAACATCTTTAATACATTTTAAAAATAGAATTGTAAAAAGCAGTCACCAGACTTCAAAGAGAAGACATGTTGTGCCAGAATTATGAAGCTGGTGCCGATTTTCACTGGTTGTAAAGTTTTGAGAAACTCTTCCAATCCTTAAACCAGTGACAAATAACAGAAATACACATGGACTGAAAAAGGCTGAAGCGTGGGTGGCAGCATCAGAAGGGTGGGAAGCACCGAATCAGAACAGGTGTGTCAGAACTCATGGCTACAGAAATTGCTGACCTACCCATGGCAGGACCAGTGAGATCCTGTACATAGCATATAACATATTTGGGCCACATAATCCTTGGTATAATTTCACTGAACTCGAAATTATCCCTGGTGTAACTCCATTATGGCCAATGGAGTTAGGGCGGAGGAGAAGCTGGCTGTTAAGGTAGCCAGGTACTGACTGAAATTACCTTAAACCTCACAGGATAGCAGGAGAGTTCTGGCCAGGTTTCCGAATTACCTCTCACAGCTTAAAACAGCTAGCTGCTCAGAAGGAAATGTTCACATATGGACTGCCCCCACAGAGCCCACTAGAATAACACAGACTAAATAAATGGGTTTGAAATCTTGAATAGAGGACAGCCAGTATACAAATGGCAAATTAAGCTATTTAACATTTTTCAGCTGGTTTTCTTCTAAGACACTATAATTCACAATGGTCAGCAATCACATCTTTGCCGAAGGAAAGTAGAGCCCTCCACCCCAATTTACTTAATTCTGCCAGGCTTCTAGCATTGTGTCTTGTCCAAGCAAATAAAATGTAATGGCTCACTGCATTTGCTGCACCAAATAACACCCATTATTACAGAGCAAGCTTATTCTAGAGCAACTACTACCATAGAAAGAGAGTCATACAAAAAAAATGTCTATAGATGGTTCTACATTTAAAGGAACACAACTGCTATGTACCTAACAGTACCAAGAAAAGTAGCCAAGGAGCAAAACAACTTGCCTTTTGCATGTTTCTATCTAGTCAATGCTGTTCTTTGTGTGTCTTGCTGTGTTAACACAGGGGATGGAGCCTCTGATGGTATATTTATCCTAGTTCCATTGAGGTCACAGTGCTATGACAGCCTGACTTGAATTCTGCTATGGCAGCTCTGAAGTGAATGGAGCTATGACAGTTACACCAGTGGAGCATTTGCCTCAGTATGGCTTGCTACCATAGTACTTGCAGGGAGGAACCATCACACTAGCATTTCAGATGCACTAACTAAATGCTCAGCCCCTAAGTTGCTGAGTTCCCTTAGTTCTTATTGGCTTCACAGGAACTAAGTGTGCTAAGCATTTTCCAGGAGGTGCTTGCAAGAAGGTACTAATCCTCCAAACATCACTTCAAGCTAGTTATTTCCCTCTTTCCTTTGGTTACCTCATTTCTCTAGCTGGGCTATTTACAGATCCTTTAAGTTTCCATACCTTACCACTGCTTTGCTTATATGGTACTGTATCTCCCTTGCAAGAGAGAGACAGTGATAGTGTAAGTTACTATGGGTAAGGACCTTTCTCATTAGTACTCCCCAGTATGCATATTAGCCCCACTACCATTATAATGTAAGAAGCTAGCACTGAGAAATATCACTGAAATTAGTTAGAAATGTACGGAATATGACAGCTGGTTTACTACCTTTAAGTAGGCAAAAATGTGACAGGGATCTATCTTTCCAATGGGATATTCACAGGGAATGTTTGCTTGAGAATAACCTAATTACACACTTGATGCTACTATGTATCCAACTGCATGTAACCAGAAAAGGCAGATATCTGGCAGCTACACTGGATTTTTAAAGAAATTTGAAAATTAAATGATTATATGGCCAAATCAGATTCAGAACCTGAGATGAATCAGTTCAACATAAGATTGTTTTGTAAAGGATAGGCTCAGCATTCAGATTTCAACATTTCAAAGTTCTGGCTCATTCAGATCGAGAGGTTTGGTTTGGTCTATTTTAAAGATGTGGGTTGCTGGCAAAATTTGAATGTACAGTCAGGTTCAGTTTGGGGGTATTTGGATATAGGTTTTTGATTGGGTTCATATCTGATTTTATTATTAAAATGCTGTAATGTTTCTCAACCTACTCAAATTTTAATTTCAAACTATAGGTTAGAAAATTGCTCAGATATATTCTTTTGGGCAAGTTGTTCTAGAATAACTGTGTTATGAGTATCTGTGTCCATCAAAGTGTTTACATTGTGTATACCACTAAGATTTCTGGGTAACTTTAAAACATTTAAAACAATCTGTGTGAATGATCTGCAGAGAGACCTGATTTTTCACGTATGTCCCTTTATCTAGGGGCCCCCCAGAATTGCTTAGAACTGAATTTTTTAATATTTTTTTATTTCCCAGCTATGCTATGTTTTTCCAAGATTTCTCAATTACAACTTTTTGCTTTATTATTTATCAGAATGACCCTACAAATACAGTGATCGCTGTACTTTTCAGGATGGCTTCTGTTAAGATGGCTTCATTTTTGAATTCTTACTCAGGACTAATGTTCACACACTTAGCATGATAGTTAACCTAATTCTACAACAATGATTCTCGATATCAGATCTCCTGATTGCAACTGGGGCCAGTAGAGCTCTTTCTTCCAGCTTCTCTCTCTAGCAGTCTTGCTGTGGAAGAGAGCAGGACCAGGTCTTGTACACACAAAGGGAATTCTTTCTTGGTGTTGCTGACCACACACCGACCCTGTAGCTTCTGGGTTGTCTAGACTGCAGACTGAGGGACACTATTTGTGCTACATAATGTCACCACATGCAGTCTATCTAAACCTTGGCCCAAGGTAAGCAGTCTTGTGGTGGACTGCTAACAACACACTTGGAAAGGAGGTTGTAACCTTTCTTTTAGTGGGAAAATCCAACCAGACTTACCCATGCTTTCTTGCTTTCACCTTGGATTACAGCAATGTACTCTAGATGGGACTACTCCTGAAAACACTTTTGAAACTTCAGCTGGTGCAGAATGTGGCATCCTGCTTACTAAGCAGAGTTCCATTTCCGGAGCAACTTTAGCTCCATGCAACTACTAAGCTGAATATCCATCAGGCTCAGAATGAAAATGTGCTCAACTTACCCCTAAATCTGCACACTTACTGGGATCAGGGTCTCATTGTATAAGTCACTGCATAATTGCACTGCAAAACAGCTCCTACCTCTGAAAAACTGGCAGTTTAATTTGAGACAAGGGGCAATGAGTAAGTCTAAAAAGCACTAAGAGGAAATGGTCAAATTCTTGCCTGTCAGCATGGGACAGGGTGTGGTGGACATTGGTCCCTACAATCTTTTCTGTATTTGTTTATTTCTGTGGTACTATATAGCAAACAGGCCTAAATTCCTGTGATGTCAAAAAACTCTCTTTACTCCTTATTAACATATGTGGAAGGCTTAAATTGTACTGTGATGAGTACCACATAAATACCTAGCAGTAAATAAAATAAAAATTGTGTCTGTAGCATATATTAGTCTCTCACGGCGACCCATTCTAGAACATTTTATAAGGACATTGTCTGCTGAGTGTTTTTGAAACTCATCTTTGTGACCCAGGTGTTGGAATGGTTTACCATCATAGAAAACTATGAAAAGAATGAATTTGTGTAAGATATAAATGGTTGAATAGTTTTATGATTACTTGTTTGATACATTTGTAGAAAACAGTAAATAATGCTACAAACATCTATTATTCACCAAGATTAAATTGCAGTATAGCGAAATAAAATGTGTGTATATGGCTGTAGCAGCGCAATGCCTCACCAGTGTGACCCTCCTGCTGGACGTCCGGGAATTAGCTCTTTTCCAGCCAGAGCACCCTCTGCAGGCCTGTGTCTCACTGTCCGCTGGCCCCGGGTCCCTCCCGGACTCCGGTGCCCTTTTTCCTGGGGTGCTGCCCCCTGGCAAACCCTCTACACTCTGCCTCTGGGTCTCCCCTCCTTGGGGAATCCCAAACCTTCTAATCCCCACCTCGCCTCAGTCTAGGGCTACTGCCAGTCATCATCAAACCCCTGCACCCTGTGACAGACTGCAGTGTAAAAGCCAGTTATCATAGGCAAGGGGGGTGTGGACCTGTTGCCTTTCCCTGCAGCTCTACTACCTGTTCAGGCCTTTGCTTGAGGCCTGCAGCCTGGGGAGTTGCTAGGCTAGAGCTCCCTTGCCTATTCCCTCAGCACTGTCCCAACTCAGGTACCCTGTCCCACAGGCAGGCAGCTAGGCCCTGCTCCCTCCCAGCCTGGAAAGAGACTGACTGAGAGACCTTTTATAAGGGCCAGCTGTGGCCTGATTGGGCCTGGCCTCAGCTGTGCCCACTTCCCCAGTCAGCCTAGTTTGGCTGTTTTTCCCAGCCACAGCCTTCTCCAGGGCTGTTTTAACCCCTTTTTTACTGGAGTGGGGCAGCTGCCCCACTACAATGGTCATTTCTTCATGAACTTCTGCTGGCAATTAAAAATGTGGAAGTGTAACTAATTGTAAAACAAAAACCGTCATCTCTTTAATGGAGTCCTGAAACTGAGTTAGATTGTTTATTAAAATGGATGTACAATATGTTCATTTTTACTTGCTTGATGCAACTTGATTTTTTTTGCTGCTATTTCCAACAAGATATTTCCAAAGAGAAGTTATTGTAATTTACAATCAGCAAATACTTGTGTTCATGCATTAGTTCTAGAGAATTAAATAATAAATGAAGGCAATTGACAGTAGGCCTTCTGATGTTAGCGGAGAATCTTAGAGAATGATATGCTTTTAGCTACAGAAATGTTTCTTATATAAATTCGCCCAAAAGACAGGGCCATAGGGAATCACCAAACAGTTATGCTCCCTCTACAGACAAGTGTATGAATAAGTAAGAATAACCTACCTCATTAGACTAGCTTGTTTTTCATGTGAATTACATCCTACTATCTAATACTTTCTCAGTTCCAACTATGTATCCTGGAGTTCTGCCCAGCACTATTTGTATTACAAGCTAATGGAAAATAGAAGAAGAAAAAAAGTGTTCATATAATTAAGCTGAGATTGAGTCTTTCCTTTTAAATGACTTATATCTTTAAAGTGCTACCTCTTTACCCCTCATATATTGCACAATCTACTGTGATTGGGTACAAACTAAACAAATAGCTCCTTTCATTTGGCAGAAATTAACTAGAAGCTATGAGCAGGTCATTCCCATTCCTACAAAACAGTCTGGGATGAAAACATTTAACCTAGACACTCTGTGTATTTCTGCACACAAAATAGCTGACCTGCAAGAAGATATTTACAGTGCTAAATAAGGGCCATGGGGCATGGTGATAGGTTTTTGCATAGAGTCCAGATCAATGTGAGTTGTCCTGGCTGTGGTCCATGAACATTGTATCACTCATGTGAAGTTCCTGTTTCTTTGTTAGTCTTTGGATGTCTAGACTAAACAGAAAAATTCGAATGCAGTGGCCTAAAGTTTCTTAAAAATCAAACTCTAGTCAACTGTTGGGGGAAGCAGGGACCCTTCACTGAGAATGTTGCTGCTACTAATTGGGGACCACAAGAGCAGCACCATGGGCCATATCTTCCCTGGCCATCTTACACTTTATATAGTAGATTATAACTAACACTGTGAATTGTACCTGTGAATAGTAAGTGTATTGCAGCTAGCTAGCAGCTTGGAGATTATAAAGCATAGTCTATCGAAGTCTTCATGACAAAGCAAATCAATGAGGTGGTATTAATGTTATTGTTACTTTATTGTACTACAATAGAATTTGGATGCCTTTGCTGGGATTGGGGCCCCATTACACTAGATCTTGTACATTCATATTGTTAGAAACAGCTCCTACCCCAACAGTTTACAATCTAAATAGACAGGGTAGACAAAGTGGGATACTCCATTTAAAAAAAAAATCCTAATATGTATTCCACACTGACTTCAATGAGAGTTCCATGTGTGGAACAATGGCAGGATATGGTCCTTGTTGCTTAGAGTGGTCTGAGTGGTGGAGGTAGTTGGCAGGAAAAATAGAATAAAGAAAAAAATTGCTAATACAATATGACATAGGACCCCGCACTCTACTATGCCAATGATTAGGTGCTGCTTATTGTTTGGATTTCAAGGGTCGTCTTCTCTGACCCAACCTGCTCCCCCTGCTGAATTTAAAATTACATGGGTCATTCTGTTCTAGCTGCCATTACCCTTGTGAAAATCTCATGATTTTGCAGTTGCTTTGGAAATCTAATAACTAAAATCAGCAAAGTTTGTGCAAGCTGCTAATCTCAGATAATCAGTTTTGGAATTAAGCCAAGCTAGGGGCCATTTCTTCCTAGTTCTTATTTTTATTAAAAAACAAACAATGTAGCAAGAAGATCAAGGCCTGTTCTAAAAAATAATCTGATAATGGGGGGTGGGAGTTTGAGAACAAAGAGTGATCATAATAAATTCTTGAGAGCACCTTTAAATCTAGGGCTGAGAGTCATGAAATGAATGAGAGAAGTCTGATGTGGGTTTGATGTGGCAACCACCCCTCTTGAAAGACAATGGTGGAAGTACTAAAGCAGCAATTCAGTTACTGTGTATCATGCTGCGGAATCACGAGTGGCTACAAAGTCCAGTTCTCAAGGGACAGTACAAATGGTACCAGCACAGGGCTAGAGGACGAGGCCAGCCACTACTAGTGTTTGAGGCCTGCTGCACTTTCCTCTTTGGCTCCCTCGTTCAGAGCTGCTCTCCACTGTGGCCCATTACTAGCTGCACCTTCCCAGCTTGCTGTGTCAGTGCCAAAAGTATGCAAGTCTCTCTTGCAAAAGTCCTTGAACTTGAGCATAGGTTGGCCCAGTGGCCTTTTGAGTATTGGCAAGTTCTTCATACAGGAGATCCTTTGAAATGTACCCATCATCCCCCTCATGCAGATGACCAAGCCAATGGAGATGTGTGTGTTTAAGAGTAGTGATTAGATTTGGCAATTTTGCTTTCTTGAGTACTTCAGTGTCAGAAACCTTGGTTTCCCACTTGATATGTAGAATATGGTGAAGACAGCAGGTGACGAAGTCATTTAAGTCTTCTCTTATGCCTACTGTAGTTGGTCCAGGTCTCGCCACTGTCCCAACATTCTCAAAACACTCATCAGGTAGGACCCACATCTTGGTTTTCAATGTTCATTTCCTGCTATTCCACACATACTTGGTTGGTTGGCCAAATATGGTAGCTGCCTTTCTGATGCAAGAATTAAACTCACCATCCAGAGATAACTTATCTAATACAGCTAATTCTAGGTACCAGAATTTGTGCTCAACTGTGCATGCTGTTAGCTACTGAAACCTGTGGTGCAGTCAATACACCTTGTGCTATAATCATTGTCTTCTCTGAATGACTGTAAGTCCACATTCATCACTGGCTAGCACAAAGCTAGAGAAAAGTTGTGGAAGCTCCTCTTCACTTGACACAAAGAAGTTTTCTTATCTGCAAGTGCTTAATTTTTTTTTTATCTTTGCTTTAAATGTGAAAAGTTTGAGTTTTCCAACTGATTGTTTATGGAGATGTATACTCAGTGCAAGATCAGTAAATCTAAAGAAGCAGCAGAGAGAAAAATATACTGAAGAGTACATATGGCAAAATACCTTCCTCTGTAATCTACAGTGTCTGACATCACTGCAGATTACAGAGCTGTCAGACTGATCAGCATCATATTGGAAGCTGCCTTCATGCCATTGTGGAAGGATTGGATCAGACTACAGAGGACTGAAAAATACTGCAATTTGAAAAAGGCCCTTTCTGAAGACTAAGTCAAAAGCCTTTGGAAAATCTACAGGGGCTTGATGTAGTACACAGAAAAACTTCAATAGGCTGAGTTTCATTTCAGTTCAAACGTGCACCCAAAGGTTTGTATGCATATGTGAACTACCCACACATTTGAATGTGCAGAATTAAGCAGGAAATCGCAAGAGTACAGGTTTTATTGTACAGCATTTCTCATTGCCAGGCATGTCAGAAATAGTATGAAAAGAGTTGCCATTTTGGCTCCTTCCACTTTTGATCTTGCCTAGAAACTGTAAGTGCAGAGGTGTGACAAGGAGAGTGATTAGTCTTTGCTGGTTTGGCCCTTCTAGAGTGGATGCTTCCTGTCAGCAAAAGTCAGGCGCAAATGTAGATGTAGGAATCGGGAGTGAGGAAGATCAGACAAAACTAGGGTAGCCTGCACCCCAAGCTCTGGCTTTGATGTCCCTATTTGTTACAAAGCAGAGCTTACTTTCAGCACAATGCTTCAGATGGTACTGTCAGTGACCAAGGGCCTCTACTACTACAGAAGTACAGCAGTAAGCAGTTAAAGCATTGTAATCAGTGTAGGCCAAATTCTGAAGGCTTTCCTTGGGGCCAAGTTAAAAGGAGATTTGCCTGAGTCTTCCAAGATTTGATTATTTATGGAAATCCTTCTGTCTTTCCCCAGTAAATGCAATAGACAGCATTACTGTTTAGGTAAGGCAAGCACGTGCACTGTGTGTGAGAGCTGATTTTACAAAGGTAAAAATTTTCAGAAGTATTGTCTAATTTTGAGTGCCTCAGTGTGTGAGTGTCTGAGCTGGGGCACCTCTGGCTCTGTTTTCAGTACTGAGCCTCTGTCACTCCCATTGACTTTGGAGGAAGTTGTGAGTGTTCAGCATCTCCGCGAATGCTAAACATATCTCAAGTTGGGCTCCAAAAAAAACTGAGGGACCTAAAGCTAAAGGCTTCTTTTGAAAAGATAAGCAGAGTAATTAAATCAGTAAGAGTTGCCATGTTTTGACAGCAAAGTCAGAGCTAACTCCTTCAGAATTCATTCTATTTGGGACCGAAACTAAATCATCAGCCAGTTGTATAACATAGGGTGACCAGGCAGCCAGTGTGAAAAATCGGGACAGAGGGTGGGGGATAATAGAAGCCTATATAAGAAAAAGACCCCAAAATTGGGACTGTCCCTATAAGATCAGACATCTGGTCACCCTTGTATAACATCACTGGGAAGGTAATAATCTTGTGGCTGATGGTTAATAAAACTGTATTGCTCACCTAGTGCAGGCATAGCAGATAGACCTGGTTGGGAACTTTTTTTTGCAAAATGTTTTTCCATTGGAAGGTACCAGTTTGCTGAAACAAATTTTTTTTTATGGAAGTGTACAGGCTTCATATCAGGAAGTTTTCTCAGGCTGAGGATGGAATGTCTGGTTAAACAAGAGAGAAAAATACCAGTTGTAAGGGCACTTACCTGGGATATGGGAGGCCCAGGTTCAAGTCCCTACTCTGAATTAGGAAGAGCAGAGACTTGAACCTGAGTCTTTCATATCCTCTCCATGAGGTTACTGGGTATTCTGGAATCACTTTCACACTCACACTTACCTTCTGGGGGAAAAAAAGCACAAGTTCTTAATTTCATTCTGCATCAGAATGGAAACAGATGTTGAAATCTCAAAAGTTTTGTGAAACAGAATTCTTGTTTTGCAGGAACTCTACTAGCAGGAAAATGTGTGAACGGTAGTGGATCTTGTCTGTGCTTTGGTCAGCTGCTTGTGTGTCTGTCTGTGTGGAGGGTCTGTTTTAAGGCATTCCAGCTGACATTGGTCTTAAGTTTTTGCTCTCCTCAGCAGTGACCAGTTTGAGGTTCCCATTGCTACACCCTACAATAGCTCATTCTCTCTCTCATGGATCATGTAATTGCTTTATTTAATTAAATATTATGGCAGAAAATGTACTTTCTTTGGGTTCTTGTCATTCTAGAACACTCTTGTGGCTTCATTATATCCCTTCCCACAATAACTTTAAAAGGGTATAGAGTGAAGAATGTATGTGTGTAGAAAATAATAAACTACTACTTAGTAGAGTAACAGATATAGTAGTATTAAATGCACCTGTGCTGTAGTTATCAGAGTCCCTGTTTAATATAAAAAACATGTGTGTGTGCTGAATTTCCCTCACATCTTTGTTTTCTTGACATGGCAGATATTTGCATATTATTGGATCACACATCCACAGATATTTCATTTGCAATCCCTTAGTTTCCTGATAACAATCATGTCTTGGTAGCCTGCTGGTGACCCTGGCATAAGCACCTTTGTTGGCTAATTATTTCAGGGAGCAAACATGTGACCAAATCATTTGTGAGTGATTAGTGGGTCTGCTAGTGCTAGGAGGCAGATAGCTTTGAACAAATGCATACAGAGAAGTGGATAATGTGTGTTTCAGGTCCAGTTTATTGCCTATTAAAACATTTGATATCACTGCAATGATAATAATGTGACTCATATTTTCAAAAACAACCTCTAAAGCTGCACACAATGTTATGTCAGGAATTTTGTGAGAGTAATTATTTGCAGGTGCAAATCACTGCACTCACAAAGTCACAGCAAATAATTGTGGGTGTTATTTTAGATGCTGAGATCAGGCTCATTTAAAAATATAGGCCCTCATCTCAAATCGCCAGAGGGATGTCACTGTGGTATGGTAATTGGCTTGTGACATATATTTGCTACTTTGGGCATTATTGAATTAGTGATCTTCCATTAATTGTTCATAAATAATATTGTACCTAAATTCTATCAACATTATCTCATATTTAGGTATGTAATAACAATGTGTTTAATATAGAGTAATGCTAATTTTGACTCTTTTTTTAATTGCACTGTGGCTAATGTAACAACCCTTCTGCTGTGTTAATAAACATTGTTTCATTCCATAGAACATGGACCACTTTGGGTGCGGATTCTTGAACAACGTGCAAGCTTAAACTTTAGTTTTCATCATTATGTTTGTAAGTAAAATATGTAATAGAAAATAGAATGTAAATAGGCATTTTTATACCAAGTTGTCATTGGTGGTTCCAATATAAATGTTACAATCTCTGTTTGCGAGAGATTAGTCTTATACTAATATTATGATGATTTGGGCATGTGCAAATGCATAATAAGTCTTTGCAGGATTGAGACTTAAGTATAGAGAATACTGCAAATACCATGATTAACAAACTATGCAGAAAAGAGACACAGTTAGGCTTTTCATAATAACCTTTTTAGTTAGATGTACAAGTACCAGATTTGCAGGCATGCATTTCCATTGACATGTGCAAAACATGTTTTGTGTGGGAAACAGAAACAGGCTGAATTGGTGACCCATCTCTGACTTTTAATATTAATGTAGATACCTTTTTTCCTGTTTCTCTTAGGCTGCTGGTTTACATTTAAGTGATTGATGGCAATTTCCCACTTGTTTGAATGGGAGCTATCATGATAAGATTTATTAGGGAGTAACAAGGAATGTCATTTTGTTATTGTATTGAATTAAAAAGAGCAATAAAAATAACTGCAGTGCATGTTCAAGAGCTATGATTTGTATTGTTCAAATTGCAAAAATACTGATATTTCTTTATTATAAAGCTTCCAAAGGAGTTTGGAGAAAATGTGTGGTCTAAGATATGACACAGGGGTGAGAGTCAGGATTACACTCACTCACTTGTTGTGCAACCTTTTTCATTCTGCTTGTGTGTGCCTCAGTTTCCTCATCTGTTTAAAAAAACATGGATAATGCATATCCGTTGTTGTAAAATAGTTTGTGATCTTTGGCCAAATCATGCTATATACATGCAATTGTGAGGCTGTCATCTCAAATAATAAAGTAAAAAGAAATCTATTCTCTATACTTACTAGCTGGAATAGAAGGAAGGGCAGCAAGCTGAGGATAGCTGCCAGGTGGCCACGTTAGGGCTGCAGCTGCTTGTCTCTACTCGTCATAAAGAGTCAGCCGTCAGAAAAGCTTGCTGGGAAAGGTTTCTATGAAAGCATGAGTACCCCGTGGCGTATAAACAATGATTAAGGCAAAGATTTCGTCACGGTTATTTTTAGTAAAAGTCATGAACAGGTCATGGGCAATAAACAAAAATTTACGGAGGCCATGACCTATCTGTGACTTTTGCTGCTGTGGCTCCATGGTTTCTCCCAACATCATGGTGGCTGGGAGATGTGCGGTTCCCCCTCCACTCATGGTGGCTGGAAGCTGCAGGATGATCATATTTCCCAAAGAGAAAATGGGACAGCCCAGCCACTCCCCCAAGGTGTCTCTCCCCTCCACCTACCCTCTCCTGAGACTGTTGCCCATCGCCGGAACCCTAAGGAAGGCCCTCTCAGGAAGCTGTTCTCTCTCTGCAACTTTGCGGGGGACCCTGTCGCTTGTTGTTCCTGCCACTGGAACCCTGCCAAGGCCCCACATGTTGTCAGCTACAGAGTCTTGAAGCTCCTGGGACTGAAGCAGAGAACATCATGGAGGTCTCTGGAAGTCATGGATTCCATGACTTCCATAATCTCCGTGACAAAAACGTCACCTGAGCAACGATCAGGTGGTTGTAAAGAAAGTTATTTGTAGGGAAGGGCCTACTTTCCTGCCATTTTGAAGATAAGAGTTCTGGTTGGAAGTAGTCTCCAGCTTTTCAAGGTGTGAGCCTGGTGTTTGAAATAGTGATTTTTTAAAAATTAATATTATGTGCCAAATTCTTTTTCTGGTGTAAATTGGGCAGCTCCATTGAATTCAATAGAAATGGATCACTTTATATCTACAGAGAATTTGCTTCTGCATTTCTACAATAAACCTGAAGACACTTATCTGTCAGAAATCAAAATTTTCACAGGAAAGGGTTAGTGTTCACTTGAGATTTTTTGGAAAAAAAAATCAAAATTGTCAAATCATTGCATTTTAACATTTTCAAAATCAAAACGTCCAGTTTTCAGTTCAAAATGATGTTACATTTGGAAATTTAAGCTAATTATAGTAAAATAAAGTTTTAAAAAGTGGTCAAAAATTAAACAAAATATCTTGATAGACTTAAATTGATTTTTATGGTTCAGAGAAATTTTCAGGATTTTAACTTTCCCTCCTGATTTTGGGATGGAAAAAAACCTCAGAATCTTGAAAAGATGGCTTGAAAAGCTAGTTCGCACATGCCTCTAGCCCTGAGTGCTTCATCTCACATTATAGTAAGTAGGGAATTGAAAGTGCTCAAATATCAGACCCCATGGACCAATCCTTCAAGGTGTTGAGCACTTCCTGTGAGCTGGTTAGCAGCTTCAAGTCTCATTGACTCAGAAGAGTGTTAAGAGACCTGAACAACATGCAGGAGGTGTTCTCAGCAACTTACAAGATTGGAGTCAATGTGTTTATTGTTGCCCCTGAGGGTAATACAATATTCCAGTGAGGATTCAGTAAGGAAAGTATCCCAAAGTAGTAACATTTGAATGTATATAACATTTGAATGTATTTAATCTTGTACCTACACCCTGAGGTTAAGTTATGCTAAGACATTTTAAAATAATATGACTCGTAAAATGAACTTCAACTTTACTGAGCCCCAGCATGAAGATGCAGTATTTAGACTGGTTTATTAGCCATCCAAATTCTCTGATGAAGAGCTACTAGCAAACATGGAATAGGATTTCTTTCTAGTAGCGCTCATGTTGTTAATAGAAGTTACCACTGGCACTATTTTTGGTGTCCATGCAAAAAATAAAACACAACAAAATTTAACAAGCCTAATTTAAAAAAAATAAAGTTTTCAGTTATCACCTTACAGGCAGCTAATCAGACAGAAAGTAATATAATGGAACCTATTGTTGAACCAAGTGTGCTTACTCCAATAGACCAAGACTCTAAAAGAGGCACACATCAAGTGAAGGTAACATACTGAGTGAATTATGTGTCCCATCACTTCAGTGACTGCAGAGCTATAAAACCACCCTAACTGTTCTAGTTACAATCAATTACATCATGCTTTAATCACATTTTAATGATGTATTAACCAAGATTTCAACAGCAATTAGTTTAATGGGTGTTTGCTTTTTAAAACTATGTTAACTATGTCCATATCCAGTAAAAAAACATAAAATAAAAAGGCATTGATTGTGACCTCTTTCTTCTCTGGTGGTTTTGTGCTTCAGGGACATAGGTAGAGGATTTCCCAATAATCAAGCACTCATGGGGCCAAGCAAGAATGACTTTTTGTTTTTTCCCATATGGAGAGATGCTCTGAGATTTTCTTATGTAGACATATTCTGTAAAATATCATTAAAATGTAACTTTGGAAGTAGCCATGGCCAACCCATCCTCTAGGTTAGAAAATATTGTGCTGGCTACTGGACTTCTTGGAGAAAGAATGAACAGGAGAAATGCAGGGAGTATAATAATGGACCAGAAATATTTTAGTAGAATGGTTTAAAAAAGTTATGTAGCTTCATATTACATTTTGGTTTATACCTATTTTATTTTTAAAAAGATGGACAAGTGTCTACGAAAATCCAGTTTCCTTTAAAAGACTCCTTCAGAGATAAATGGATTTTTAAAAGATATTTCAAAGCATAATACACATAAAAAGCCATATTAGGAATGATACCAAACTTAAAGAATGTTGTAAAATGAAAATGGAAAAATGTACAAAATGAATTCATGCCCATTTACATGCTTTCAGTCAGGCTACCAGATAACAAAGCCTCTGTCTTTGTGTTAACACTGCAGATTAGGTCAAGTTTTTACCCCTCTGAGCTCTTTTCCTGTAAATGACGGGTTTTGATGTGAAACAAGCAACACGTCAAAGCAAGTTGAAAGATGTAGGCATTTTATGCCATGTCACAATGACAGGCCGGTGAATATTTGGGCCATTAGGGGCTTATTAGTGAATAAATGACCAGATGGTTCAGTGATGCACAGAGATGGACAGAACTGGATGCTACTAATCAGCACTGTCTGTACTTGATGTCAAATCACATGACACAGTAACCCATGGATACCGAATAAAAGTTACCATTAGCAAGTCAATTTGATATCTGTGTGGTGTAAACAGTCTTATAGCTGCACTTCAGTGCTGCCTGTTTTTAAGAAAAAACAACAGTGGAGTATTTAAATAAACACACTCTACTCTTATCAAGTTATGATAAATTTAAATAGAATTTCAATTCCCAATACCTCCTTTTTATTCTGGAGAATGAATGGAGGATTATTTACATATTAGACTATCTTCAAAGATAAAAAGGCTGGTCTGAAAATGCAGTGAAAGACAAACAGGAAGACACATAAAATAATTGGTTTTTTACATCAGTTAGAGAAAGCAATGCTTTGTTAGTGCATTTGACAGAAAGTACAAACTTTGAGAATAGAACTATATTTTTAGGAGACACGGCTAACCTTGTTATTAGTAAATATACAGTTTAATTATTATTTGATTCCACTAATAATGTTGATAGCACTAAATGTCTGGTAGCTGCCACCTTAGGTTATTCCATTGGGTCTTTGAAGCACTCATTCTATGAATCTCAGTTAGCATTTCTTTTCTCAAGTCATTTTCAGTATTTTCCAAATGACTATGAATCTCCCTCCAGAAGCCTTACAATTTATTTAGGATTTGGTTCTGAACTATTAATGTAAATGGAAGTTTTACTTTTGATTTCGATGGAAGCAAGTGTAGAGTCTGTAGTGGTTTACAGGTATATGCCATCTCAACGAAGAGTGCAGCTGGCTCTAATACATATTGGGCTATAATGTAATACCTGAATCTAAGGCACAGTCCTGCTCAGGTTCTCTTTTATGAATCTTTACTGTGAATGAGCACAAATTATGGCTTTCAGTGTTGTAGCCCTGTGGCTCCTAGGATATTAGAGAGACAAGATGGGTAAGGGAGTATCTTTGCTGGACCAACAGAAGAGGTCTGCATAGCTTGGAAGTTTGTCTCTCCCACCAACAGAAATTGGTCCAATACAAGATATTACCTCATCCACCTTGACTCTCAACTTATGGTATTTAATTGTTATAACTTACATACAATGGTAATTGACTGATGTGCTGATGTAATTTACAAAGTATATTGAAATTCTCAAGATTTGCTTGTGTTTCTTGAATCTGAGATGTCAAATTTAAATGTCCTCCTGCCTTTGCTTTGAAGAATGATATTGCTATATGCATTTTACATAATTGGTGAATAGTACAAAAATGTTCTGCATCTGTGTTCTGATCAAATTTAAATAGGAATTCCTCTCTGCTATGATTTTCCTCCTTTTGTCTCTGCTTTCTGGAAGCATTAATGGCCTGAGTTTTACTAGCATGAATACGTGTGGACAGTGAATTTGCCATCTATATGCTCACACCAGGAAACTGATAAGAATTATACTCATCCAATGAGGGGCAGAAACAATACTGTGTGACTTATGTAACTAAACGGAAGTAAGCAGAAGAGTTAAAATTTTGATATCAAGTAATACATCAAAGTATATTAGATTTGTGGAAAATGCTAAATAGTTTAAAATAACAAATGTGTTTAAGGAAATAATCCGCTCAGGGACATTCTGGAAACAGAGGAAAGTGCAGAGTCTGTGGATGAGATTCTCAGCTAGTGTAATTCTAAACTCAACTTCAATCAGTAGAAATACGGTAGAACCTCACAGTTACAAACATCTTGGGAATGGAGATTGTTCATAACTCTGAAATGTTTGTGTCTCTGAACAAAACATCATGGTTGTTCTTTCAGAAGTTTACAGCTGAACATTAACTTAATACAGCTTTGCAACTTTACTATGCAGAAGAAGAACGTAGCTTTTAACCATCTTAATTTAAACGAAACTAGCTCAGGAAGAGTTTCTTACTTTGTCAAACCTCTGTTTTTTTTAATTTCCTTTTTTTTTTTTAGTAGTTTACATTTAACACAGTATTGTACTGTATTTGCCTTTTATTTTATTTTTTTTTGGTCTCTGTAGCTGCCTAATTGTGTTCTTCCAGTTCCAAATGAGGAGTGTGGTTGACTGGTCAGTTCGTAACTCTGTTGTTTATAACTCTGAGGTTCTACTGTATGTTGATTTACATCAGCAGAGAATCTGGCCTCTTTATCCTGGAATTAAACTTGTGAAATTTGTCTGCTTCCAGGTTTTTTTACAAACCCAAAACCTGACAGTTTACCTAAAAGTTTCTCCTAGATTTGTAGATCTTTCTGAAAACTTGGGCTTCGTTTCAAGTAAGACTGGGCTATATTTTGAGTGAATTGGGGACAGTTCTACTGTTTTAGGTAGTAATCAATAAATCAAGTTAAACTCGATAGTTTTAGCTACGGTTAAAAGTAAATTTATAGGCTCATTTCAATCAAAAATTCAAAGCAAAACTCAGGAGTTTGAGTCCACACTGAACAGAAACCAAAGAAAAGAGTCACATGAACTCCTGGTCTTGCAAAGCTTCAGTTTTCACCTGATAACTCTAAATGTGCAAGTAACTTATTATTTTAATAAATAAAGTTTCTCCTTGTACTTAAGGCCTGAACATATAGCACTGAAGTCAAGGTGAATTTTGCCTCAGGGAGCTAGATCAAACCAGGGCTTTGGAGCAGTGCTCCAGTTCCAAGCAAAAACCTGCAGCTCCACTGCTCCACGCTCCAGCTCCGGGCTCTGCTCCAAAGCCCTGGATCAGACACCCAATAACTGCAATTTGCCATGCCGTTGAATGTATTTCTTATATTTATTGTTATATGGTCCTGTTTTCTCTGCACATTTTAACATTTTATCTCAAATTTCAATAAGTTCACAACAGTTGCTTACTGCAACTATTTTCTCCTTCTCAGTATAGTGAACCAATTACCATTGGAATTAAGATTTTTACATGTTTTTGTACATTCCACAGATGAGGCACTGATGGCCTCATCCAATTTCCTGCAGATGTCAAGAGGCCCACAAGTTATATTTCTTCAAAAAATGAGGATCTGATCACATTTGCTGATAATGATCTCACGTTTTGGCATTGTATGGAAGCAGTTGTTATAATATTATAACTTGATGCTAGAAAACCATTTTCTCCCATTTGGAAAAGGAGAAATTTGAGTAAATTCAAAATGAAAGCTCTGCATGTTGATATATATAACTTTGTATAGCAGTATTATATATTCAACAAAATTGATGAAAACTCCAATCACCACATTGACTGAGGGAGCACACAGGCAAGAAATGAACGAGATAACATATTGAGTGGCGGAGCCAAGTTTTGCAGCCAGGGGGATGATGGGCCATGGTGGGCTGGAGAGTGAGTGTGCCCCAAACTCACCTGGCAGTGGTCATTCCTTGCTTGTGGGGCTGGATCTAGCTCCCCATTCTGAGACTTGTGACCTGGCACAAAGGAACACAGAACTATTCCAGTTTGGACTGGTCACCCCTCAGTCTTGTGTGAGCCAATCTTGAGTGAGCAGCATTTTGACCTGGGGTATGGAGTCACAGCACCAGACCCAGCCCCCTGGGACAGGAGCCCCACTACTGGGTGAGTGTGGTTTGGGCTTGCTCTCCAGACCCATGTGAAAAATTGTGTTGTACACCACCTTTTGTCAATTGCATAATATGCTTGAAAAGGTACCTCATACACATCTAAAGGCCACCGGAGGATGATTGGCCCTCCATACTCCATTAGCTCTGCCACTGAATGTAATGTGTGGAAATGTATAGTCTGCCCAAAAGAAACAGCAAACTTACAATAGAAAGTTGTATAAGAAATCATGGGGATGGAAAGACAGCAGGCAGTCTGCACTGACTTTTGCACAGAGGATCCTCTATTCTAGCATGGTATTTCCAATGGAAGAGCACTGCAAGAGTTTACAGGGTGCATAGAAGACCCTGATATTAGAACAGATGCACAGGTCTTCCAGCAGTTCCCTCTGATCTATGGGTTTTGTGGGTGCGGGGGAACCAAACTGTTGCAAAGGACAGTCCCACCATTAACTACAGCTGTATGTCCTGGGAAAAACAACATGAGGTGAAGCGTACAACATGTTCCTAAAAGAGCTTCTAGGAATTTAGGGAGACAAGGTGGGTTAGATATCTTTTATTGGACAAGCTTCTGCTGGTGAGAGAGACAAGCTTTTGAACCACACAGAGCTCTTCTTCAGGTCCAATAGTAAATATTACTCATCCACCTTGTCTCTCTAATATCCTGTGACTGACATGGCTACAACTACATACAACAATAGAGGTTCTTTTGTCATTCATGTTTATGGATTTTAGCACACAGAGACACACAGCTTACACATACAGAGCACGATGGAAGTGTCTCTCATAAATATTATATTAATAATTTATTAAATCTCAAGTGTAATTACATTTTAACTTTTCTTCCTAGAATCTGAAAAATATAATCCCAATAGATCCAGAAAAAAACTGTTCACAAAAACTGATGTTCACAACATGTGAGGAGATTTATTATAAATTTATAATAAGTATTTAATCTTTATTAGATGTTTTAATAGCATTTCAAAATACACTAATGCGTGTAATTATTTCCCTCCCTCAACTATTCCAGATCCAAAGGTTAGACGTCTGTGTGTGTATGTGTGTATATAATATATAAAAAAAATTCGGGCAGTGTCACAGGTTTTAAATAGATTACAAAGAATTTTATAGGAAATAGGGAATCAAATTTTCCTTTTTATTTCACAATAATTTCTGGTCTTATTAAAGTAAATAGGAGTTTTGACATTATCTCTAGCAGGAACAGGATTGGCCCTTTATTTAGTCTGTTTCATTAAATAATTGCTGCATACCTACAGAGTGACAATGAATTGAATTATTTCTATGACCCTGAAGCCTCAAGTGGGTTTATAATAAATTTATTGAAGGCACAGCAACATTAAATAGACTGCTTCTTATGTACTAATTAATTTACCTTTGTATGTTTGAGTAACATTTTTTTACTATGGTTTGCTAGCAGTTTATTTCTGATATGCATCCTTTGTTTTCTTTGACAGGATATGTGACTGGGTGTGCATGACCATAAACATGGTGCCCTGAATTGCTTCCCTGTCACCAAATGTTGAGATGGTTTTCATGATTACTTGTTGTTTTAGCAAATTAATTTGTGAAAGTCTTCCATTTGTCTATATCTTCAGAGGTTTAGGAATTAAGTGATGTTTCTATCCAAGAAACAAAGCAGTTTATCACTATGGCTGTGCTGTATGTCTCATTTCATTTTTATGGTGCTTATAAAGTGGAAGTCTCGCCACTTTCAGAAGTATGTCATCTTTAGTGTTCTTTGACAAAGTGAGTGTCTGCTGGCATATGTAATCCTTACGCATCCAAGCTTTAGGGGACTGTCTGCTTTTAACCATTTGGTGGTATGTTAAATAATATTATTTCAATATCATGTTACAGAGCAGATAATGTCTTTTAGTCATTTTGAAAAGCATTCTTTTCAGAAACAGTCCTGTTAATCTAGAAGATGCTTCTCATACTTCTCATTTCTCATTCAGCGGTCAGATGAAAAAGTCATTCCTTCCCATGAGTTCATTTGCCTTTTCTGCTTATTCTCTGCTGGACATCATAGGGCCAGATCCTCCGGTGCTGTAAATCAGCTTCACTACATTGATTTTGATGGTGCCCTGCTGGTGGCTAACTGATGAATGAGGAAATCATTATGAGGGTCCAAATCCTGGTTTGTCTTCCTTATCAGAGTGCTCCATGGCTAAATCATTGGGATTCTGAGCAAGGTGAACAGGAATTGGCCTCATTCAGTGGTTAAAATAGATCAACATAAGAAGGGAAGCTCACCAGATTGGCGTGATGAGTCTTGGAGCAATGTGGTAGTGTATCATTTTGCAGTGACAGGAGGCAGCAGAAAAAAGAAAGTGACGGTAATAGGAAAAATATATTTGAAATAAAAAGAATTTCATGTTCCCAAGCTGGCGCATAGCCAGCCAAGCGAACTCTGTGTGTGCATGTGTTGCAAGCGGACGTATCATTATGCTCCCCAACCTCATTCTGACAAATGCAATTATTAATATTTGACCAGAAAACAGAATCTGAATTGGGATAAGGACTATGCATCAAAATGCTGTGTCCAGAGGTATTCTCTGGAAAACAAAATTGAAATCTCAAATGCATTTTCCCACATTTTAGCAGATTTTAAAGTAGTTCATTTCCTATCCATATCCAGATGTTTGATGCTTCCCCCAAAATAATCATGTCCCTAACATCTAAATCAAACACTAAAATGTATTTTACTGTAATTTGTTAGCATCTGATTTTCTATACAAAGAGTTATACAAAGAGTTTTTTAAATTGTTGGTCTCAAGTTTCCTGTTTTTACTTTTTCTAATTCACTCAGCTTTCCCTTGTCCTTTGGTCTGTTTAATATAAGAATTTATATGGTCCCATTTCTGAAGTGTCTGCCTATATCTATTTTTTCATAGTCTTTTCATTTTCTCCACCATTAATTTACTCCTCATCTCCCATTCTCTATTCTTTCCACCGCCATCATCTTCATTTCCCTCCACACCATCCATTCTTACCTTTTGCTTCCTATGTTGTCTAGGATGCACACACAATCAAATCATTATTTGCTCCTTTGGACCCAGGAATAAAGTTATTTGGAAAAAACCCAAAACGTTCCAATGGCAATTTCTCAGCAGAAAATGAGAAAATGCCAATTTTAATAAAATCTTTTAATTTTCCAGACAGAAAACGAAATCAAAACATTTTACTTTGTCAAACTGAGGTGAAAATTTTTGTTTTGGGTCACTTCAACATTAATCCGTGTCCACCTGAGCTGCAGCAATGCCTCATGGGAGTTGTAGTTTGGGTGCTGCGTTTCCCTATTCTCCCTCTGGGTTGAGCTCCCTGACTGGACTACATCTTCTGTGCTGCCCCATCGCCTGATTAAACTGACGTGGTGCATCAGAGGAGTCCCATGACCACAGTGTATCATGGGAGGCTGTGAGACTGGAAGAGAAGAATGGGAAGGAAAAAAGACAGATTCTGAGCAGGAGAATGGAAAGTGAGAATGGAAGAACATCACTACTTCTTCAAGAGATGTTCCTGTGGGTGCTCCACTCCAGGTGTTGTTTCTCTGCAGGTCCCTGCGCCTTTGGTCGGAGATTTTTGCAGCAGTACTCATACTGGCCTCGCATGTGCAGAGCTTTATCAGAATCCATTTGGCTGCTATCACAACCTTTCACAACAAAATCGAAGATTTCTCTGTTTTTGCTCATCCCATCCACAAATGTTTTTTCAGGGGACTCCAAGCCTTGTACCCAGATATTAAACCACCTACCTCTCCATGGGACCTCCATTTAGTGTTAGCCTGCCTCACTCAAAAACCATTTGAACCTTTAGGCACCTGCTCTCTTTTATATCTGTCCATGAAAACTGCATTCTTAGTGGCAATTACCTCCGCCAGACGAGCAGGTGAAATAACAGCCCTTATGGCAGATCCACCATTTATGATCTTCTTCAAGGATAAGGTTACCCTTTCAATACACCCTAAATTTCTCCCAAAGGTACATTCCTCCTTCCACGTCAATGAACCGATACACCTCCCAACTATCTTCCCGAAACCAAACGCAAACTCTTTTGAATCCACCATGCATACGCTAGATGTCTGCAGAGCCTTGTTTTTCTACTTGGATAGAATAAAGCCCTTTGGGGATTCCTCTAGACTTCTTGTCTCCATTACAGAGCATTCAAAAGGCTCCCCTACTTCAACCCAGAGACTTTCAAACTGGATTTCTGAGTGTATCCGATTGTGTTATCAAATGAAAAAAGTTATACCTCCAGCCACTATCAGAACTCACTACACTAGATCTGTGGCTACCTCTGTGGCATTCTTACGAAAAGTTCTTCTGGCTGACATCTGTAAAGTGTCCACATGGTCCTCTGAAGATACTTTTGTTAATCACTATGCCCTTATTCAAGGCCCCTCTCTGATATATGATTGGGCAGAGCGGTATTATCTACTGCATTCCTCTCAGATCCAAAGTCCCTACCTCCTTGAGAAACACTGCTTTTAAGTCACCTGGAGTGCAGCACCCACAGAGACATCTCTCTCTCAAAGAAGAGAAGGTTACTCACCCTGTGCAGTAAATGATGTTCTTCAAGATGAGTGTCCCTGTGGGTGCTCCACTACCCACCCTCCTCCCCTCTACTTCGGAGTTGGGGTAGCCTCCGTTGTAGAGAAGGAACTGAGGAGACCGGCCACGCATGTGTTCTATAAGGGCACATTCAGAGCGGGGGGGGGGGGCTGGAGGGGGACAAGTTCTGTGCATGTGTGGCCTTGGCTGCAAAAATCTCCAAACGAAGGCACAGGGACGCACCAACACCTGGAGTGGAGCACCCACAGGGACACTCATCTCGAAGAACGTCAGTTACTGTACAGGCTGAGTAACCTCTTCTTCCCCCAGCCTGGTTGAAGAGAGATGACTCTCCCTCTGCTTTTAGCAGAGGAGGTGAAGTTGCCATTCCCACATTCCCCCTTAAATGAACCTGGCCCCACATGCTGTGTGTTAGAATTTCAGGTGGGGAATAAGACACAGTATCAGGTGAAAGGCTGAACAGCTTTTCTTGCCAATGTTCTTTGAAGAACAAATGAAAAAAGAGGAGAAAATTTCAGAAAATGTGGTCTGTGTAGAATTGTTTCTAACTTGTATCATGTAGTGTCATAGGCTCTTGAAATCTGGACTGAGACAGAAATAAATGACCTCTCTGGTTCTCTGCTGTCACTCTCATTTCTTTTACTTGCCACAAGTATATCATTATCCTGTGTCAGACTACTTTACTATTTGTTAACATCCTTCTTTCATGGTCTTTATTAAGAAAACAGACCTGCTGAAATATCTCTTTAAAATAGCCAGTTTGTGGAACAGAAGCACCAAGCAGCCTCAATAAAAGGTTAGCAAAAAGCTCTGGCTTTCTCAGAGTTTTGTCTAAGTGGGTGTACTTTTGATGTCTTTTGTATCTCCCAATTTAAGATGCTACTTTTTCTGTAATCTGTATAGAGAACACATCATAATCATAAATGCCAACCTCACAGAGTTGAATAAAATTAAAGATTTAGCTTAAGACCAGCATCTTTTACTTTAAAATTATAAGCATAAAAAACTACTATTCTCATGAGTTTGGTCTCATGTGATTATGATACTGTTTCCAATGGCTATGAAGCAGGCTTTCATTATGTGGTTATTAGATAGTATCATAGCCAAAAAAAAAAAAAAATTCCCATTGATAGCAAATAAGACATCTGGTCCTTAGTATGGAGGTAAGTAACCAATTAAGTAACCTTAATTGATGAGCTATCAAGAAATACAATAGTTCTAGAAAAAAAATAATATTCCAATGGTGAATCATTCTAAATATATAAACATCCATAGAGATTTCAGCTTCTAAATCTAAAATTTGTTAGACAGAAAGGATGTTTTCTTTGGCCTGATGATGAAGGACACACTTTTATTAGTTGTTCAACAGCTAGAGAGATTGCATTGCAGAATCTACTCTTCATCCTTCATAATTAATTTTTTTTATTACATGCTGAATACATTAGAAAACAATATGCATCGGAGCTGGGTGTGAGGAAATTGCTTTCATCAGGGAAGGAGTAAGAGACAGAAATGAGGTGCAGGAAGGTGAGAAGAATGATTGCCTCCTATGGTCAAATGTTAATTGTAGGGACTGATGCAACCTATTCTTTAGTGATCAGTCCCATTTTACCCTGTGGTCAGTTTTAGACCTGAGGGGCATCATTACAGTCTTCTTCTTTGAGCAGTTATTATAGGTGCTATTAAAACTGTCCTTTAATAATGAGCAAGCATGTTGTTTCTGTACCATAAGCGTTCACTCACTGCTGGACATTGGAGCCAAAGAACAGTAAATGGGGAAGAAAAGAAAAATCTACTATCTGGGAATTTTCTTTTAACATGGAATTGTTTAAAATTCTGAGGAATTTTGAGACTGTTTCAGACATATACCCTAGGATTTTAAAACTCAGTTTTCTACCTAAAAGTGATGGTGGTAACTGACCTCCAACCCTTGCTACTCTAATACTTTCTAGTGTTTAGTATTGGGAGGGATGGCGATGGCGTGCTCCCCTTTTCTGCCCATGTGGCCCCCTGGACAAATGGTAATCTTGTCCTAAATGAATGAAGCAAAAAATGGAACTGAGAAACAAGCTAATTGCTGCTGTAGCTGCTTAACATATTTGGTCATCAATATGTCCCATAACGTGCAAGGCCTTTTGCTCACAATGGATTGCAAAGCCAGTGTCTGGCTAACCTCCCTCTTGTTGTCTGTTTGATATAAGCAGTCCCAGCCAAAGGCCAAATCCCTGGCTTGAATGCATTGACCAAACTGATACACGTTTGCTAGTTGGAAACACAAAGAGGAATGCGCCAGTGCATTCAGTGGTCTTTGCCGTCCCTGGATTATTCAAACTCAATGGGTGGAAGAGGAACTTCCTAAAGGAAGTGATCTGCCTAAGATGAGAAATATTATCAGGAATAAGACAATGACACCTGGCCCAGCACTGGCCCTTTTGTGTATACTTAATCCCTTCTTCTGGATTTCTCACCATAGGCTCCACTGGCCATCTCATCCAGAAGAGGAAAAAGGTTGAGTAAAGCATTTCTTTAACTTGTGTACAATATTTGTTTTATTTATTTCGTGGTAATTTATTCCATGCCAGATCTACCTCCTTTAAAATTGATGGCAAAGCTCCCACTGACTTCAGTGGGAGCAGGATTGGACACTCCGTTTATTTATTATTACTCATGCATGAAATAGTTCAGTGTTCTGTCTGAATTCCCCCTTTAATCCTAGTTTCCTAATTTTTACATCCCTCTGTTTTTGAACATTTTGCCACTGTGAAAAATGTATCTCTATCCAAGTGTTCAATACCTTTCCATAATTTTGAAAACTTCTATTAGGTCACCTCAGTGTTGGCCATTTTCCAGTGAGAATAAGCCCAGCTCCCTCAACCTTTCCTCATAACTTAGATTTTAGAGATATTGATATTATCTCTGTTGCCCTATAGTGCATCCTCTGCAAGGCAACAATATCTTTCCTGTATTACAGTGACCAGCCCCACAGAGAGCTCTAGATATGCTCCAGATGAGGTATAGCTAATAAGGATCTTATACAGTAACTGTATCACCTTTTGTTTAATATTCTATCCCCCTGCCAATACCACTTGATATCTTGTTTGCCTCTCTTACTGCTGCTGTGCACAGGGTTGATGGTTTCAGTGATTTTTCTACAATTACTCCCCATCGCAGGCAGAAGCAGTAGGATTCACCATTTGAGAAGGGACATGGCCATTTCAGCTCCTGGGAATTTGTGTCCTGGGAAAATAAAGGAATCATTTTAGTCAAACTACTTTGAGACAATATTGCCATTAGTAAAAGCAATCATAACGTATGTAATGAATTTTTACAGGGGGATAAAAATCTCATCAATTCAGTAACTCATTGGGGCATAGGGTGACCAGATGTCCCGATTCTATAGAGACAGTCCTGATTTTGGGGTTTTTTTCTTATATAGGCTCCTATTACCCCCACTCCCATCCCAATTTTTGACATTTGCTGCCTGGTCACCCTATTAGGGCAGCAATGAAACTATAGGGATCTCTTGCCATTTCTGTTGTCTCTGTGGTGCTGCTATGAAGTAACTGCAGTTGAGGTCCAGCAGGGAGCCTGGCTTCCTTCCTGAAGCTTCAGGATGGAGGTGCTTCTCAAGGTTCATGTAAGGTGAACAGCTAAGATATCAGAGAGTGGTCTTTGGGTTAGTTAAATTGCAAAGTTGTTCAGGTAATTAATAGGTAGTCAGCAGACTCAGTGCCAGTGATTAAATTACAGAGAGTTTAGGCATAACTGTTTGCTATTTAATTGTCTTTCAAGTCCAGACATAAGCTTGTGAGTTGTAACCAGATCACCAATTTTTTTCCTTAGCTTTCAGCAGTTTTCACTAGGTGACAAAAAAACAGCTTTGTCCAATCCCAGCATCTTTCTGGACTCTGGGTTGTAAATATCTGGGAGCAGTTACTTTTCTTCATATCATTGGAATTTAAAGAGAATTTGCAGGGATCAGGCACAGATTTCCTAGGGTGTCTGTTCCAGTACTGTGCTCTGTGAATCCTGCCATGCTAGGAAACCTATCCATTGCTGACAGAGGTTGTCAGCAGTAGATCCTTCCCCTCCACACACACCTCAAATGGCGGTGAAAATGGTTTAATTATTAGTGTATATGGGACAAAATCATTTTCAGAATCATTACAGAAATTGTCCAAGGCAGTTTTTAAAGACAGATATGGAAAGAAGCAGAAATGGGGAAGAACCCAAGTGTAAAGACAGTGATTTAAATTATCCTACTCGGATGATGTGTTGTATCCTCAAACTGGAAATAATATTTACCTGGGATATGATCAAGTTTTACCACAGTTTTAGACACAAGTAAGGAGTGGTAGTTAGAACTTTGCTGAGATAGGGAAAATAATGTTAATCACTTCTTTGCCAAGTAAAGGAGATTTTGCCTGAGTAGGGTAAAGAGTGGAGGAAGAACTAGAGAGGAGAAATCACTCGACTGTGGGAGAAAGGGTCCCTTTCAATGAACACCAATGTGTGCTTATGTCATATGCTGGTCAGAGGCCTGGCACTCCTCAGATGGTCTGTAATATTATTCTTGGATGTACATTGCAGCTTGTCATGTACAAGCTAGGACATTTGGGAACTCTCTAAACACTAGAAAGGTCATCAAGAGAGGTGACCTAGGAGGAAATTAATTCATTTTCACCCAAATTCTTTAATCAGTTGTTTCACTCATTTTCCACTTCATTGGATTTCACCTGCTCACATTTTGTATATCTCTGAATTTGAAATATGTACAAACTATACGTCTTCAGTAGACGTATGAAAATAATTTATACAGCCAGGTGAGCATAAATACATTTCAATTTGCTTATCCAAATCTGAAACTGGCACATTTATCTGAAATTCTGCTCTGCTATAATCAGGAGTCTTATTTTAAAGCATTCTATAGAATGATTTTTTGTTCTTTTACATTTTTACTATATTGAAAAAGCTGTACTTTGGGTACTTGAAACTGCGGAAAAAGCAAGGGTCTGGGAACATTTTCAATTACATAAAAGGTTGTTACAAGAAGGAGGGAGGTAAATTGTTCTCATTAACCTTAGAGGATAGGACAAGAAGCAATGGTCTTAAATTGCAGCAAGATGGTATAGGTTGGACATGAGGAAGAACTTCCTAACTGTCAGGGTGGTTAAGCACTGGAATAAACTGCCTATGGAGGTGGTAGAATCTCCATCACTGGGGATATTTAAGAGCAGATTAGACAAACACCTGTCAGGGATGGTCTAAATCAGTGGTTCTCAACCTTTCCAGATTACTGTACCCCTTTCAGTGTCACCTCACTTAGAAACGACTTGCTTACAAAATCAGACATAAAAATACAAAAGTATCACAGCACACTGTTACTGAAAAATTGCTTACTCTCTCATTTTGTCTGGATGAAATTTTAGTTTGCACTGACTTTGCTAGTGCTTTTTATGTAGCCTGTAAAACTAGGCAAATATCTAGATTAGTTGCTGTACACCTGAAAGACCTCTGCGTAACCCCAGGGGTACACATACCCTGGCTGAGAACCACTTGTCTAGATAATGCTTAGTCCTGCCATGAGTGCAGGGGGCAGGACTAAATAACCTATTGAAGTCCCTTCCAGTCCTTTCATTTTATGTCTGAGTGAAGTCCTTAAACCAAGATTTGAGGACTTCAGTAGCTCAGATATAGGTGAGAGGTATATTGCAGGAATGGGTGGGTAAAATTCTGTGGCCTGCGTTGTGCAGGAGGTCAGACTAGATGATCATAATGGTCCCTTCTGACCTTAAAGTCTATGAGTCTATGAATAACAAATTTGAAGTATTGTACTGATAAACACATTAAAGAGACAGTGAGAACAGGAAAGAAGAGAAGCCAGAGCCTTAATATTGAGCTCTTGACACTAGGATGCATCTGTGAATTTTGCTGTATGTTCCACAATAGCTATGCATTATACCTTTTATGCTTGCACACAATGTGGTGATGCTTCATAGATCAAACACAAAAATATCTGGGGTTGATTCTTCTGAAAATGATAATTCCAAGCTAGTGGGTGTTACCCTGCAAGACATTATTACTGATAATATGTATACAGTAGCACTTATAGGCTCAAATCAGGGACCCAAGACTCTCCATCATGCTAGTCTTTGAACTGACATATTAAAAAGACAGGCCCTGCCCTAACGAGCTCACAGTCTACCTGGGACTATTGGAGACAGCAATAGGTTCCTTTCTATTGGGTGAGAATATCTGTAAGGGATTCTAAAGACTGGAATGGACATCAACAAAAGTGAAATGACCAATGGTTGGTTGTGCTGTTGGGACTCCCAGATAAAAAGACCTATTCATTATATAACTCAAGATTGGTCTCCTCTCTTCCAAGAGCATCAGTTTGTGCTATGGCACAATAATATCTCATGGCCCGGCAGAGTGCAGAACAGCTTTGTTGTTATGGAGAAGCTCCTGAGTGAACTAAAACAAGGGGCCCAGTGATTTCCTACAGATCTGGCTATAATTTCTAGAATATGACAAAAGGTAAGACAAGTGCTTAGCTGCAAATCCTAAGAGTCCTATTTCTGGTCAAGTGCTGTTACCTTCTGCATCTGCTATACCTTTTAGAGTACAGAGCCACAGAGAAAATAACTGCTAGCCAAGATAACCTAAATGAAAAGAAAGCTAAAGTGGATTGCAAACATCATAAAATAAGGAGGGTAACATTATGTTTGTAATGTTAATATATATGTTTGTGGGCAAACAATTTGTGTTTACTTCTACTGATTTATTTATTTATTTGGTATTTTCCAGGCAGCCAGAGGCAGGGGCACACCACACACAGCAAGGATGCTATAATACAACATCTTTTTAAATGAGTTTCATTGCCCTCAAGTAAAGAGCATGTTTGCTTTTGTTTCCTCTATTTAAATTCTGTTTCCTCCTTGTGAATCTGTTAATGTGGTAGAGAGCTGCTTTGAAATTGCCTTCAAACTCTTAAAATGTAGTTCATTACAAGATATGCCAATTTAAACTTTACAATGTTCTGAATACTGGAATGTATGGGAGGCTGTTTCTGCTAACCAGAAAACCTAAGAAATCCCAAAGCAGATGTGTGTTACTAAAATGAGCTGACAGATAACAACAGGAGTTAATAGTGTTATTTATATTAACATTAGTTACACTTACAAAATAACTAGTAAAAGAACAATTCTAGTAACAATACAAGTGAAAATTTAGGGTTAAATTTTCTTCTCGGTTACATGCATGCAACTACCACTGAACTCTTCAGAATCTGACATTATGAAAAAGATATGTATTAAAAAATTAAAACTGTTGTGTAATATTAGTATCACTGAGTGTCTGGCATTCAAGAACTAATGAACTAGCTCACATATAAAAACATAGTTTTCCTAAAATGTTCTAAGTTGTTGTTTCTGTGTAGCATTGTATAACTCTATAACATGCTCAGGAAAGAGGCAGGGTGGTCCAGTGAAAAGGGAAGCAACCTGGGAGTCAGGAAGCAAGATTCTATTTCTGGCTCTAGAATAACATTTGGCAAGTCATTTAACCTCTCTCTGCGCCAACTTCCCCTTCCCTAAAAAGGGGAATAAAGATGTTTACCTGCCATTGGAAAGTGCTTTAATATCTATGGATGAAAAGCATTTCTTAAGTTCTAAATAATATTGTGATTTGAATGTTATAGTCCAGAGGTAGTCAATTGGACCATGGGCCCAATCTGGATCACCAGACACCTTTCAACAGACCATGAAATCTTTTTATTTCCTTATTATTGATGTTTTTTAAAAAATTATTTTCTCAGGAGTCTGGACCTTGACTATACTTTGACTACGAAATTTTGACCTTGACAATAAATAATTGATTCCCCTTGTTGTTACCCTTTCTTTTCATTTGTTTTTAGCTTTGAAGAGTTATAGAGTCATAGAGTTTAAGGCCAGAAGGGATCACTAGATCATCTCGTCAGACCTTCTGTGTATCACAGGCCACTAGCACCACCCAACACCTGCACTCTAAGCCACAACCAAAATTAAACCAAAGCATTACAGTCGCTGGGAGACTAGACTGTGTGCCACAGGCAGAGGACAGGAGGGTCCAAGGTGTGCTGGTGCATGCCACAATGGCAGGGAAATCATTAATTGAAATTGTGACCGGGGTCCTACTAGGGAGCCACCTATAGCCACTAAATTAGGGCAAACTGCAAAGAATGGGGCAGATAATCCCCATAAAGCTGGTGGATATTCCAATACTTGGATTCACCAAGCCAACATAAAACAGCTTCTTTTACACCTTACTGGTTACTCAGCCATCCAAACACAGTCCCCTTAAAGTGATCCAGCCTCAGGTCTCCATCCAGATACCGATGTCAAATATGATGAAAATTTCTGTGAATCTTATTTCATCATACAAAAGAAAAGGTTCTACCAATCCCAAAGGATCGGACACATTTCCTCCCAGGTTAATGAATGTTTCAGATCTTGCCCAAATACATGCATACAGCCAGTTCTTATTAACTAAACTAACATTTAAAACAAAAGAGAGAGAGTATGGTTAAAAGTTCAATATACATACAGACATGAGTTCAGTTCATTGAGGTTCAGATTCATACTAGAGATGGTGAGCTTTGTAGTTGCAAAGAGTTCCTTTAGAATTCAGTTCATAGATTATAGTCCAATTTCCAAATCTCATATTCCGGGTGTACCAGCATAACTGGGACCTCAGTCTTACAACTCAAACTTCCTCTGATGAAGCCTATAAGATTTGAAATGACAGAATCAGGACCCAAGGCTCTTTTATACAGTTTCATATCCTTTTTGACAAGCTGGCATTCAAAAGGCAATTAGGATGACTTTGAAGGAGGTCCATCATTGGTACTTTGCTATCCAGATTAACATAAGGCCATTTGCTTGTTCCTCCACCATTCACAGTACATTTCAAAGAGAGATGAATACTGAGATATCCCGTGTTTACAATTTATTTAAATGCTAGGATGTTCTTTTGATCTATGAACTATCAGAATACAGCATAGATAGGGACTGTTGATTTACATTTTCAACTCTACTCATACATTATGTAAATACACAAACATTATCTCCCCACATGTCTTTTCAGATTATTTATTTTGCAGGATGTTTAACCCTTTCTAGCCATGCATCACAGAAATATACCCAGAAAATCCTGACAAGTGACCTGCATCCACAAACTGCAGAGGAGGGTAAAAAACCTCCAACGTCACTGCCTGGGGGGAAATTCCTTCCTGACCCCACATATGACAATCAGTTAAACTGAGCCTGGGAGCAAGAAGCAGCCAGCCAAACACCTGAGAGAGAAACACTTGTTGACACCTCAGATCTCTGGCCCATCATGGAGGTGTCAGAGAAAGGAGATTTATTTTTTTAAAAACTCCCAAAATGCATTGGGGAGGAATCCCTCCTGAGCCCTGCTGAAACCCTGAGGCATGAGCTTTAGGAATGTAAGACACAATCCAGAAGTGAACCTCAGGGCTTCTGCACCTTTTCCCCTAACATCCCAAGTATCCCTGTCCATGCCATACTCATAAATACTCATACTTATAAATTTGTCTGTCTCTTAAAAATAATTGTCCCCCACAACTAATTGAGGCTGTTTGAAAAGGGAATTCAGCTTATAGCTTTTCAGCAATTTCAAATCAACAAACATAACTACTTATAAAACCACACATTCCTCTTTTTTTATTTTATTTTTATTTTTTTGTATCTCCTTCATTTCAACCAAAATAGTATTTTGATCTGGCAATATTACAGACTGGCTGCCTGGTAAATGCAATTAAAGATTCTGACCATTTTAAAATAGAGGAGCACAAAACTGATATTTGAAGCTGGTAAAATCCAGGAGTTTTAAATTTATGTTTGCAGCACAAAGGCTCTGATCATCCAATGGAGCCAGTGGGAATACATCTACCTAGGAAACAAATTTGAACTCAAGCCCCTCTCCCATAGACAAATCAGTCTGATTCAGGGAGAAACCCCTCTGCACTTGGACCCATGGACCATGCTGAGGGTGGGAGGCGTAGGGGGTCATAGCCTAAGACCTACTGTAGTGTGGATCAAAGCCCAAGCATTTTGCAATGTGGGCGCAACTAAAGTCAGGTCATCAGATTCAGATCTGGAGAGTCTGCCAATGCTATCTCACAATCTCTTAGGGCTGTACTTCCCAGACCTTCAATCCCAAAACTTCCCACTCATGTCCCACAAACTGTAAGCAACTCTCTTTTTTCCAAAGACAGCTGCTCAGGGTTCAACCCTTCATTTCCACAGGGACTGCTTGACGGAAAATACAGTCAACCCTTGTGTGTTAGCTGTGGCCAGCACTGAGAAGTCCTGTATCAAGTGCGCTGCTAGCTGGCCCAAGCAACACAGCTGGATTTTGGTGAACCTCTGGTGCAAGAAGAGCAAGATGTTCAATTTCAATAAGCAAGAAATGACCATGTATACAAAACTATATTAAAATAGCTGGTGATGGCTGGGACAGCAGAACGATGCAGCGCTACCCAAGCAACTGAAGACCACATACCACAAAGTCAAGGATGCTAATGGCACCTCGAGGGAACTCCCTGTCTTCCCCACTCTTTTACAAAGACTGCAACTGGGTACTGGGAACTGGACTGAGCACTGAGGCCACAGTGGTGCATGACAATCTGCTGGGCAGGGATGGTGCCCTCATAACCACCCCATCCCAGGAAAAACCAGAGGAGAGCCAGCAGCCAGAAGGACAAGAAGTCCCCTTTGCGCTGAGGCTCATAATCAAAGATCTTATTGCCAAAGGGCAATTACAGCACAGCCTTGGTCTATATTTGGAGGAACTGTTTGGGACCAGCCATGGGGAGCAGCCCACTGCAGAACCAGCATCAGAGGAAACACTAGAGCTGCAGTCCGAGCTGGAGCCTGGTAAGTTTCTGCTACCATGTTTGTTTGTATAAATATATGGATGGGATGGATTTCCAGTTTATGTGCCTGTACAACTGTTAATTTAAGCTAGGATTTGGGATGTGCTTTCATTCAGCGTATTCCTCTTTAGCTCCCTAACCACATCGGATTCAAAATAGATACCACAAAAAAGGGAAGCATAAGCAGTTATCATGACATTTTTACTAGTTACTCACTGGTTGTTGTAAGTTGGATTGGGGCACTCAATCAATAGCCCATCTAACACAGCACACCTTGTAAATCAGCCACGCCCTGACTGTCCTGGACCACTGTAAACTGAGTCCCAAAAAACCCTGGCTGTTAGGAGTCCAAGCAAAACAGGAATGTGTATTAGGTCCATTGCTGGCTTTAATATAGCGGTCCAAGTTACAGCTGAGATGTCTGCCTGGCTGTTTAGGAGTCCTCAGGGCAGTCAGGACTGTGCATCAATGTAGGGTGCTTGTAAGGATGGGTACTGTATCTCTGTGCTAAACCAGCATTTTGTTCATTTTACTCTGCATATTCACCCATTGCTGGCAGGCAATGAAAGTGAACATCTCACGGAATAGGTATTCCAGACACTTGGCTACACTCTGGGGCAGGATTAGAGTCACAAGCCCCCTCCAGTCCAAGATGTGCTGGTCAGTCGCTAGACACCTAACTATCTCCTTAGCGTATATGAATGGCTGTCCTCCGCTGGCCTGGAACAGAAGTTCATGCTTCGACTCAGGGACCTCCTGAATATCAATGTTCTCCAGAGCTTGCCCTGCCTGACAAGATTAAAAAAGCATAGCTAGAAGCTAGACCACTCAAGTTTCTCAGTCACCACCCTAGAAAAAATGAGGAGGGCAAAGAAATAATTTCAATTGTATTTTGTCTTGCCATGATGTATGGTGGCTTTCAGTGCTGCTCCAAAGGATGTCTGAAGTGGCCTGTGTTTTTTGTGGGACTGAAATACAGGCCATTGATAAAAAATTGATCTTTTGACCTTGAATTAAAGTGGCCCCTTTCACAGAGTGGGGAAATGTAATTTATTATCACGGTCAGACAAGGTACTCACTCTTTCTTCTTGAGGGCCTTCTACCACCACAAGGCAAGCACCCAGCACCAGGAGCATGGGAGTGCAGACCAACCTACTGCATGCAAAGAGCAAGGATCCTAAATGAGCTGATGGGGGAGGTGCTAGATAACACGAATCAGCAGACAGAGTTCCAGAAGGACGACGTGGAGTATCTAAATGACAATGATTCAAGACAGGTGGAAAGCGAGACAGAGGCTGCACAGCATGCAGAGAAATTGGTGGACAGATTCATGGAGCATGACCAAGGTTAAGGTTAGAAGGGAGGTTGCAGCAGAAGAAGCTGTTCCAGCACTTGTGCTCATGGCTACCATCCTGCTGGCTCCAGTGCCACCTTCAGCTCCTAAGTCCTCTCTGCACTGTCATACCTGCAAATTATGCATCCTTTGAACAATTAAAGGGGGGAAGGAAGGTTGGACTGTGGCATAGGTAATGAACATTAGCACATGGAATGGACAAACATACCCTGTGAATTCATCTACTCCAGTCCAGTCACTGTGTGCGTGTGCAAAATGCACCAGAAAGGCCAAAGAGAACAGAGGGAAAGGGAACACCCAGGAATGGCTGGATATGTTATTGGACTGTTTTAGCACTGAGTCTGTTTGTTATGCTGTATGCTTTGATGGCAACTTGTCTGTCTTTCTGGTTCTTACACTGGTATGTAAAACCTGTGTAAAATAGTGTCGAATTTGCACACAAGGCTATAATAGCAAGTTTTATTATACGCGATGCTAAAAATGGCACAAACCTTAATGAATGTCATCACATGCCCGTTCTCAGTAACTTTCACAATAAAAAAATTTACAAGCTGTCATCACAGTAATCCGTAAACTGTGAGTTTCAGTACATGACCAGCATTGATAAATGCATAACACCAGATCTCCTTTCATTTCATAAAAGTGTTTACAAAATTCACATTATCTAATATCAACACATTTACAAAAATCTTCCCACAGCTGCCCACAGAGCTCAACCTCAAATGCCATTTCATTCCCCCTCATGCATGGAACCATGAAAACCCATCATATGGATGCACAAAGCTTCCCTGGTTTTCATTGCACCTGTGAATCCAGCACCAGTCATGACAGATGAACTGTCTGGCCATGTGTATATGTTTAAAAATCTAACAGTGTTCTGAGTCCACTCCTGACAAAATGATTCCCCCTTGTCCACACAGACACTCAGCAGAACACAGCTGACCACTACAATGACCACTACAGTTACTGAGTGTGTGGCTGAAGCTTTTGTCTGATCCTCTGAAATCAGAGTATAGTTTCATAAGCCATGGCAACAAGGGAGGTAGGATCCCCTTGAACAACAGTGGGAACAGTGACTCCATTTCTAACAATGTAATCTGATGGGAATAAATGTCCCATCTTGTCCATGAAGGTAAAGTCCCAATATCTGGAACACCCACGCCTCATGTACCCTACTAGTGCATCCCACATTCGTGTCCATGAATGTGCCTGTATAGCAATGATGTACCTTATGTACTCATGTGCTTCTTGCATAGGCCAGACTATAGGCACATGATTCCTATCAGAGGCCCTGGCACAGTTTGGAAAGCCCATTCTCTAAACCCAGCAATAATATATGGATGATATATCTCTGGATGATAGACATACAAAAGGAGCACTTAAAGATGATAAAGTCATTGCGGAGAAACTAAATGAATTCTTTGCTTTGGTCTTCACAGCTGAAGACGTTAGGGAGATTCCCAAACCTGAGCCGTCTTTTGTAGGTGACAAATCTGAGGAATTGTCACAGATTGAAGTGTCACTAGAGGAGGTCTTGGAACTAATTGATAAACTTAACTGTAACAAGTCACCGGGATGGCATTCACCCAAGAGTTCTGAAACAACTCAAATGTGAAATTGTGGAACTATTAACTAAGGTTTGCAGAAGTGACAAAGAGTCCTGTGGCACCTTAAAGACTAACTAAAGTTTTAGAGCATAAGCTTTCGTGGGCTAGTACCCACTTCGTAGGATGCATGCAGTGGAAGTATCCAGGGGCAGGTATAAATAGGTAGGCAAGAACCAGGTGTGAGATATCAGGGTTAGTCCAATGAGGCTGAACCAGCTTGTTATCTCTAATCAGGGAGGGTGAGATGTTCCTCTAGCAGCTGAATTAGAGGTGTGAATAGCGAGAGAAGAGAAGCTGCTTTTGTAGTTAGCTAGACACTCGTAATCTTTGTTCAATCTTTGATTGATAGTATCAAATTTGCAAATGAATTGCAGCTCTGCAGTCTCTCTTTGTAGTCCGGACTTGAAGTTTTTTTGCTGCAAAATGCTGACCTTTAAATCTTCTATAGTGTGTCCAGCGAGGTTGAAGTGCTCTCCTACAGGTTTTTGTATATTGCCATTCCTGATATCTGATTTGTGTCCATTTATCCTTTTTCATAGGGACTGCCCAGTTTGGCCAATGTACATAGCAGAGGGACATTGCTGGCACATAATGGCATATATTACATTGGTAGATGTGTAGGTGAATGAACCAGTAATGGTGTGGCTGATCTGGTTTGGTCCTGTGATGGTGTTGCTCGTGTAGATGTGTGGGCAGAGTTGGCATCGAGGTTTGTTGCATGGATTGGTTCCCGAGTTAGAGTTATTATGGCGTGGTGTGCTGTTGCTGGTGAGAATATGCTTGAGGTTGGCAGGTTGTCTGTAGGCCAGGACTGGTCTGCCTCCCAAGGCCTGTGAAAGTGAGGGATTGTTGTCCAGGATGGGTTGTAGATCCCTGATGATGCATTGGAGAGGCTTTAACTGAGAACTGTAGGTGATGGCCAGTGGTGTTCTGTTGTTTTCTTTCTTGGGCTTGTCTTGCAGCAGGAGGCTTCTGGGTACACGTCTGGCTCTGTTGATCTGTGTCCTTATTTCCTTGTGCGAGTATTGTAGTTTTGAAAAAGCTTGGTGGAGATCTTGTAGGTGTTGGTCTCTGTCTGAGGGGTTGGAGCAAATACGATTGTACCTCAGTGCTTGGCTGTAGACAATGGATCGTGTGGTGTGCCCGGGATGGAAGCTGGTGGCATGAAGGTAGGCATAGCTGTCGGTAGGTTTTTGGTATAGGGTGATGTTGATGTGGCCGTCATTAATTTGCACCGTGGTGTCCAGGAAGTGGACCTCCCATGTAGACTGGTCCAGGCTGAGGTGGATGGTGGGGTGGAAGCTGTTGAAATCATGGTGGAATTCTTCCAGAGTTTCTTTCCCATGGGTCCAGATGATGAAGATGTCATCAATGTAGCGTAGATAGAGGAGGGGCCTGAGTGAACGAGAGCTGAGGAAGCGTTGTTCCAGGTCAGCCATAAAGATGTTGGCATACTGTGGGGCCATGCGGGTGCCCATAGCAGTGCCACTGGTCTGGAGGTATATATTGTCACCAAATTTGAAATAATTGTGTGTGAGGATAAAGTCAGAGAGTTCAGCAACCACTTGTGCTGTGGCATCATCAGGGATACTATTCCTGACAGCTTGTATCCCATCTTTGTGTGGGATGTTTGTGTAGAGAGCCTCTACATCCATGGTGGCTAGGATGGTGTTTTCTGGAAGGTCACCAATGCATTGTAGTTTTCTCAGGAAGTCGGTGGTGTCACGGAGATAGCTGGGAGTGCTGGTGGCGTAGGGTCTGAGTAGAGTGTCCGCATATCCAGACAGTCCTTCAGTGAGAGTGCCAATGCCCAAGATGATGGGGCGTCCAGGATTTCCAGGTTTGTGGATCTTGGGTAAAAGATAGAATAACCCCGGTCGAGGCTGTAAGGGTATGTTAATTTGTTCCTGTGTTAGTGTAGGGAGTGTCCTGAGTAGACGGTACAGTTTCTTAGTATATTCTATTCTTAGTATATTCTTAGTATATTCTATTCTTAGTATATTCTAAGGTTTGTAACCTTAATGTAATGTAATTCTAAGTATATTCTATTGTATAATGTAATGTAATTCTAAGTATATTCTATTCTTAGTATATTCTAAGGTTTGTAACCTGTCCTTTAAATCGGCTTCTGTACGCAATGACTGGAAGATAGCTAATGTAACGCCACTATTTAAAAAGAGCTCTAGAGGTGATCCCGGTAACTACAGACCGGTAAGTCTAACATCCGTACCGGGCAAATTAGTTGAAACAATAGTAAAGAATAAAATTGTCAGGCACATAGAAGAACATAAATTGTCGGGCAAAAGTCAGCATGGTTTCTGTAAAGGGAAATCATGTCTTACTAATCTATTAGAGTTCTTTGAAGGGGGCAACAAACGTGGACAAGGGGGATCCAGTGGACGTAGTGTACTTAGATTTCCAGAAAGCCTTTGACAAGGTTCCTCACCAAAGGCTCTTACGTAAATTAAGTTGCCATGGGATAAGAGGGAAGATCCTTTCATGGATTGAGAACTGGTTAAAAGACAGCGAACAAAGGGTAGGAATAAATGGTAAATTTTCAGAATGGAGAGGGGTAACTAGTGGTGTTCCCCAGGGTCAATCCTAGGACCAATCCTATTCAACTTATTCATCAATGATTTGGAGGAAGGGGTAAACAGTGAGGTGGCAAAGTTTGCAGATGAAACTAAACTGCTCAAAATAGTTAAGACCCAAGCAGACTGTGAAGAACTTGAAAAAGATCTCACAAAACTAAGTGATTGGGCAACAAAATGGCAAATGAAATTTAATGTGGATAAATGTAAAGTAATGCACTTTGGAAAAAATAACCCCAACTATATGTACAATATGATGGGGGCTAATTTAGCTACAACTATTCAGGAAAGAGATCTTGGAGTCATTGTGGATAGTTCTCTGAAGATGTCCATGCAGTGTTCAGCGGCAGTCAAAAAAGCAAACAGGATGTTAGGAATCATTAACAAAGGGATAGATAATAAGACGGAGAATATCTTATTGTCCCTCTACAAATCCATGGTGCGCCCACATCTTGAATACTGTGTACAAATGTGGTCTCCTCATCTCAAAAAGGATATACTGGCATTAGAAAAGATTCAGAGAAGGGCAACTAAAATGACTAGGGGATTGGAACGGGTCCCATATGAGGAGAGATTAAAGAGGCTAGGACTTTTTAGCTTGAAAAAGAGGAGACTAAGGGGGGATATGATAGAGATATATAAAATTATGAGTGGCATGGAGAAAGTGAATAAGGAAAAGTTATTTACTTGTTCCCATAATAGCAGAACTAGGGGCCACCCATTGAGATTAGTGGGCAGCAGGTTTAAAACAAATAAAAGGAAGTTCTTCTTCACACAGTGCACAGTCAACCTGTGGAACTCCTTGCCTGAGGAGGCTGTGAAGGCTAGGACTCTAACAGGGTTTAAAAGACAACTGGATAAATTCCTGGAGGTTAAGTCCATTAATGGCTATTAGCCAGGCTGGGTAAGGAATGGTGTCCCTAGCCTCTGTTTGTCAGAGGGGGGTGATGGATGGCAGGAGAGAGATCACTTGATCTTTACCTATTAGGTTCACTCACTCTGGGGCACCTGGCATTGGCCATTGTCGGCAGACAGGATACTGGGCTAGATGGACCTTTGGTCTGGCCCAGTACAGCCCTTCTTATGTTCTTATATCATTTAGATATTTGGATAGGAATATTTGTAGTGCCCATCACCCTGGGGTATATCACGGTCCTGGTCGCCTCACATACCTCTGCCACAAACACTCCCACAGCTGATTTGCCTACTCCAACCTAGTTACCCTTGGACCTATAGTAGTGTGGGGTAGCCAGCTTCCAGACGGTTATAGCAATCTGCTTTTTGACTGGCATGGCCTTCCTCTATAGGTGTCTTGGTGCTGGAGTATTGGGGCAAGCTGATCACAAACCTCCTTAAATGTCTGCTTTTCAAGCGAAAGTCCTGGTCCCACTGTTGGTCATCCCAGATCCACATGACAATGTGATTCCACCCATCTGTGCCTGTTGCCCTGCTCCAGAAGCACTGGCTTACACAGGGGGAATCTCTGGCTAAAGCAATAGGCTTGAAAAGCATCAGCGGAGTTGCAGCTGGATGTTGATACTCCCCTCTGAGAGTTGCCTTCGGCAATTCAAAAACTTCTGCCAAAATATCCACCTTGTTCCCTAAAATATGACTGACAGCATGAGGTAGAGAGTTTCTTCCATAGGGTTGAGATCCATATTGATGCCTTTGACTGCTGGAAGCCTGTGAACTCAATGGGGTTCTACTGGATGTGTTGGTGGCCTAAAACCACTCAAAAAGCTTCCAGTCTGTTCTCATGGGATGGACAGAAAAGTTCTCCCTCAGCCCACTAACAAACCTTCCACTGGTGAGGGTACTCAGAACCCTGGATATGATAGTACACACCCACAGAAGCTAAAGCTGTGACTAGTTCTGTGAAGTGCAGTATGGGTACACCAGTACACTTGTGAGGTCCAGGCTTCAGTGCAGCTGAAATACAGTCTTGGAACTACTGAGTCTATAAGCATGGGTCATGGGCCTGACCTTAATGTGGTGTGTAGACGTGCCCTATGGCGCCCAGGGTCACAGGGATCTGCATGTTACAGGACTGGAGCCATAGTTTTTGCTTGTGTATATATCAAATGGGCAAAGCAATTTATTTAGAATATCAACAGCAACAATAAAAATTTAAAAACACCCTGTGACCTTCTTATCCAATTTCATCCAGGAGAAAATGTATATAGATCTCTGGATGTTGGGGTTCACAGTGGAAACTTCCATTTAACCCTAAGCGCTGCATAGGTCTGCAAATGTGACTCTATAACAACCAGCATGCAGCTAGTGAAGCGTTGTCACAATATGTTTTAAATATGAAAGCATTAATTTCTTAAATGTGTTTCACCTTTCTTCATGTATCGGGTTTTTTAACTGGGATAATTTGACAGCAGCCTTTGGTCTGTCTGAAAGATTTTTCTGGTGCTAGCTGCACACCTGCGTCTGTCCGTGCATTAAACCTTGACTGTAGGACTCTTGTCACAAATGAACTGTCAGATCATTACTACGTTTGATGCAGTATAATCTGTCTTGAAATTAGAATTGGTCCATCCAGGCTCAAATTTCACTTGCTACTGAGGCTAATACCCAGTTTGAATATGCATTCATGGAGATTCACATCCATTTGGAATCCAGAGGGAGTACAAGTTAAGAGCAGATTTTCTGAATTAGCATGTCGAGAGGGAAGGGTCCTTCATTTCGACTGCTGCAGATGCCTCTCCCTCTTGTTCATTACAATTGCATTTCATCAGCTTTATGATGTCCACATGTCAATTGAATGTGAGGATTTTGCACACAAAAGAGCCGTAGGGAAAACGACTTCACTAGCTAATCAGCTGATTATCATACCTCAAATGGGCTGCAGTATGCTGCTCCCAATGCTGTATCAGTGAGAGCGGAATTGAAGATTAAGACAGCAAAGAAAGAAGATGCTACAACCCAGTTTAAAAAAATCAAATAGGAATTTGTCAGGGATAGAAAGAAACAAATATAGCCAGGACAAATGCCTTTGAAATATACTGGGACTGATGAAGTAGAATGACTAATACCCTTTCATCAAAAGGTGTGGGGGTTGAAAGGTTAATTAACTGTATTATCTGCCTGTTTATGCCCAGCTGTGTAAAGCTCAATAACACACTGTATCCAAGAATCCAGACCAGTTGCAAGAACAGCTCCTTCTAATAATTGAATTAGCTTCTGAGCAAACTGCATGTTCACATAGCAAAACAGACACTTCTCCATCTAACTCCCATTTGGATCAGCTTTTTGGATGGAGCGGTGAAATGTACAGTTTTTTGTAAGCCAATTTACAGTAAATGATCAAAACAATAATAAAAATAGACATTACTGGAGACCCTTAAGAAATAGTTCACGGTAGCTAACATGTATGGATTTCTTTAACCTATGTTTATAGATCTATGAGAACTAACATTCAATGGTTAGAGTGGGCTTTTTCTTTTTCATCTGAAATTTACCAAAGTTTTATCCTAGCTCCCTGGAGTCTTCCTCAAGTCTATCTAAAATGCAGTTAGAGCAGAGGCTGTCTTTTGCTTCACAGAGCGTCTGCCTTATGCTTTCATCAGAGTAGTCTAACTCACACAGATGCACTATTTAACAATGCCATCCCCTGCTTTCATCAGAAGGGGGAAGGTTGCAGAGCTGAGCCCTGAAGAATAAGGGGGGCAGGTCCCCTGTGATCGGCGAAAGCTGAACATCGGTGCCAGTTTCCATCTGTCATGATAGCCTATCTCCGAACCTTCAATCTGTCAAAAGCTTGCTGCCTAGCTGAAGGCTCCAGGAGATTTGGTGCACTAAACACATTTGACAACAGCATTATCACTGCAAGGAGCCCAGCAAAATGCCATCAATGTGTTAATTGTAGCTGGCTATGTAAAGTGTCACTTCCCATATCATTTTACATCAGCTTTGCCTATTTTACAGTGCCTAATTTTCTACACTTTACAAACATATGGATTGTTCCTGTAAAAACGTGGCCCTGTTTCATGTCACCTATATTCTTTTTGCCAAAGGTTTAATTTTGATTGAATACATTGCCCCAACAAAACAATGCCATCTACAAAAAAATTAAATAAATACAATAAAGGGTTTGTAGAAAGCAATTGACTTCAGATTGATGCTGTTCTAATTTGGTATCTCGTTGGAGATTTTTTCTCTGGGTTTGCACATTCTTTAATGTCTAAATGATTCACTTTTAGTAGTTCCAAACTCCTTTTGTTGAGTATCTTTGTAACCCTGAGTTTTTCTTCCATCATGATGTGAGAACAGTGTTGTAATGATAAACAGGAGAGCAGAGCATAAATAAATGAAAAATCCCCCTTGAAGGTATGAAAGTAGTTTTTTGCACCCAAGTAGCTAATATTCAGTTTCTGGTACATGGTGCCAGGTGTTAAATTTCTGTAGTTACAGTCACTAATGCAAATTAGATTCTTTTTCTGCTCATAAAAAATCAAATCCACATTAGAAAATAGCTATAAAATGTAATGACTTAAATGCTATAGTGTTTTACCAATCTCCCTGCATTTCTGTGACAGATAATGCAATAAAACTAGGAAAGGATAATAAAATACAGTAGAACGTTGAGTTATTTAAAGGTCTTTTGTGATTGCTTACTTAGGGATTTGATGTACTGTTTTGCTTTCTTTCATTGTTAGAGAAATAAGCATGCTTATGATTCCATTTCTTTACTGAATCAGATGTAAACAACATCTGTTTTTAAATTGTTACCATTGCTGTAAACGCAGTTTGCATTATTGGAAAATATCATATGGTGAAGTTTATAAATATATCTGCAACTTTTAATCATGAGAATTCTAAATGTGTGTGACAGCTTTTAAGAATGTTGCAATGACCTAGACAGAAATTCTAATACTGAGACATAAGTGGATCTTTAATATCTTTCCCAAATGGACTAAGGTATTTATACCTATTTTCAAGTGTGCACAAAAGCAAATGGGAAAATAAATCTAAACTATTGGGGTGAGCAAAACCCAATTTGCTATTAATTTGAATGAAACTCTCTGTATATAATATAGCTTACATACAGCATGCAGCAATACAGAATGCAACAAGAGAAAGCCGCAAAAGCCACGCATTTATCCACATTTAAATCCTAGCAGTGTTCCATTTACTCAGCTGCAAACTGCTTAGTTCTTTCAGCGCCTGCCAAGTACCCAGTATAAGGTATTAAATTACAATCCTAATGAAACTTTAAGCCCTAGATAAATAGGATATTTTGTGCAGCGTAAAGGAAGTTATGATTAAAATTAACATTTCTGAACTCATTTGTAGTCTGTACTCTGCAGTTTACTTACTGCATCTTTTCTAAAGGAATCATAAAAGAAATTTCATGGAATTCCTTTACAATAATTGCCTGGGAAACAGGAGCCCTGGTGAAAAGGCTACCCCTTCCTTGCAAACCTGGCTGACTATACTCCCCTCTCCCTCCCCCATAAGAAAAAGTGTTCAGAGTTTTAAATAGGATTTTAGTAGATTCTATACAAAATGTGATACTTTCAGAGCATCTTTGGGACAGTAGCAATAGCCCACTTGTATACCAGAGTGACGTGTGGAAGAAGGGCCAAACCCAGCTGAAGTCAGTGGAAAAACGGACTGGATCAGACCCTAAATGCCTACATACACAGATAGACTATCCAAAACTAAGCCATGGAGCTTTTAGAAATTTCTTTCAAGTGGAAAGTTACTATAGTTAGAATTCTCAAATCCCAGTGACTACAGTGTTATAGTTAACCATTCTTAACTGGAATCTGAACATCTTAATGTGGGGGAAGGGGTAGTAAACTTTCAATAGCTTGTTAGGAAAATAATTGTTTTTCTACAATTCAGTTTTATTTGGATACTATGATTATTTAGAAGATTATGTAGAATATAGTTAGCTTTGCTATCATTTGAATAAATAGCTAATATGTCATTAGGGTATATGAACTGTATACTATCCTGCTCAATGCAGCCAAGATTTTCAAATGACTAATGGTTGGCTACCTCAATTTTTGGGTACCCAGTTTGGGATTCCTCAGAGGTCTGATTTTTTTTAAGAAAGTTCTGAGAACCTGGCCTCTGAAATTAGGCCTCTCTAAGGAGTTCAGGACACCCAAAATCACTAGTCACTTTGAAAATGTCCTAAGAATTTATCAGCAGTTCATTCAGTGCAAAGAATAGCAATTTAGGTGTATTCCTTGAGTAACTTGTTTGATGCAGTCTACAAAATGCCTCTTCTCAAGAACAAGTGGTCTGGGATTTAAAAACAAAATCCACCGTAAATATAAACAGTTATTTAGGACCAGAGTAAGGGGGTAGCAGTGTGGTGAGGAGAGTATCTTCCATGGGGCTACACTGCCCCCTATCCCACGTGTCCAGGAGTGGGTGAGAAGGATAAGTATAGCTAGAGCATGGGCTTTGTCCCACCCACCTCCCGCTAGCCTATGTAGCTGTGTTAGCATGCCAGGGGCTATACCAGGTACAGTGCCGTCAGAGGATACATTCCACCCTTCCACACACACCGTGAGGGGTTACCAGGAGAGAGGCTGTAATTCTGAGACCAGTCTGTTTCCCAGTCTCCTCTTGGGGCAGCCCACAATGTGCTGCTCATACACATGCTAACGCCACAATAGAGCCCAATTCAGTAGCTATTCTATGCAAAAACTCCCATTTTAGCCAATGGGAGTATGACATTTGAGGTAGCTGCAGGATCAGGTCCTAATGTAAAAAACATAATCCAAGAGAATATTTTTTTAAAAGTTTTAAAATTGTATGTTGGGTTAAAGACAGCCATTCTGTGTCAGATTTCCTAAAATAGCCTCTAAATTTGCCCATCCAAGGCCCCAGGCATTCAAGCCAACCTTGTGTGTCCTCCATATAGACCAGCTTGCAGGAGTCAGGTCTAGGTGTCAAATTGTTGCATGCAAATAGCACTTATGCACCCAAATCAGGAAGTCAGCCATATGACTATCAAATCTGAATGGTCGAATGCCATCATGGAACACTAATCTGATATTTGGGGCATTACAATACTTGAGCAAATACAAAATCACATGCCACATACCATTTTTCAGGGGTTTGTGTTTTAAACAAAATCAGCCACCACTATTCATTTCCTAGCTGATGCTGGCATCTAAAATTAGTCTCTTTGCTGCCTACTCAACTTGAAAAGAGTACATGATATGAGAGACGCTAAGTTTCCAATAGAAGAGACTGAAGAGTCCTTGGATTTTCATTCACCACTTTATTCTGACCTGACAGTTTTCAATTACATATTTAATCCCTCTCCATCTTTTAAATCTAATCCTGTGCTGCTGACAACTCACTTCGGGAAGGAAAAAAAATACCTCTTTCCTCATCATGACATTATTGAGGGCCTGCTTCTTTACTTAGTGTATGTCTACAATACTTTTTAAAACTCATCATGTCAGGGTTCCCTCCCCACTCTGAACTCTAGGGTACAGATGCGGGGACCTGCATGAAAAAAAACAACCACCCCATAAGCTTATTTTACTAGCTTTGGTTAAAACTTCCTCAGGCACAAGTTTCTTCTGTACCTGGGTTTGATAGGCTCCCACCACCAAGCGTACCCCAAGAACTAGGGGCAGGGCCATTTGGAGTCCCCTCTTTCCCCAAAATCCCCTCAAGTCTACACTCCCCTTCCTGGGAAAGGCTTGAGAATAAACCCCTCACCAATTCTCAAAGGTGATACCGATTTCACAGGTGAGGTTCTCAAAGGTGAGACTGAACCCCTGGATCTACACAATAGAAAATCAGTCAGTTCTTAAAAGAAAGATTTAAATTAAAGGAAAAAAGAAACAAATCCTTCATAAAAATTAGTGGAAAAGCACTTACAGTCACAAAAAGAATCAAAGAAAAAAACCCACACCACAGAGGAACTCCCCCTCTGCTGAGTTTTAAAGTTACAGAAAAAACAGGGATATTCCCCCTAAAACCTGAGAAATCCACAAGGGAGAAACAAATATAAAACTTAAACCACCTGGCCTGGCTATTTACTTACTCCTTGTGCTGCTTAGAAATATAGAATTAGATGGAGAGAAGAAAAGCTGCCTGGTTCCTTTTGAAATTCCCAAAACGAACGAGACACACAGATAAAGCACAAACAACAAAACCTTCCCTCCCCCAGATTTGAAAGCATCTTAGGTCCCCATTGGTCCATTTGGTCAGGTGCCAAACAGGTCCTTTTAGCTTCTTAACCCCTTACAGGTAAGCAGGAATTCTAGGCTACTTTATGATTATGACTCCTAATACACCCTGCTCCCTGAGCTTCAGAGCTTGGCCTCCACCCTTAAACTGCAGGGTCTACAGTGCTATTTTTTGCACTGTAGCATGAGCCCAAGTCTGTAGACCTGAGCTCTGAGACTCACTGCCACAGGTTTTAAAAAGCAGTGTTGACATACCCTAAGAGAGAGTTGTACAGCACTTTGCAAATGAGGTTTATTGTTAAATTCATCCTCTTCAATGTGTGGGGTAGTGATGACAAAGAGAGGATTCACTTCTGGAAATCAGCAGCTTTACATTCCATCTCGGACTACCTGCTGGCTGAAGCTACCTGGGACAGCTGCTGAATCAGCCTTCTTCATATCTTCTCAGACTAGCTCCACCCACTCTTGGGGAGATAGCAGATGACTCCCTCATCTCTGGAAGAGCATAGCGTGCATTGCTGCACCCCAGACTCTGTGGGGATTTGTTAGTGTTGGTGAGACACAATCTGGGTTGTACCAAAGGAAGTGCAGCTCTCATATTGACTTCTTCCCAAATACTATGTTAGTGGGCGCACTAGATGCCCATTGCCTGATATTTAGTAGAGATGGACTAAAGAGGGATACCTCACTGACTGAATTTTTAGTTTTGTAAAATCAAACCAAAACAAGTGGTGATTTGTAGGTAGTTACAGATTTTTCCAGTCACTTTTTAATGAGTTGTTTAGTTTCACATACATGCAGATCCTTAGGTGATGTATATCACCATAAATGGCACTGAAGTCAATGAAGTTACATCAGAAGAATAATCTGTTCTTTTGATTGTATCCTATCATCATAATAGGTACCTGCATGATTTTGGTTTTGCAGAACCTTATCAGTCAGGATTTAGTTTTACAAAACAAGAACCAGGGGATGTTTTCCATTTTATCTGAATCACCACAGTTTGTGCAATGGGTTTGTATTAAAATGTTCCAGTGTTGGCTCATCTCTAGTATACAGTATTGTGTTTTGGACATGCTGCCTTTTTTGACGTTCTAGAAGCATACCAATAGCTAGAGCTGAGAAAAGACTCAAAACATTGTTTGCAATTATCCACTGCAATACAAATTATGAATTCCCTTTTGTTGTTTCTTTCTGCAAATATTCTAGCAGACCAATTCACTAACAGAAATATTTGTGGAAAGAATTGATTTTAAGGGACTATTAGTGAAGAGTTATAGCAAGGAAATCTTAAATTTGAAATTCAAGTACTAACACCAGGACCTTATTTCTAAGAGTTATAATCAAGCAATCGGAGAACAGAAATAATGCCATGTGATCTTGTATACAGTCAAAGTGAACCAATACTTCTTGAATTTCAAAAAGACTCATAGACTTTAAGGTCAGAAAGGATCATCATGATCATCTAGTCTGACCTCCTGCACATTGCAGAAAACAGAACCTCACCCACCAACTCCAGTAATAAGACCCCTAACCTCCAGCTGAGTTACTGAAGTTCTCAAATCATGGCTTAAAGACATCAAGTTGCACAAAAATCACCTGCAAGTTTTAAACCCATGCCTCATGCTGCAGAGAAAGGCAAAACCCCTTCCAGGGTCTCTGCCAACCTACCAGGAGAAAATTCATTCCCAGCCCCAAATATAGTGATCAGTTAGATCCTGAGTTTGTGGGCAAGACCCACTAGGCAGATACCTGGGAAAGAATTCTCTGTAGTAACTCAGAGCCTCCCCATCTAGTGTCCAGTCTCCAGCCATTGGGGATGTTTGCTACTTACAGTTGCTGATGGGCCACATGCATTGCAGGCAGTTTCATTACACCATCTGCATCATAAACATATCAAGCACAGTCTTGAAGACAGTTAGGGTTTTCTTCCTCACTGCACCCCTTTGAAACCTGTTCCAGAGCTTCACTCTCCTTCCCCTAATTTTGAGTCTAAACTTGTTGATGGCAAGTTTGTTCTTGTGTCCACATTGACACTTAACTTAAATAATTCCTCTCCCTCCCAAATGTATTTATAGAGAGCAATCATGGCTCCCCTCAGCCATCTTTTGGTAAGGCTAAACAAGCCAGCTCTTTGTCTCCTCTCATAAGATAGATTGTCCATTCCGCGGATAATCATACTAGTCCTCCTCTGCACTTTTTCCAGTTTGAATTCATCTTTCTTAAATATGGGAGACCAGAAATACACACAGCATTCCAAGTGGGGTCTCAACAGTGCATTGTATAATGGTACTAACACTTCCCTGTCTGTACTCAAAATACTTTGCCTGATACAGCCTAGGACCACATCACATTCACGGTTCACAGTCATCGTGTGATCAACCAATATTCCCAGGTCTTCCTCCTCCTGTGTCACTTCCAACTGATAAGTGCCCAGCTTATAGCAAAAATTCTTCTTGTTAGTTCCTAAATGTATGACTCTGCATTATTAAATTTCATCCCATTTCTATTACTCCAGTTTACAAGATCATCTAGATCTTCTTGTAGGATATTCCAGTCCTCCTCCGTATTGGCAATACATCCTGATTTTGTCATTGCCCCTGTGTTCTCTGGGTTCCCAAAGAGGGTCTTCACACCATTCTTTAGTGCTTCACCCAAGTGTCCTTTATTTATAATACACATACATGGCTCCCTAGTGACTAATAGTGCTCCCCAATCCCCAGACAGTTACCCCCACTGTCTTGCTGGTCACCTTCCCAGGCCCTTGAAGCCTTAACTGCAGTCAGGAGACAGAGCTCCTGTCTCCTCTTCCCTGCCTGGCTTCCCCCTTACTGACCATGAATCAGCCTTTTTCAAGCCTGATCAGTTTCCTACCTCAGCTGCAGCCACTCAGCCCGAGGCAACTCCGTGAGCCTATGCTCCGGAGGGCTTCCAGCTGGGCTCTCCTGCCAGCTACTTCCAGCCTCTGCCTCTGGCCCTTCTGCCAGAAAGCAAGGTTTAGCCTCCAGGGGCAGGGCAAACATGGGGTTTTTACCCTAGCCCTGCAACAGTCATCCACAAATTTTATTAGTGCACTGCCAATTCTTGTGCCAAGGTCAGTAACAAAAATGTTAAATAAGATTGGTCCCAAAACTGATCCCTAAGAAACTCCATTAGTAATGTCCCTCTACCCTGATAGTTCACCTTTCAGTATGACCCATTGTCTCCCCTTTAACTAGTTTCTTATCTACTTTTCAAGTCTCATATTACTCCCCATTGTCACCAAATTAACTAATAATTTCCCATGTGGAACTCGTATCAAATGCCTTACTGAAATCCAGGTAGAATAGATCTACAGCTAATATTTGCAGTACTACTTCTTCATGAACTAGAGAATCAGGGCTTGTCCACACGGCACTGATACACAGAACATTAGAAGGGTGTGATTTGTAACATGCTACATGTGAAATGTTCCACGAAGACACTGCTGGCATGAACTAAAAGGTACCTAGTTTCTGTCCTTTACTGTGCTTGACAAGGCCTGAGTTATGATGTTTTCAGTTAATAACTTCAAATAACAGATAAATTTGCAAAAATCACAAGCTCTCAGCAGACAAACAAAGAACAAATTGACAAACAAGAAAAAGGGCAAAAATAATGGAATATTTTATTTGCTATTATTTATTTGTTCAGCTCTGTATTCAACACCAAGAAAATAAATTACCCATATTTTCCCCTTATGTGTCATTCAGATTTTCTGGTTAGTAATTCAGTATATTGTTTACATTATTTCTATAAAGAAGGTAACCGATAATTAAAATATGCAAGATGACCACAGTATCACAGGTCTATGCTTTCGTCCCTCCCCTCTGCCTTTTTATAAAGTAATAAACATAAATGTGCCTGAATTACCAAATCCTGATCTACAATGGATTCTGAATAAAAAATTTCCCATAGTACAAGGACATTTAGATTCAGTGTTATGAGTTCAGCCTGCTATAGAGTGAGCCCTGCGTTGGAAAATAAGGATGGGGTGAAATCTCAGTTCCACTGAGCTCAATATGAGTCTTGCCACTCTAATGGGGCCAAGATTTCACCTTGAATCTTAGGCCAAGTCTACACTTGAGGAGCGGGGGGTCGACCTAAGATATGGAACTTCAGCTACGCAAACAGCGTAACTAAAGTCAACATATCTTAGGATGCTGAGGTAAGTCGACCTCACGGCGGTGAGTCGACAGCTGCCACTCCCCAATTGACTCCGCTTCTACCTCTCACAGTGGTGGAGTTCCAGAGTCGACGGCGAGAGTGCTCAGGAATTGATTTATCGTGTCTACACTAGACATGATAAATTGATCCCTGATACATCAGTCACTACTTGCCAAGCCAGCGGGTAGTGTAGACTTGGCCTTAATCTGTATCTGAACATCCAAAATCCAGGAGAAGATCAGTGGACTCTCTTGTTCCATTCTGGAACTATCCTGAGCAATGAAGAAAGATAAGCAAAAAAATCATAGATATTTGCTATAACTCTTTATTTGTCATTAAGAACTTCTGTGCATGCAAAGCAAATCTTACTTGTGAACATACATAAGTTTTCTTCAACAATCATCAAACAAAAATATGTTTCTCTTGTCAGTGTCTCCCAGGCAATCTGGGACACGTCACTTCCCTTTCATCCTTGAGTGTGATTCCTTTCATGTTAGCAAGAACTCCAAAGCCCCTTATACTTTCTGTGTTAGCCAACACACAATCAGTAATACAGTTTGGAGTGCTTTGTGGCATGGAAAGAGGATGCTCTTGAATCAGAGAAATAAAGATGGAGGTAATCCAGAATAACAGCAAATAGCTTTGTGAGTCTCGTAATTAAGACCGGAGTGACATTCAAATGCAGCTTGGACAGAATGTGGCAAATTACTGTATTCTTTGTGGGAAAGGCTCCTTTTACTATGCTTTGTCTGTCCCCTAGGGAACTCACCACATTCAGTATATATATCCCATTCAGAATGGGATTTTGTACCCTCTCTTCCTTCACCTTTTTTCCTAATCTGTGGAAATGGTGTTTGTCAAAACGTGCTAATTTATGGCATTGTGGGGAAAAATGAAACCTTCTTTCAACCCTTATTCTTGTAGGCAGCTTTATAAGATAGTAACATTTAGAAATCTCTCCCCCTTCGACTCTCTTTGTTATTTGCTAAACAGGACATGTTCTTTTTCCAGCAACATATAAAGCAGACAAATGGCTGCTCATCGTCCTTTTTTTCCAAACATGTTGTACATACAATTCTCTCCCAGATAATAGCTCGTTCTATCATCCATGATTTATCATTGTCAAGCCTCTTTACATTTTATTTCATCTTTATCTATTTTGCTGGAAATCTATCTATTTTAAACAGAGGGCCTGGATTTCATTAGCATACACAGCATATTCCTGAACAGACTAACACATGTATTCTTTTGAAAGAATAGGATACTACTTATATTGGTGTGTTTTTCCTCTCTCTCTCTCTCTCTCTTTTTTACTCTTCTAAACCATTATAAAGTAAGTACCAAAGGTATCCTAGGTAATTAGCCATTACAGTACTGTCAGAGAGGGTTCCACAGTCAATACAGAGATAATTTGGGCAATGGTGAATGACATGTTGTCCAGACTTTTGGGATAATCAAGGACACATCCAGCTGTACCAGACATCTGTCAGACCCATGAATCATTTCAAGTAGCTTTGCAATAGCCAGGCAACTGGAGCAAAGATAAACATTCCAACAGCACAATCACCGAGATAAATACGGCTTCCACTATAAAACATTTACCTGCTTGATACTGCAATTATGTAATACAAGACAGTAGGGGCAGCACAAACATTTTCCAACAGTAAAGGGATATAAATATATAAAATAATTTCACATAGTAATGAGAAGAGTGGAAAATACTGAGTGACTGGAATTATTTGGGATGGGAGAGGTAAATGAGAAACCTCAGACTAAATTCAGCTCAATCTAAGCAGTGCAACCTCCTTTTTATCAGTGGGCTTGTATTGTTAACACCAGTTTGAATATATCCCCCTTGTCTCTAGTATATGGATTTTGCTTATACATGGTAAGACTTTCAATTATTCTACTTCCCCATGAATGGGAATAAGACAATATAAACCACTCCCTGCCTTCCTCATGCTGGTGATCCGTATTGCAGGTAGCGGCATAGGAGGGTGGACAGAGAAGGCAGTGTGGCACTACTCCTCTACACTCCTATAGATTGTAGACTGGGCACTGAATTAGGACTCATGAGGTTATAGGTCCCATTTCCAGCTCTGCCACTGAATTGCTGGGTGAATGTGGTCAAGTCACTTCCCCTCTCAGTGCCTCAGTTCTCCATCTGTAAAATGGGGATAATGACACTGACCTTCTTTGTAAAGCACTTTGAGACCTTCTGGGAAAAAGTTCTAGATAAAAACTTGACATTATTATTACTCCCCCTGCTGTGCAGGTAGACAGGGAGTGCGTGAGCAGAGCTGAGAAGCAGATGGAGCCTTGGATCTACCCCCTAGAGCACAAACTACAAGGCTGTACAGATTATTTCTATCTCCAGGAGCAATGAAGGAACCAGGATGTAAACTGTGATTCGGAGTTACAGTCTGGTTCTTCGTCTGCTCTGAGGGCAGCACAACTATCAGTCCTATTTTTGGCAAAGCTAGAGTTGGGCCCACAATGAACTATTTGAAATTTCATAAAATGCCATTACTATGCAGTAAGATATTTCTAAACAGGTGCAAGGCAGCTTCCAGAAGAGATTCTTGCTGTTAGCATCTTCAGTTTAAATATTAAATTCTTCAAATTGTTTGTTTCTCAATTGGCTTTTAACATTTTGGAGCAAAGCAACATGGGGATAGTCTCGTATTACAGGTAGTTTCACTGTGGAGTACTGCCATGGTGACTGTGAAAAGCCTTTTGAAGCTCTGTTGGAGAACCTACAGGCAGAGATCAGCAAAGAACTTGTGAATGCTGTCACCGCAGTTTCAAGGAGTGGCATGGAGCAGTTCAACTGGGAGACACAGAACACAGATGGTGGACAGTTAAGTGCAAGGACCGACGTTGCACGCTGATGGTTTGAAAATTAGTGACAGCCTTTAGAGAGACACAGTGGGCCTTTTATTGGACCAACCTCTGTTGGTGAGAGAGAGAAGGTTTCCAGCTTACGCAGAGCTCTTCTTCAGCAGTAGCCTCTGGCAAGGGAGAGAAAGAATTGCTTGTGAGACATCAGAGGTTGTGACTGGCATGCTGATTGCTTTTTGCTGACAACCCAAGAGCAGTTGAAGTATCTGGGGAGAAAGAGAGTGAGTGTCACAGAGAAAAAGCCACTGATTTAGGTGTTTATATAGTTTCCCATGATAAAGAAATGGGTCTTGAAGTTTGCAATGTGCAAAGATATTGGGACATCCTCTAAAAACAGATATAGTCTTGCTTTCCTGCTTTCAGGCTTGCTTTCCTGCTCAGACCTTTACATACCTCAGGCCTTTACATGGCCTCTTAACGTCATTGCCCAAGTTCATCAAACTCTTGAAATGTAGATAATGAGGCCACTGAAACCTGCAGCTTCTTCCTTGGCAATGAAATCTTCCTCTCATCTCCATATCTAGCAACGACGGAAATTCTATGTCTGCTTTGTTTGTGATATTCAGGGATTAAATATTGGATGATACATGGCATGAATGATTTTGTCAGGAACTAGCAATCATTACAAAACCCAGCTCAAGGGCATTACGTACCCTCTTGCTCAAACTGTGTATTGCCCTTTCAGTGTGACTTTGGAATGTTCAAGACATCAAGCCTATCTCTGCAGGATCTATAGTGACCTGAGTGTATAACTCTCACCCATACTCCTAGCCCTTATTCTTACTGCCTTTTTGTAACAATCACATTGACTTTTTATGATTTTTGTAGCAGTGATTAAATGCTTGTACCGCACTTCCTAGAACATCAGGTGCAATTTTCTCTTTGTCAGCCTGGTGCTTTCACTGTAGCCTAAACTTCTCTTGGGTTTGCAGTTGTGTGTCTTTTGAGTGTGAGTTATGTGTGTTCATGATGTGCAGTCTCACATGACTGCTGATGGTCTCAGTGGCGCTGTTCACATTGAATTGCAGCTTTTGTAATGTCTACCCTCTCTAATTCAAGCACAGATAAAAGGTAGTTGTTACTAATTGGGACAAGTGACATTTTTTTCCTCCTTTATTTCTGTTCTTCAGTTTCCAGAGTTGCTAGTTACAGAGACATCTTTGACTCTGAGCTTTCCTTTGAGGGTCATGTTTACTAGATTGTGAAACTCTTCTTATCAACTCACTACAGGAGTTTCTCCTGGTTGTCACGCATGCTGTCATGTTAAGATGCTGAGCCTCTATACTGATACTTTTTCTATTAATACACTATTACTATATTGATACTCTATTATAATATTAGTATTATTCAGGGCTTTCTTGCTGTAAACCGGTTTTGGCTGGTTGATTGTAATTCATGTTGTATAGGTCTTCCTGTGACATTCTTCACGTATCTGCAGGTTAGAAGCAGAACTCCAGAACCAGTATTCTCCCTGCAGCCAAGAGCTCTGAGCACGTTCATTAATTCTTGTGCTGAGAGAGCTTCACTAATTCCCCATGCTGCTGCAGAAAACCTTTACGGTTTTTGCTTTTGTACATGGTTTTGCATGACTATGCTGATTCATACATATGAAAGTTTGCTGCTCTTGCTTCCAAAGAGGCATGCGTAAGTCTAGCTTAATAGTGCTCTGAGCCATTGCAACTATTAAAATGATCATTTACGCTTACATCTTTTATGCACGTTGGCCCACCTCTTTGCAACACGCAGCCATCACCGAGAGACACTTGGGGCCTGATTCTGATTTTTCCTACACAGGGTAAGCGTCACTGATGTCATTGGGCCAGATTCTGTCACCAGGCTAAGCTCTGTTCAGTGCAAAGCTCAGAGATGGCAAAGGAATCGTCAGGCAAGTTTTGTGGACTCCAGAGTCTTGGACAGCTTATCTCCAGGCCAAGTTCTGCACTGCAGCTTTTATAATCATGAAGGCTGCTTTAACCTGTGCCAGCTGCTAACGAACTGAAGTGGCCATTACAGCACTTGGGGCACCACAGCTCTGGGGAACCACTATGGTTGCTCTAAACGACCAGAGGATTTCCGTACATAAGAAGAATACTCCACCAGCAGAATGGCAATTTTTCACCAGGAAACCAGTGCAAAGCTGGTCTAGGTAGGGTGACCAGATGTCCCAATTTTATAGGAACAGTCCTGATTTTTGGGTCTTTTTCTTATATAGACTCCTATTACCCCCCACACACACACACACACACCAGTCCTGATTTTTCACATTTGCTGTCTGGTCACCCTAGCTCTTGGGAACAACTGAATCTGAAAAATCAGAGAGGTAGCCGTGTTAGTCTGAATTTGCAAAAATGACAAAGGGTCCTGTGGCACCTTAAAGACTAACTAAAGTATTGAAGCATAAGCTTTCATGGGCTAATACCCACTTTGTCAGATGCATGCAGTGCATACCTGCCTCTGGATCCTTCCACTGCATGCATCCAACAAAGTGGGTACTAGCCCACGAAAGCTTATAACTGAATCTGGTTGCATGGAGTTAAACTAGTGTAAAACTCAAGTGAATGGGAGGAGAATCAGGCCCTGCATCTTTACCCCAGCTTAAAACATCTAAAGACTTAACTATCTATTATTGCCTTTTCATAATCTGCTTTAATTGCTATTGGTTTGTATGTTTGGAAAGTGCCCTGAGCAGATCAAAGCATGCAGTCTGTGTTTGCTGCTGACCATTTACTCTACAGACCCCCATCTGCTCTGTTCAGCATCTTGGAAATGGTCCTGAACTCTTTTCTCAGGAAAAATTCTGGAGCCATCAAAGGGAGTTTTGCCTGAGTAAGGAATGCAGAAAGCAGGACCCTTATTTATCTCTCTCCCGCACTCCTGGTGTTGCACTGCGCCTGTCTTCCACCCGGCAAGGTCACCCACCTTTCTAATGAGTATTAACCGACAAACTGGCCAGCAGTGCTTTAATCAGTTATGCAGGCACAGATTTATTACGGAAAACTATCTGGATAATTACATCACAGTGAAAAATACATTCAACAAAAAGGAATGAAAACTCACTACTACTCAATGAGAAATGGTGTTCCAGCGTATGAACTCTGGAAAGGAGACTACTGCTATGGAGATTACAGCGCAATCCAACCATTTAACACATGCAAATATATTTCACATTTTGCAAATTTCAAAATCTTGAAACTCTCCCTTGAATTTAATTAATCTGCACAACATGTGGATAATTAAACATTTGGTACATAAGGAAGCTAATGAGCTATAAATATCATTGAATGCTGGTGGTTAGCTTACCAATATTATGACCTCATTAATAAATAAAGTCTTTGTTCAGCTGCCTCTTTTTTTTCTGTGGTGTTAGGTTACTCAGCTTGGCCTTTTTAGGCAAATCAGAGTGGGAGAAAAGAAGACAAAATTTCCTCATTCCCTCCTGCCCCTTATATAGGTGGGCCAGCAGGACCACAGTGACAGCATTACTCTGATTAACCCTTACTGTTAAAACAGGCATGTAAGTCATTTTGAGTAGATGGCAGGTCTCCATGGAGGTTTGGGGTAGGCCTGAGGGACAGGGGACAGGACAGCAAGTGCTTCTACTCCTAAAGATTGCGCGCCATGGACACCGGGCATAAATCCCAGGTTGAGTGGCTGTCCGGACATCAGGGCAGACATAAGAGCAGGGTCATTTCTCAGTGCACAAAATAGGTAAAGGCCAAGTTGTTCAGCAGCCCTTGTATCAATATTTGATACTAAAGAGGAGGAGAGCTACCAAGTGAAGTCAGACCATAAGATGCTAGTCCAACACAGAAGGACTTGGAGTAGGATCAATCCCATTGCAAGAATAAGTCTCCAAAGAAAACCTCCCCTCACTATATCTGTTGTTGATAGTTTGGCAGTGATAAATAGAACTGTGCCAATCTAGGCAAATAATTGTATGTGTATGTTTTCCTGCTTTACAGGCTTGCCATACAGCTGCTAGCAAGACTATAAGGGAAGAAGGTTCCATATAGAAATGAAAGATAAGGGTAGGGGTATTTGACCAATCTTTTCCACTATACGAGTGCTGACCTCATGCACAGACATCTGTCCTCATATAGACAATAATACAGTAGGGTGAGTGTGGTAGCAATACTAATTACACTTTGTTGCATTTACACAATAGCATTATGTGTTGACAATAGAAAGAACTATCAGATATAGACCTAGATCCCCTCTTGCAGTGGAGACACCTGCAGGTGATGGGAGAGCAAAGGGAGGAAAACTTGATGTGATCATTCGCAGGCTTCTGCCATTCTCTCCATTAGGACAAGGAGGAAACCTTGCTGCAGAACAAACAAGGAGTTCTATCTCCCAAATCACCTCAAAGTCTCCCCTCCCTGCCCCCAATCTTCCCCTTCCTGCACCTCTCAAAAGGTGCTGCAGAGGTTGCTGACATTTCCCTTGGAGCCAATCACTCACCTTCCTTTTTGTTGGCGCTTAGTATTTTCTATTTATCTTTCAGTGCACCCTGCATACAGATACAATGTGCTTGGTACATATTAACAGATCAATATAAAAAGAAAGAACAATAGTGGAAAGAAGGTTCATAGCTAGAATGAGCCAAGAGATGTGAAGGAAATTTCACAAAAATATTCTGTTGTTTGTCATAAGAAACCAATAAATATTTTTCTCCCATCTCTAATTACAGCCCAGTGGACCTCAAACGATCCAGTCCAATTCCTCTAGAAAAATATGCTTTTAGAAGTCAGAAGCAACTTTCTTTAAACATTTCATTAAAAAGAAAATTAATCCTTTGGACTCAATGTGACCCTGTTGTAAATTAATGCAACCTTGTTGACTTGAACTAAGTTGCATCTGCTTACATCAGGGCTAAAATAGGCCTTAGATATATATCACACTCAGCAACGCTTAAAACAGCTAACAGAATATAATAAATACAAGATGTTTAATATAATTGCATTATGTAGGTTTCCCAGATTTCATCAGCTTTCCAGGATGACTATTACTTACAAAGCAAAAGACTAGATAATAAAGCAGTTTAGGTGCAATGTCAAATCATGACAATATCACCTGACCCTACTCCCACTGAGAACAGTTGAAAGTAACTACTTCTCTATTGCTCCAGCTCTCAGAAAAAAATGAGCTTAGTTTCTCAACTCCTTAAGATCAACTCCCCTTAGATCCTGCTTGCACATTGTGTGGGTGAAGCAGCAGGTTTCCATGTAGCCAGGAAAATAGATAATTCACTGTAGAGACTCCCTTTGAAGAAACTCCTAATCAATTACAGAACAGATATGGTATTTATTTAATTAGAGACACAATGGGAGCTGCATGAGCACATCCAAGGGCAGGATTTGGTTCTTAATTTGTATTTGTCAGTAAGTAATGCATAAACAATACAGCACAAACATTTGCACTGACGATGGAATCACTAAATTCATATCTTCCTTTGAAATGCATTTTTGTAAGCTTTTGTTCCCAATATTCCTCCTTGTCTGTAAATTACCAATAACACCAGACCAGAGACTGTTTCTTTGAAATTTAACTGAGTTTTGGAATTCCCAGACATTTACAGCATGCACCACTATCTAAATCAGTTTTCCCTCAAATGATCAATATTCCAAGGTTCTGAAATAGTAGAGACACAACAGAGTAGTAATAACCCATCTTTGGTCTGACAAAGCCTGGATCTGTTAGCTTTCCTAGTATGCCTCCAATTGAAATATTGAATACTTGTTGCAAACTATTTGTGAACAAGCAGCTAAGAATTATTCCTGTAAATGATTGCATAAGTCATTTCCAATAATGAATATATCCCTACTTATTTATAAAGGGCTCAAAATAGCATCCTCTGAACAGTGTGACTTCACATGCTTCACACGTGCGAGGTCACACCTTGTGCCACTTCCCGAAGAAGCTCTAGGGTTGGGTCCCAGCAAGCACCGGCACAAATTCAGCTCCAGAATACATTCAAGAAACTAGTTTTCTGGTCATAGACCACTCATATGCTGACAAGGAAGTGAAATTGAGCTAATACATCTTTTGTTAAGAATTAATTACTATTTTATAAAGTTTGGGATTGCTGTGGAATAGTGGTGTGTTGCAATTAATTTCTAGCTTGATTTGTGCTCATTTTAAAGAGAAAACATTAATTCTAAATTCTCTGCTGGCCATGTATTATAGCTGGTTTGCTGACGTACTTTCCTTGTAATGGTGTAGCTTTAGGGGTGTGTCTACACAGCAAACACTACAGTGGCTCAGGGGGGTTTCTGTCACAGTGGTAAATCCGCCCCTCCAAGCGTCTGTTGCTAGGTCATCAGAAGAATTCCCACCCTTATGGTTGGGAGGGAGGTCATTACAAGACTCTGTGGGAGAGAGCTCTCACATCTTCAGAGTTGCGCCTCTCAGCATGAAGGCCTGACACTTTCAAAAGAACCCTTCCTCTTCCATCTCCTGCTAAGAATGTTTCTAGGTTACCCTATCAAATCCTTCAGGTAAATTAGAAGTGTGGGTCATGCTTCAATACAGATAATCTATTGACCTGCTATTTAACAGTGTGTCTATCCTGGTGTGGGAGTATACACTGATTTGTGTGTGCAATAAGAAAAACAAGTGCATTTTTGTACACAGAGTCACACAAATGCATTTGTGAAAATCAGACTCTATATGTTTAGCCTAGTGCTATAAACATTTTAAATCAGTACATAATAAATCTCTTATGAAAATTAGTTGTTTTATTTATTATGTAAATCTGGCTTTTATTAAAATTACTTTGTGGAACTCTAATTGCGCTACAGTACTATAGCATAACAGTCCCTCACATAAATACATGATTATTATGTACAGCCACTTATCTGTGAACGAGTTCTGCTACTATTTTCCTTAATTAAGGATACAAAGGGGTCCTTCATCTTTGCATATTCCCTTGCCAGGACATTGATACTCATTATTTCCTAAGTCCAAACACTGAAACTGTGTCAAGAATGCATCTATCACTAGACGGGTACTTATAGTCAGCGGAATTTTTGACTGTGTCAGCAAATTTGGCAATTTGCAATTTCTGTGTGTCTGACGTGTTTTTATTGGTGAAGATCACTTTCAAATACCAAGATCATGAGAATGATTCCTTGGTTAGTCTCCTCAGCAAGCTAATGTAATGACAGTAATTAACAGCTTGTGATTAGCAGCCACTCCAGAAACCGTTTGAATGTTAATTTGCTTCAGCTAATATGCAGCACTTCTGTGTAATGAGATCTATGCTATAGGTTCACAGTGAAAGCAAATTATTTTCCAGCATTTAATCATACAAACGATTCTTAATCACTTGAATGGTAAACCTCAATGTTCTAATAAGTGACATTTGTTTTTCTAACATCTGATTTATTGTAGGATAGGGATATTAAGTATTATTTTTCTTTAAAGAGGGCCATATACTCTAACCAGGATTATTGCATTTCTGCTTTTGATAAACACAGTATCATTCCTTTCCCTCATGTTCTCTCTCCTCTTTGGGATTCTTCTGGTTATGTTTCAGCCTGGTACCCTTAACACCACCTTTATTAGGTTTCCTTTTAAAGAACAGGCCGCCCAGGCATTTCCAGGTAACTCCAAACTGATATCAGTTTGAGTTCTTTCTCCATTACCTCTGTGGTATTTTCTAACTTGGACTGAGCAGATGCAGGAAGAATCATCAGTACCAGTGGGAAAGGGACCCGGTGAGAGTATCACAGCAACAGAGGGGAGAACCCACATTAACAGCTGAAGCCCTAGTTGTGTGCAAGTTAATAGCATTTTGCATTTGACAGGTATTAAGAGCTTAATCCTCTTTGCTGTTGAAAAGTGACATAACCATTCTGCATGTGGATGATAACAGCTATTCCCCTGCTGGAGCACAGTGTCTGCTCTGTTAGTATCAATTTCAAGCAAAATTCTTTCTCTATGGTTCGAACTCTTTGGGCAGATGTGTCATGGACAGTCACAGATCAAGTTGTTTTCTTCTAACACTGAACAGGGGGAACTTTATTAGAATAAGGGCTAGTGTACTCAGTGAGTTACTGATCGGCAAGCCAAGACCACTTGGCCACACAGTAACATCCAGTGCAGATACTGCTACAGAGTAGTGAATGTCCTGGAGGGTGGCTTAATGTACTATGCTTTCAAGCAATGGCACACCAAGCTGCACACAGGGCCTTTCACTGCACCGTCCACACTGGACATTACTGTGCCGGAGGCTGGTGTGCTGTAGAATCACACCCATATTCGCTGTGCAGTAACTTGCTGTGTAGCCAAGCCCTAAGTAATGCCACTCTCTCTCTCTCTCTCTGTGCTTTACTGTAGAGCTTCTACCTAGAACAGGCCTGCACAACTCGGAAAGCAGTGAGGGCCATGTTACTGCAAAAAAACCAGCTGCGTGCCGAAAAGCCCCACCCTTGCCCCACCCCCATCCGCTTTCCCCCACCCCACTGCTTGGCTTGCCCCACCCCTACTTACTCCCCGCAGGCCGCACAGTGAGCCTGTGAGGGCTGCATGTGGCCCCCGGGCCGTATGTTGTGCAGGCCTGTCCTAGAATATTCCCCAGCCATTTGAGTTCTGGTTTGGCTCAGATTTGGGACAAAAGTTAAGTTTTTATTTGGTTGGGTTTTGGTTTCTTTAAAATCTAAACTGAAATCAATCCGTTCCCTCCCACCCCCATCCCCCGTTGTAATTCTGGGTAACTCCTCTTCCTTTCTGCTTTTTTATAGATTGGTAACTTGATTCAGTGCATACTTGATATGCAGAAAAACATATTTAGACATTATGCATGGTGTTTGTTTCCTTGTTTTGGATGCTGACTGGCAAAGATGAACACTCACAGTTTCATTCAGCAAACTGAAGCCTGCCAACTCAGGGAAGGATTTTGTATCTTTTTTAGTGTCATTCATGCTGTCCAAGAAAGTGAGAATTTTTAAAGTCAGCATTTTTGCAGACAGCTAAAATGAAGGATAATTGATTCTAATCTAGTTGTAAATGGTTTATTTTTACAAGTTCCTAGTCGATGAATCCCTTAATTTCTCAGATTGTGGCATTTTTCATCACACTGACTTTTACTTTGTGACCTATATCTAAAAAAAGAAGTTCCATCCAACTCCTTAAATCTGTCTGCCTTTCTGGAGGAATGAGTACAGAGCTGGAAGTCAGAGGTCATGCATTCTAATCTTGGTTTTGCCATCTACTTGTTCTGTTTTCCATTGTCCACCTAAAGAACAGTGATGATAATACTGTTCCACCTTCCTCACAAAGGTGCAGTGAGGGTTAATTAGTTCATATCTGTACAATACTTTGAACCCATCATGATTGCATCAGTGTGATTATTTTTTGTAAATAAAACGAGGAATACTTGTGGCACCTTAGAGACTAACCAGTTTATTTCAGCATAAGCTATCGTGGGCTATAGCCCACTTCATCAGATGCATAGAATGGAACACACAGAAGTAGGATGCATTTATATACACAGAAAGTAAAAAAAGTTGTAAATTACCATACCAATTCTAAGAGGCTGTTTAATTTGGATGGGCCATTATCAGCAGGAGAAAAAAAAAACCTTTTGTAGTGAAAATTTAGTGGATCTGTGTCTGACAGTTGATAAGAACCTGTAAAAGAGACTTAACTAGGAAAATGCATTCAATTAGTGTAATGACAAAGCCATTCATAGTCCCTGTTTAACCCTTGGTTGATAGTGTCCAATTTGCAAATTAATTCCAGTTCCTCAGCTTCTTGTTGGAGTCTGTTTTGGAAGTTTTTCTGTTTTAAAATTGACACCTTCAAGTCTTTAATAGAATGGTCAGGGAGACTGAAGTGTTCTCCTACTGTTTTTTGAATGTTATGATTCCTGATGTCAGATCTGTGTCCATCTATTCTTTTGCGTAGTAACTGTCTGGTTTGGCCAGTGTACATAGGAGAGGGACATTATTTTTTCTCTCTCTCTGTTTATCCAAGTAGTTATTTATATCATGCCTATCACTATTGTATCAATAATTAGGGAACAAGAGATACACTCTGTAAGAATTAGAAGCTATGTCATATTTCCAGTCACTGCCCTAATTTCTTCAATTTGCTGTCAATTGTCCACAGATCCAAAACCTTATTGACTTTGTTCTGTTCAAAGACTGCTGTTTTGCTATCCCATCCAGTCCTGGATCTCCCACATTTCTCTCCTCCCACCCCCCACCTCCCCACCTCTCATGCATCTATGCAATATTTTGGCCATTTATGGAAAATGATAAATGGTACCATATGTTAATTAATCTCTTTATTAAATCTAGTTCAAAAATAAATCTTCGGGGCTGTATTTAGGCCACTCATGACTATTTCCAACTCTTTTTAGAAATAAATGTTTTAAAAATACAGTTTAGCTACTGAGGATCTTTTCATTCAGTTCATAATCTTTTTATTACAAGCATGCAGCACCATCCACTTGTAGCAGCAGCCCTCCGACGTTACCATGAGATTCACTTCTGATGTTCTGTAAATGCCAGCCAAAAATCTATCTGCAAGAACATCTGCTCAACAGTGCAAAACTGATGTAATTACCAACCATCATCTTTTATCCTCCTGCTGGGGCAATTGCTCCAAAGCATGACTTTTTGCCCTGAGCTAACAAGATCCAAAAACAAGCTCTTATGTACAAAACCTGCCACAGAAAATCAGCATAGCTTCAACATAAATATTACAGTCTCTCTCAGTTACAAGAGGTAACAAATATCCAATTGACATGGGTCTTGTGGAATTATGTTAAATGTTCTGTATTACTATTTGGTTCCTTTTGGTTTTTTGTTCCTCTAAAACCCATATACATTGTTCATAAACCAAATATAATTTAAAGAATACTTACAGTGCTGCTATAAAATAATTTTGTTTAAAGGTGTACGTGCTTAAAAATATTTTTAATGAAAGCAATGAAATTGACTATTATTAAATTAAAAGATTTTCTTCTAAGGATGTACGCCCACATACTGCACAGGTTCATGCATTGTAGAGAACAATTCTGCTTTATAAGTCATACACAGGTATTCCTCATTAGAGTAAATGAACTTCTTCTGTTAAGATGAGCAAGGTTTCTGGGGTGGATATACATGCATGTGACATTCTGAGATCTAGAGGTGCTATCACATACATATTATCATACTCACCCAAGTGACCAAATCTTGTTCATACAAGCAACATATACACAAAAGCATACAACAGTCTTGCCAGTCCTCGTGGTTGGTTGTGAGTCTGACATTGGCAATGGAAGTCAAATTTTTGCTCCTGCCATCACTCTGAAATGACTCTCATAAGCCAAGCTGCTGGCAGCCAGGATTCCCCTTCTCAGCTTTCATATTTAAAAAATAAACCAAGGTTCTAGCCCTCAGGGTTGCAGAACAAAGCTTGAAAATGTAACTGACGTGAATGTAACCTAACAACTGGACGGCTAATCTAAAGAACACAGCATCTCTTAGTATTTAAAATCTCATGATTTAAGAGTGTGGTGGCTTGTGATTTTTGAATGGTTGGGATTGGCAATACTTGCGTCAGCTATTCCTCCTGGCTACTGGAGGTTACTCTCAAATCCTAAAGCTCCTGAACAAGCAGCCAGTGCTTCCTCCTCTCTCCCCTTCTCACTGGTTCCTCACCTCCTCAGTAACTATTAGGCCATGTCTACACTACTACTTCTGTTGGCAAAACTTATGTCGCTCAGGAGTGTGAAAAAACATACCCCTGAGCAATGCAAATTTCACCAGCATAAGTGACAGTGTGCACAGGGCTATGTTGGTGGGAGACCTACCACCGCTCGTTGGGGTATTTTAATTATGTTGAGAGGAGAGCTCCCTCCCATCAGCATAGAGCAGCTCCACGAGAGATCTTATAGCAGTGCCACTGCAAGGTCTCTAGGGTAGGCATGGCCTTAGTGGAACACAGTGGAGCAAGACGTAGGGAGGAATTAAGCATTATTATTTTCTGGCCCTGAGCATCAACATGTCCCCACCCCTCAGAAGGGGCTATGACATAAGGGAGACAGCATCAAAGGGGTTACAACAAAGTCTAGGGAGAGAAAGGAAAGGGTGTGGGAAAGATTGACCATTGCAGGAAGGTGGCAGTGGAAAGTGGTGATAGGTCCAGAGAGGTGTTTGTGGGCAGAAAAGGAGAGAATGGTGAAGACTGAGGGATATGGGAGAGAGAAATGGATTGCAGGAGAGGGAAGCGTAGAAAACACGGTAGGTACACACAGGGAAAGGATAGATTGTAACTAATGCACAGAACTTCTGGGTTTCACACCCAGTTCTTCCATTGATGCACTGTGTAACCTTGAGAAAGTCATGTCACCTCCTTGCGTCTCTGTTAACTTCCCTGCACAGTTATTCAGGGTTCACAGCAGGATGATGTAGGGACCCAGAATATGTTCTTGGTTTACATACAGCAACCGAGAAACATTGCCAATCAAAATCAGATCAGACTAGCATTTAATTATACTTAGGGGTCGTTCATGTTTAACATACAGTTGAAATATGCATCTCAATGAGGTTGCTGGTATGTTTTTATGTAAACAGAATGCAAATGTTTGCAGTTTATGAGCCAAAATCCTGGCCATGCACTGTTCAGGGTTGTCTGCCAGAAAATCCATGCCCAGAAGGCTGAATGTGGGGACACAGGGGCCCCCATTCAGCAGTTCAGCGCTTTGCAGCAAAGTGCTTAAGCATATGATTAACTTCAAGCACATGCTTAATTTAGGTCCCATTGAAGTCAGTGGGACTTAGCCTATGCTGAGTTAGCACATGCTTAATTGCTTTGGTGTGTGCCCCAATACTGGTCACTTCCAACCCCCCCCCCCGAGAGATTCCACGGTACACATTTTCTACATAGCTGGAACCACATACAGTTGTTTAAAATGGTCCTTCTGTTCATGCACTTTCAGAGCCTGACTCAGCAGTGGCCCCTACCCACATGTGCAGGTCATTTATTATCCCTAGAAGAAATCATTTATGCAGAGCAACTCCACGTGGCTGCTTCTGAATAGATTAAGGGTACATGTAATAAATATCTACTCCAGTTTGGGTGGGGTTTGCACACTCCATCCTCAGATGATACTAATTAGCTTACCTCCATTGAAGTCAGAAGAGCTATGCTGATTTACACCAGCTGAGGGTCTTGCTGTGAGCCAGAATTTGTCTGTAAACTGAATTACATGCTTCTGAAGAGCTTTTTGTGGCACCTATTAACTTCTTCATGCTGTTACTCTATCCTTTTTGTTGTAACAGTGGATATTCTTATTACTTTGGACATCCTCTTTCATCTCTGCTCATCTATGCTTTATCACCTGAGGAAAGATGCAGTTGCAACGACAGAACTCAGATTTAATATGTTGTGACTAATACTGCATACAGTGCAGTACTTCCAGAAGGAAGTCTCCAGACATTGGTGCTTTGTATACATGATAAGCAAGGGGAAGTTGCTTAGCATTTGAGATAACTTATTGTACACTTTTCATGTGGAGCTACTGGTATGCTGTTCTGTGGTGCCAGGATTCACTACATGGAATTCACTACATGGATTCACTACATGGCCTCGCACAGCCCTGGGGGTGCGTGCACCCCAGTTTGAAGACCACTGGTCTAAATTACTCAGGAGCCCAAAGCCCATTGAAAGTCAATTGGAATAGGTCACTTAGGCACTTCTGAAACTTCTACCCCACATCTTTGGCAATTTTTGTTCCTAGCCTTTTCTCATTTCTTCAGCATTTCTTGGATTTGTAGTTTTATTGCCATACAAGTATTTTTCTTCAATTGTAGAATTACTCTATCTTGATCATGTTACATACGTCTGTGCAGATGATAAGGGCTTTACGCTATCTATTTGTGCTGTTGCTCTCATGAATGAATAACTTCTGTCGCATTTTCTCAGTCCCCTAGCAAGCCACTTGATACTTCCCCTTCAGTTCATTCATTCAGTTCAGCTTCATGAATAAAGCTAAAAAATAACCCAGATAGAGGAGTACATTAGAAAAGGAATTCTGAGCCTGCCCTGTCACTGTTTACTTGCCAGAATAGTGACATCAGTATCACTAGTCTGAGCTGTGTTGTTTTCCTGGAGTGTGGGTTGCAGTCGGGTGACTTGGTTCATATTTAATGATTTAAGACCAAAACTGGGAAATTTGTCACTTGAGATGACCAACAGGATTGTATTGAAGAGAGAGGGTCTGCTTCATCTCCACTTTGCATCACTTTGACACTGGCTTATTTCCACTTGCTTCCCTGGAGTTGTTCCTGATTTACACCAGTGTAGGTGGGATCAGAATCAGGTTACTACTGCTAATGGTTTGTACTTTTCTCCTCCCTCACTGCCAGCCATTTGGATACCAGTCATCTTATCTTTGTCTGATTTTGCAGATTTTATGACAGACTTGAATATTTGACATGTTCCTTGCAGTCCTGGTGGTTGGGAGGTTTCTCAGACACACCCTTTTATTTTAGGGCACTTTATTTACCTAGTCATATACCCAGTTTCATTAGAAAGGTCAATAGACTTTAGGCCCAATTCTGATCTTGATTATGCAAATTTAGCATAACACCAATGAAGCTCATCATATTGCAGGGATTTACATCCATGTAACTGAGAACAGAATTTGGTCCCCCCAGTGTCTATTTTTTTTTAATTGCTAAATTTTATGGTCCCAACACACTTTTCTTCACAGGTTGCAGAATCATGATAGCTTCATGTGCTCTTCTCCCAGGTTGCCATGCATCCAGTTAGAGGTTAGAACTCCTTAATTTGATAGACAATATATAGTTCATAGGCATAGGCTTACTTTGTGCTGTTATGTTAGAGCACCAATGGCTAGGTGAAGTATGAAATAATAAACCCACATCGATTCATACTGAAAGAATGTGAATCCATGGATAATCCCCTACAAATGTATACATCAGTGCTCCATTGCCCATGGTTTTTAAACTCTAAACACAGGTTTTCTACTATTGCACTGAGATCCGAAGCTGTTTCTGTTTCGCTAAACTCACTGCTGTTATTGGGTCCATTATCAGTAATGATCAAACTCAGGGATAAACCTTGGGAGGAAGGCTACACTTCCACTCAGTCTGAATGCTTTTCTGTGACCTTGGTTAAACCCACTGTTACAAACTATTTCTTCAGTCTGCCCCCAGGGATGCATATTTCCCCAGATAGCCAGGAATGAAACAGGAGGTCACAGGGCTCTGCACTCCCAGTCCCCACCACATGGGATTTATAGAGCAGGCCTTGCCCACTGCAGGGAGCAGACTGTATCATCTTGAAAGGTGGTGGAACCTGCACAGTTCCCCTGTCCATTCAGGCCCTGATCTAAAGAACAATGAAGAGACTCCCATTGACTTAGTAGGCTTTGGCTCAGGCTCTGAGAACTCAGAGATTGTGGCTTCTTGAGAAAAATATCCTCAGTTTCTGCACTATCCCCCAGTTCAGGGCTGTGTGTGCAATTTCCACAACCTAATACAGTGCATGGTGGAATTTCTCTTGTAGATTTCCTGGCAGTCACTATGTCTGCATCAAATGCTGGAGTTGTTGCTCTCACTAGCTCCTTGGATTTTATTTGGTTTTGGAACTAGTAGTGCTTGGTATTTTTTCAGTGTGCTTAACTGGTTATTCCATACACTCCTAATATAGAGTACTGCACTTCTATTTTATTTAAAATACAGAGCTGGTTTCAACGGTCCTTTTAACATTCTAATTTTTATGGCGCTCTCTCTTCCTGAGATGTCTCAGGAATAAAACCAAACCATGTTCAAGAAGAAAAAGGCATATAACTGTTCTGTTTTGCTTTATTTAGCCTCACAAACTTTTCTTGCCGTGTGTGTAATGTCAGTACACACGGAAAATAAACCTCACCGAACAAAACTTTAGAGTATTTTAAAGAGATGTTTTATTCTCATGCTCTGCTCACGCTGCCTGTTGTAGTCAGATAAAGTTTGTACATTTGAAGATATTGAGTGGCAAAGGGACTGAGGACAGAGCTGTAGCAGAGGCTCCATGAACAACTCTGCCTGTGTGGGCAAACACAGGGAAAATGGCTGAGGAAGGCTGAGGACAGCAGCTCTGCAGAGTTCCATGCTATTCCCTTAGAAAGGTACAGCTGATTCCTCCCCTCCCCACCATGCCCCCATATCTGCTTCTGGACACTAGTGCATCGGGAAACGGAGCCCTAGATATGTCGTTGGAGCTGCTGGACGCTATTGGGCCCCTCACTAGCTTTTCTGTCTGGCTGTTGAATGTGTGGAATCAGGGTAAAAGGGACCTGTGTTCCCTTTCACACTTAATGCCCCCGTGCAGGTCATGCCAGAAGTTCACCCTACCTATAAAATTTCTATCAACCTTTTTTTAAAGAATTGCTAAGTGCCGTGGAGGAGGGAATGCCCCTTGCCCTTCACTATTCACTTTGGTGATCTCTCCACACTCCATTTTTGCCCTCTCTTGATTTTCCTCTTTTGCTTTCCCATCCTATCCTCAGGTACAAACAACCAATCCAAAACCATCCGCAAAATGAGTTTGTAATATAGGCCCAAAACCAAACCCACTCTGGAGTGTGCTAGAGCCTAACATAGCAGAAATCCCCACGGCGCTGGAGAGTCAAGCAATGGAGATTCCACCTCACAGAACTCTGCAAAGGGGTGAGAGGGAAGCATGGTGTTAAGGATGTAGGGACACTGCCAATAGGTTCCCACACTACACAAATCCACCAGGGCAAAAATCAGTAGATGCAACAGGCCAATTTCACTATGCCCCCTCACATCCAGAAATAGCTGGTGGCTGCTGTGGAGCACATGGTGGAGCTGCGGATTCCTTCTCATTGCCCCTCTTGTTAGCATATATTATTGGAGCAAAGCCCTTTTACTGAGGCTTTTATCAATATAACATAACTGAGCCCACTGTAAATTTGTGCTAGATGATATATTTGGAATAAATGACTCAACTGATATATGAAGTAATTTAAATGCTCCACCTTTTTAAATTCTCTTCACTGTTGCTTTTTCTTTCATACATAAACTCCTCATGGCAAATCTGCCAGGCAAATGGTTGAACTTTAGGCTCACCAAGAAGAGTGTGTAATACGCAAACAGCAGAAATATAGAAGGCTTGCTGCCAAGCGTTTATCAGAGAGTTGCATGTGATCAGTTGGAATCAAATAAAAGCCAAGTTGAATCTTTGTTCAAAACGAATCTAGTGGAAACTGATTCATTATTAAGGTTCAAAAGAGTTTGTTTAACTATTTCGTGGATATATTAAAATGTTTCAGGTACCTCTTTACTTCTTAGTTAATAATTAGTAGATGGTTTTTAATGTGCTTTAATAATATATGGTGCTAAAGATGCTTATTATTGTAATTGCTATTTATTACTCATTTAAACATCTGGAAGAAGAAATATCATGGGAAAGCTGCTTCTTGACATTTCCACATGACTGAATTCAGGAATTACTAGAAATCTTGCAACAAAATCTGTTTTTATGAGATTTCCAGACCAAAGATGTTTGGATACATTAAGTTTCAACCTCTAGAGTCTTACCCGAATAAAATCAGAAGGGCTGTAGTTTCTGGGGTTTGCTCATCACTAATTTGGGAAAAACCTTTGCTGCTCAAAAGTATACAGATAAATGTATACACAAATGCGTGTGCACACACTTTCAAAATCTATAGATAGGTTAGATTTATAGAGCACACTTCAATAATTTTTTACAGTGCAGTAAAGGCACTTGCCAAGTCTCTTGAAAAACCATACATTTGGGTTTTAATAATGAAAATGTTTAATTAATAAGATACAATTATGAACTGGATTATTTAACACAGCACAAAATCTTTTTCCATAGACCTGTTAAGAGATTAAGAAGACTGGGACTGATCATCTTAGAAAAGAGGTGATTAAGGGAGATATGATAGAAGTCTATAAAACCATGAAAAGTGCACAGACAGTGAATAGTGGAGTATTATTCCCCTTCACATAACATAAGAGCTAGGGGTCACCTGATTAAATTAATAGGCAGCAGGTTTAAAACAAACAAAAGGAAGTAATTCTTCACACTGCAAACAGTTAACCTGTGACAAAGAGTCCTGTGGCACCTTAAAGACTAACTAAAATTTTAGAGCATAAGCTTTCATGGGTTAATACCCACTTCGTCGGATGCATGCAGTGGAAGTATACAGGGGCAGGTATAAATAGGTAGGCAAGAACCAGGTGGGAGATAACAAGGTTAGTCCAGTGAGGCTGAACCAGCTTGTTATCTCTAATCAGAGAGGGTGAGGTGTTCCTCTAGTAGCTGAACTGGAGGTGTGAATAGTGAGAGAAGAGAAGCTGCTTCTCTTAGTTAACCTGTGTTAGTTAACCTTCTCTCAGTTAACCTGTGGAACCCATTGCCATGGGATGTTGTGAAAGCCAAAAAGTATAATAGGGTTTAAAAAATAGATAAGTTCATGGAAGATAAGTTCATAAATGGCTATTAGCCAAGATGATTAGGAACACAACCCCATGCTCTGGGTGTCCCTAAACCTCTGACTGCCAGAAGTTGGTACAGGATGACAGTGGATGAACCATGCAAAATTGCCCCTTTCTGTTCATTTCAGCTGAAGCATATGACACCAGCCACTGTCAGAGGACAGTATGCTGGGCTAGATGAACCATTTGTCTGACCCAGTTCGGCCATTTTTCTGTTATTATGATTATTATGTACTTTCTTTCACCATTGTAAGAGCTGTACATTACCTATTTCACCCTGAATTTCAGAAAGAGTAACTTAACAGCTTGGCAACAGTTTACTTATTTTTGTTGGTGTGAGTTTGGGGGATTTTTTGTTTGTCAGGATTGTGCTTTTGTTTGTTTTCCATACAGAAAAGAAACATTAAAACGATTATTTTCTTCTCCTAATTGAAAAAGGGATCTTGTGGTCTGTTTGCTTGAAAGCTGCTATCTTGGGTGTTATCCTGTTCCTGGTTCTTGAGAGGAAGCATCAAATTCAGACCTGAGATAAACAGGTGTAAAGTAACTTTGTTGATTATTTAAATGGCATTTCTTCTACTTACACCAGGTATAGATTTGACCTTTCCACTTGACAGGTACTGATGGTACACCTGAGTTAGGAATAATTTATTTTCTATAGATAAAAGGACGTTTTCCCCATCTGAGGTGTCACAGGACACAACTGCTGCATAAGTGTTTAACACTGAGATCGTGCGGTATATTTCTAAAGCTCAGACTGAAATAAAAGAGAAACAGTTCTTCTCCTTTGTGACAATTACCTCACCCTTTGAAAACACATACCCATTCCCAATGTCAGTCCTTCCACCACCAGTCTCTAAAGAATACCATAGTAATTTGGCATTTGTCAGGCATCCAGCGTGTCTATGGAATTTAAGTGTGTTTTGCAAAAGAAAATGTTTCAGTGTGGACAAAAGAAATGTGACTTTTGGTGTATTTGAAAATTCACATGCTGGCTTGAGTGAACAATCAATGTGCTAGTGACCATCCATTAAAGCAATGCTTGGGATTGTTTCTCATGTAGCTGAGGCCCTTTGACATCACTCTGGCAGTATAAGAGCCATGTGAAGAAACCCTCAAGTAAATGAAAATCAGGCCATATCATATTTTTAGTGACCAGCTTTTGTACTGTGCTCTGCAGGCAAGTTAAAAATTGTGTTCCCTATCAGCTGTGCCACTGTGCTACGCTGCAGCAAAAAGGACAACTAGATAGGTAGTCTTCTATTTTATTAAAAGATTTGAAGGTCAGAGCATCAAAATGGTAATTTCAATCAGGGCCAGTCTAGTGGCTCAACAGACTAATGGAGCTGTAGGTTGTAGATCTTAATGCACTCAAGAGACTGCGATCTAATTCTAAAGTACTACTGGTTGGGTCAAATTGGTTGAGTCAAATCTCAGGGCGCCAGCCCATCAGGTCACTCCTGAGAGGTTGCCTGCTGCATAGGAGGCAGAAAATAGAATCCAAACACAAAGAATTTGAGACCTTGCATTGCTGAACAAGCACAAAACAGTGCAGTCAGAGTTAGCACTGTCAAGATTTTGTGGGAGATATCGGCTACTGTGCTTTAATGTAATCTCATCAGACATTCTAAATGCACTGCTGGAGCCATTGCAGGTACCATCAAGTACCAGGCAAAGGTGTTCCCTGAAAAGATACAGGGAGTATTCAGCAGAGACCAAAAAGAGAAGAACAGATTGTAATTTCTCATTGTCGTCTGATTTATTCTCCCAGAGCCAAACATTACAATGCAGATTGCAGTAAAAGCCACCTATGGATGCACAGCCTTTCCCAGGAACAATCTGTGCAATCCAGAATGAGGTTTTTTAAAAGAGAGAGGCTAGAAATTACTTAATTTTACTTAAATTTATGTGCCAAATTAAGAATTTCTGTTGACATGATAAATATATGTATTCCTTAATTATTAAAGGCTTTATAAGCACTTTCAGAGCCTATAATATGCTCAGACAAGTTACTGAAGCTTTATTAATGTTGGTCCAGAACAAACAATCCTTACTTAGAGCCAAATGTTGCTCTCCATTATGCTGTTGTAAATCTGAACTAACTCTATTACAATCATTGGATGAACTCTCGATTTACCAGTGTAAATGAGACAAGAACTGATAGCAGTAGGTTATTCCAGGGCAGTGGTCAGAAGAATTTGGCCTTCTGTTTTCACTCAGGCAAAACTACTGGGGAAGTCAATGGACAATTTGCTAAAGACAATGTAAAAACTTAGCAAGGAATAGAAGATGTGGCCAAATGACAGCCCTGATCATCTCCATCCTCCAGGATAAAACACAGGGGATAAAATTGGAGAATATGTCTGCAAGGTTCCCATGATGGAAATGTATCCCTAATCATTCCATGCAGCGGATTTGGGGGTTGGAGAGGATGGATGTGTCTTCCTTCAGAACAGGCATCAGGCTCATCACAAACCTTGTGGATTGCCCAGCATCTGTACAGAATTCAATTATCTGGCGGGAGGCCATCTGTGTAGAGACACTCTTCTTCTAAGCCAGTTCTGAGGCTCCCTTAGATCTATTCCTGTTCTGTAGCAACCCTGCTCTGATGGAGTCTGTTGTCAGGATTTCAGCAGTCTGTGGGTCTTCATTACAGAAAGATAATACAGTCTGGAGCTGCATTACTTTTCCATGCTTAGTTCATTGGGCTGAGTACATCCCTTCATCTAGTCTCCACCTTTCTTGTACCCATTTCTCCTGTTACCTCTCCACTCCTCCTCCATGCACTCCAGGAGGAGGGAGGATTCTTCTGCAGAAGCAACTGAACGTTTGTTCTAGGCAGGCAAGGTGTGACCTATGAGCAGAGCGTCCCCTCCATGAGAGCCAGATGAATGCATGAACGTCACAGACCCTTGCCTGGAGTTGTGTGATAACACCACAATCTCAACTTCAACTTAAAAACAAAAGCAAGTCTCTAGCTGTCTTTTGGTTGCAAAGAAAATGTTGAAAATGTGACCAGAGGGTTCCTGGTAGCTATGTTGTCTGCCTGCGTCTGCAAACAGCCTGTAACAGTAGGTCTAAGAGCTATTAACTGTCACATGGCTCTCTATAGGATGTTAACTCCAGGATCCAGTGCTCAGGGGGCCCTACCAACCACATCCCAGCAGGTGATCTACATGTGGCAGGAAGAGAAGCGAGCAATGGGCCTGGCTGCTGGGGTAAGTACTGGGGAGTCTCCCCTGCTGTCACTCCTGCTTCGCTGGGCAGGGACTCCAGACGCTGCCTCTCCAGCCGGGGAGACTCCATCATGGCATGCCTAGAACCCTGGATTTGTCCGATATAATTCTGCCCATCATGCACAGATTGGGGCAGCCTGATGAAGCTTATAGTAGCAGCAAACAACAATCTTTTGTAATTATACAGCTCCCATAAAGATAGATCACCTCCGTGAGGCTATGAGTATAGGTAGCAGGAATAAACAAATAGCTGAGGCTTCAGTCCAGCTAAATCCTTAATGTGTCTCTTACATAAGCAGTAACACTGAAGTCAATGCGGCTCAGTTATGCCTAGGATAAGAATGTTGCTGGATGGGGTTATTTTATGTAAAAAAGGAGAGGTGCTTCGAGTAGGCAAAAAGAACTTAAAGCAAGACACTAGACAGAAACATGTAGATGAAATGTGAGCAAAAGATGCTGAAAAGCATAGAACCTTCACAAATGCAGAGATAACACTGCTCCCTCCCAGTGTGAACTTTCAGCACACGAGGCAGGTAGAATGGCCTCTGCCATCATGGTCATAAATTGTGCGTAAATTTACTGTGCATAAACTGGAAATAGGGGTAACAAACTTGAACCCTCACAATAGGTAAATACAAACAACTGGGGGATGGTCTGGCAGACGGGAAATGATGGGGGAAGGAGAACACAAATAAAATGATTAGTGCCTTTCTTTTATTTACTTTTGTCCCCTGGCAGGGTATTTTGCTGTAAATATTACCACCAAACACTCTTATTCCTGTTCAAGTTAGTGTTTTATTGAAGGAATTTAAAGAGATGCTGAAACTAGTCTCTGGAAAACACGTTAGAAACCCCATATGGGCTTCAGATTTTCTTCAAAGTAGACTGAGCACCCCAGGAACTCCTGCACTGTCCCCAAACACAAATCCAAACAGCATCTTTTAGAATTCATGTAACTGAAAGGAGCAATGAAGATCGATGCTTAAAAGAGTCTAAGATAGTCCTTACAAAACAGTGACAGAGGATGAAATACTGAATTAAGCCTGTAGTTCTGGCACAAATCAGCAATATCAGGGCAATGGAACATACCACATATTGCAAAATATACCATTCTGTTCATCACACTAATTAGAGAGGCAGCCAGTAGCACCGGTAGGGTTCTGTCAGCATTTCCACAATAAAACCCTCTTTTCAGGGGTTTATAATGTGGCTGTAAAAATTAGCTTCGGGCTGAAACTTGGCATGCAATGGTTCACTCCAGCAGCAAGGGGTCTGTGCATGTGTATTTGTGTGTGTGGTTTCTTGATTGTTTTTTAAATATAAAATTTCATTACAATCAGTTTTGTCAATTCTTAGAAGACAATAATAAAATGAATTCATTTTTAAACTTACTTTCTTTGTCAGTTTCTTACAAAAATGGTTAATCGTTAAATGCATATATATATAATATATATATATAAAAATAGATATGAAGTTGTCCTGCTGGTGAAACGTTTTTTATTTTAAATTAACCTATCTGAATTACTGCTGCTTGGAAACCAAGGAACTGCACGTGCATATTGACTTTCTTTCACAGGGCCTGATCCTGATTCTGTTAAGTGGGAAAACTCCCATGGACTTCGGTAGGAACATCATTGGACCCATAATGGACTGCGCTGAATAAGGGTGTTGGCATGCAGCCACAGAGCCCTTACAGGGGCTTGGAGCGATTGTGCCTAATATATATAAAGCCTCCCTGTACTCCTGGAGTGTGCATCCAACAATGCACTAAGCATGTAAGAGGAGAAAGTGCCTTGGGTCCTCTCCAGCTATGCATATAACAGTATTAATGCCAGCCCTTGTTAGGCCTCTATTATGGATCAAACCAAAGGAGGTCTAACAATGTTCTGTGGTACAGATCTTCTTATTAATACTTCCATAGTAAGGATGGACACAATGTATCATGTCAAAAATCTGCTTATTATATCTGCATAGGTTGAAGCCAGTTGAAAAGCAGCAGGGCTTTTATTAATGCTTGCAAATACTTCTGTTTCAGTGTCTGCCATGATCCAGCAGGCTGCTCTGAGACTCATCACACTTATTTCTATGTGCCATGAAAAACTGCAGCACGCAGTCAGAAGAGGAAGTATTTGGAAGGAAATCAAAAGGGATGGTAGTAAAATTTATGTCATTTCCTTCACCTCTTTTTCCTCCATGGGGCTTTCATCATTCTCCCATTTTTTAGCTTTGTTGATTGATTTTTTCCCCCTCATTTTTCCTTCTCGTTTAGCATTTTAAAAGAGATTTAATTTTTTCTCCAATAGATTATTAAACATATTCAGATCAAAAAATCAATCCCAGAAACCCAGTACTGCTCTCCCCAATAGCAGCCACTTAAGAGAAGTACTCCAAAGACAGATAGGAAGAGGAACAGACCATCAAAAGACACTAAAATATTCCCAAAATCATTATTCAGTGTAAGTGTCATGAAGAAAACAAACAATCCACTTCAAATATTCAGCAATCAATGAACAGCTGAGGATTAAAATTAATATTATAGAGTAGAATAACCAATTATCAGCCTGAAAAAAATTCCAACGTCTATTCATCATGGGCTTGTTCCTCCAGGGGCTGGGTGAGATTTGAGAAGGGGAGAGCAGCACCAAGCTACCATGAGGCTTCCTGAGCATGGTGCTTTGTTACTTCACTTTTGTATCATGACTAAGCCAAGAGCTGATGCACAGGCAAGAACACTGTACCCAGCACACTTCATGAAGCCCTTCGGAGCTGGCTGTGAGATCTGTTGTTTGCTTGGAGGCTTTTTTCTATCGGTGTCTGGCTCTCATGTAGAGCTGGACTTTGGACACTACGAAGCCTGGCTCCGCCCCATCCCTTCAGATAACTGGGATCTAGTTTCAGCATTTATCTTCTCTAAAAGTAAGTTTCTATCTCTTTTTCTTGCCAAGATTTCCTCAGGACTATGAGCACCTGTGCAAGTAAATCAAGCAAGTAAACCAATGCAAACTGATCAGTAGGCTCTGAAAATCACTGATGATTTTTTTCCTAAGATTATGCTGGTTGGAGCCATCTTCCTAGCTGTCTCTTCAATAAGTTTCTTCTAAATTCAGCCTATTGCCTATTGCCAAGTAGGATGCAAGGCTATGGGGGCAGTAAAAGGAATTGAAAACCCTAAGGATCTGTATCCGAGCAGTTCTCAAACTGTGGGTCAGGACCCCAAAGTGGGTTGTAACCCCATTTTAATGGGATCGCCAGGGCTGCCATTAGATTTTCTGCGGTTCAGGACTGAAGCCCAAGACCCACCATCTGGGGACGAAACCCAAGTCTCACTGCCCGGGGCCAAAGCCTGAGGGCTTCAGCCCTGGGTGGCAGGGCTCAGGTTACAGGCCTCCAACCTGGGGCTGAAGCCCTTGGGTTTTAGCTTTGCCTCCCTGACCCTCCTGGGGTCATGTAGAATTTTTGTTGTTAGAAAGGGGACGCGGGGCAATGAAGTTTGAGAAGCCCTGCTATCCACATTATTTGTATTCACTGCCCTGGACTCTGATATCTGGCCATCCTCACAACCACTTTCTCCAACACACCAGAGCTTACTTCAGTGTGGGACTAGTATATATTCTCCCATTGATGAGTACTGTACACGTTACTTCATGCTACCAGACAACTCTTATGAGGTGGTGAACACCTCCAGTCAAGTTTTCCTAGCTGCGGCCTTCTTTGCTCTCTGCCCTACTTTCAACAATGCTTAACAGCCTGCAGGATCAAGTCCTGCATTATAAGATCTCAGGACTAAACTAGATGCTGTCACCAAGGAAGAAAAGTAACTTGATTCTTTTACCAGTTTGTAAAATCTGTAAGTCAGTCATGGAAACTGGAGAAGTCATTGTCCCATTTGACTGGAAAATGGCAAAGATTAAAAAAACTAATTATTCCTTTGTTATAATTCAGGAATATGATTGGTGAATGTTTTCCTGCGAGTTATTACGGTTTGCATTACCACAGGATATAGCCGTGTCTTACAGTCCCGAAACACAACAACGTTGTGCTCATCTGTGGTGGAGCAGAGATTGAGCTCAGCACTGCTGAGTCACAGCACTGCTGGTCCTGAAACACAGGACCAGTCCACATCTCTAAGGACCTAATCTTGACCCAGAAGAAAAGTAAAAGTTGTAAGAAAATTAATTTTGTGCACTTCTTCACCCTTTGGGAAAGGACCCCATTTTCACCATTGGGAAGGGGTCAAGTTAGACTAGGAGCATTAAATAGCTGGAGAAGTTCATCATGATGCAATGAGAAATCAGTAATACTAGAGGAATGGACTCCATTATTAATACTTACCTGAGATAAATCCTAAACAGCTGTAAGAGTAATTTATCAACAATATCCCCAGGTCTCTTAAGCCGAAAGATGAAGAAGAATGCATTCGAATGTTAGCTTTCCATGTTTTCTGCTCTCCATCTTAATGATACACTAGCCTGATCAATGACCTGAACAATGGGCTTGGGGAAAACAAAGAAAAAAGAAAGCAGATTTATTTGTAATCTCACTTTTCTCTTTCTGCAAAGTAGTAGTGACTTCCTAAAACTGAAATTCTGCTTCTCTGCTCTCTTGTGAGTGCACTGATTACAACCAGCTTCAAGTGTTAAAATAGTGTAAGCATCTGACTAAAGCAACAATAAATCAAAGAGATGCAGGCTTTTTACAGTAAGGGCATATCACCACAGCCCTGCACTGGGGGCAATGCAGAGGTTCAGTGCCCCAAAGGAGCTCTGAGGGCAGGGCCAGTGTAACCTCTAGGCGGACTAGGCGGCCACTTAGGACGCCAAGATTTGGGGGGGCCAAAAAGCGGTGCCCCCAATTTTTTTTTTTTACACTATTGCTGGAAAATGAATGAATAAAGAAAAGAGAAACATCATTGAATGTGCATTTTAACTCATCGTTCTCTTGTACATTACAGCTGTAGCCTACGCCAGCTCTGCATTGCAGGCACGAGTGTACTGCTTCACTATGATACAAAGTGGCAATGACGTCATTTTTCTCATTGCGCATAGCCTTACCCGTTCTGACAGGATGTTTATAATGCCAAGTTTACTAGTTTTCGGAGGTTGTCGACTGAGGTTAACAATTTTTGTTGAGTTGTTTCAGGTCTAAGACTCTGGCAAGTGCTGCTGCATCATTTCGCTAAGACTCTGTGTCAATTATGTGTGTATGTTAAGTATTTGAGTGTATATGTTTATGTGTGAAGGTGTGTGCATGTAGGTTGTTGAAATTTGTCATATTGATATTGACAGTTGTTGTGTGACGGAGTATCCGCCATTCTAATTTTATAAATTTTATTAATAACAATAATTGGATATTCTAAGGGTAGAATAAAATGTAGTAGATTTTGATATGAAAGAATGAAGGAAGGAAATATACGTGACTAAAAAGAGTGTATTTTGAAAGTTTATAATAAGCAATGCTCTGGGAGGAGCAGGGGAGGGAGGCGCAAGGTGGAAGTTTTGCCTAAGGTGCAAAATATCCTTGCACGGGCCCTGCCTGAGGGGGTTAGGCCTGAAGGCCCATGGGTGTTGGGGAGTGTGGGAGCACAATGCTATTGCACCCACTCCCCTGTGTACCCAGTCAACTCTGCTGGACCGTAATGAGGCTGTTGGCCCTCTCTAAGGACCTAATGCTCGTGCTTTGTTGCAGATGCTGGTAGCTTTCACTTCCTCCTACATCTTCTTACACTCTCTTCAGAGGGTGCCAGATAGCTGTAAGGGTACGAGGTGTTGGTGAACTTCAGAGAAGTAGCTAAGTACATCACTTGGTTTTCTTAAGATATTAGCAGCTGCACAGAAACTTGGAATATTGGTTGATCCTAGACAATCAGTGGGAATAGCCGAGCAGGGGAACAGAAGGCTTTTCAGAATTGCTTTTAAAGCAAGGTAGTATGATGGCCTTTGCTTGAACTGGAGGAACCTTCTACAATGGGCCTCCGTGCAGTAGTGGCAGGGATTAAGAAATACAGTGTGTAAGAAGAACTATAAAAAAAGGGGTTGACAGACCACTTCCTAAAGACACCAAAGATAAGGTGAGGTTCTACATTCTGTTGATGTGCAACATGGATTTTTTCTGATTATAATTGAGAATATTTGGATTCCTAACTCAGGGCTGAGAGTTTGCCATAGAAGACATTTCTCATCCAGTTGGCATATCTCTATTCTTGAACTACTTCATTTGGTAGGCACTGATTCCTTTCCCTCTCCCCTAACCTTATCCTATATTTTAAATGGCTCAAACCCCAGCATAGCTGCCTACCCTTTACTTCTGTGATTGCACAGCAGTATCCTCAATGATTTCATCAAGAACTCACACAGCTTGGCTGAGAATGGGCCAAATTCTGCCTGGAGTGACTTCCCAAGGGATACACAGGTGTAAAGAAGGCATAATTTAAGCCAGAATGATAATTGTTTACTCAAGAACAGCAGAGATAGCTCACATATTAGGCCAGAGTCAGAGGTTACATAAGATATAAATCAGTGCAAGTGACTACTGCAAATTGGTGTAAATTACATGCTGAGAAGGACAGGGTTGTAGCATAACCAACAGGAAGATTTCTTTCCCCATACTCCAGATTCAAACCATTATTGAGTTTGTGCAAATCAGGCCATCATAGTCTTCACACTGCCCAAACCTAACCTGACTATGTTCACTTATTCCAGCTTTCACCCATGTAACTTATCATAAATGTCAAGTCTATATTTGGTTCTGTCTTTTGGGTGTGCCACATGAGTATGCTGGCTTTAAAAAACCTAGAAGACTGAGTGGCTAATTTAAAAAAACAAATTATGTTGCTATTGCTCACTAGATTATAACAATTTTAAACTGGCCATATTTAGGGCAAATATATATGGTTTTAATATTCATTCATACTCCTAATATTAATAATAATGTTGAATTGCTACCTTTGCCACTTGGAATGTTCCTCTGTTAAAATGCTTCTAGGGCACTTAAAATAAAACATATATTGGTGCTTTTCATGCACATCATATGGAGGCAAGGCAAGTAGATAAGAGACAGAATCCCATAAGTAACTGGAAATGTCTGAGATGAGGCACACTATAGAGAGGACAGCAACTGCCCAGTGAGCTTTCAGCTTTTTCATTTGCCTGTTTTATCGAAAGTTACATGAAAGCTCCACTCTTCACTGTCTGGCATCCTTTGCTTTTAAATGTATGCATCATCATTGAGAAATATCATATGAAACATTTATTGCACTAACAAGAAATAATAATTTAAAAACCTTTCCTGTGTGTCATATGGGCCACTGGTAGATATGAAAATGCTGTCCTGAAAAAGACTAGTACATAGACACCAGCATATTTTCTATAAATATTTCAAATGCTCTCCCCCCGCACACACACACCTGCATGAAAACAGAAATTTGATAATTGCTTATTAATAAATAGATGGACAGGCAGCAAAGGGGAGGGACAAACAGCCCTATAGATGACAGATCTGTATAGATCGTTGTTAGCATGCCAGATCTTATTACAGAACAGTGGGAGGCCTTGTACACTACATACTGACTCTATGGGGACCACCACATTTAAAACAAGGTGAAAAAATGTGATTTGAAAAACCCCTCATGGGCAGTGTTCAAAGGCACAGACTGGTTCTGACTGGATTAACATTTATTGACTGTTTAAGCCTGCTTTTTTGCTTCAGGACAGAGATACATGAGTTTAATTGCAGAGGCTGTTCTGCCAACTGATCACCAGAGTGGCAACCAAAGCTTTACTAATCGGTCCTTCATTAAAGAAAAGTCTCTATTACAAAGCAAATTAAGCATGCTCTGATCCTAACCTACAGGTCCAATGGTATTACAGCAAAGTTTAAGCTGTTAGAGCACTGAAAAACTTATTAAGCTTTAGTGCTGAGATAGCACTTTTGTATTGATTTTACAATACACAGGTATTATGATTTATGGAGTGCTAGTGTCACTCTAACAAGCTGAAGGACACACAATATCATCTCCAGCATCATTAAAATTCAGAAGCCTCTAGAACTAACTCATCAACCATTATACATTGTCACACACTCTAGAGCTATATTCTAGTTCTGAAATACACTAAGTTTTTGGGGTAGTTGTCTCCTTGGATAGTTTAAACAAAAAAAAAACAGCTTAAACTTCCCAGATGTGTTAAATATTAACTAGCTAATTACATATGCCTAACTCATTTAACAAAATAGCATTGAACACCATTATTTAATACTGTCCACAAAAATCAAAATGGCATTTTCACCCTTCCTGTGTTACTTCTGTGTATAGACGAATAATAGTGCATTAGTTCAGATTGATCCTGCTTGAAAATAAAACCTCTAATTTCAATTGAAAAAGAGCTAAATAAGAACATCATGTTATTTTTATCTCACTCTATATCAGACTTGGATGAAATAACAGGTTCATAAGTCTCCATCCTGTCACAGTCTGAAAATACCATCACTTGCCATCCGTTCCCAAGTGAACTTCTCACATCCTTTTCCCAGGAAAAAGTCTACATGTCAATATAATGATATACAATATGCATGTCTTAAAATGAGAGAAAGAGGGGATAGGAAATGAGAGAAAACAGCCTGATTTAAACAAAATACACAAAGGGTGTGAGGATGCTTTAGAGTAGACTTATTCGCACGTTATGTGTTAAGTCAAAGCTAATCTTGAAAAAACTCTGCTTTGCTTCCCCTTGTAAGAGTTATGATGCAATCTTCTAACTCCTGCAAATAACTTCAGCTGGGGACTGCACCCACTGTAGATACCCTACCTCCCTCCTTGCTGTCACCGTCTCTCCTTTGCACTCTCCCTCTCTGGCCACATACACTACACTGTAAATAATCATGAGTAAATTGTATAAATAGTTCTGTGATACACTGGAGACCCCTATTGGTCAGTCAGTGAAAACAACAGTATGAGCAGTTAAATGATTAAACTGTATCTACTGATACATTGCACTTTTTGTATACTGTAGCACTGAACGCAACATTACTTTGCTATTTTGATGTGTAATATATACCTAGTTTTGCACAATATGTAATTGTTGATTTAGCAAACTCTTTGAAACAAGTATTCGCCAGTATACATGGCAAAAAATAGCTAAATCAAAATGTAGTGTTCCAAAACTTCACTGCAGTCAGGAGATTTCAAGAGCTATGTTAAACACAGCTAAATTCAGCACTGTCATTATACAGTTACTGTAGGTATTAACTAGGATTACTATGGCATCCCAACCCGGGCTCAATGCTGCAGACATATGAGTAAAAGCTGCAGGACTGAGCTTTACGGCCAGAGTGCAAAAATCATAGGTTGGACACTAATATTTACTGAAGAACTGTATAGGTGTGTGTCTTGTGTTACTTCAGAATAAACAGATGTTAAACATCAATATGAACTGTGGATTACACTTCAGCAAAACTTTAAGATACAAACGGAATTTAAATATTCACCAATGGCTGTCTCGCAGTGAGTAGTTCTTCACTTGGCAAGGAGTTCCTTTGACATTCATGGGAATACAAAAAGGCTAAGGTATAAGTCAGTGTGAATAAGGGCATCACAATTGGGACACAAGTGATTTTGCATGTGATGACTTTGCATCACATAATCTTAAATGAGAGGAGGTGGCAGGCAGTGTGGGGAAGAAGAGACAGAAACTTAAACCATACCATAGAGGGAATTCTCTAAAAAGTTTCCTCCCTCTTTTTGGGTGATTGCCACTCTATTGATCAGAGTAATACTAGTAACGTACTTTGGGGCCTGATTCTACTTTTATTTAAGTTAATGGGAGTTTTGCAATGGACCTCAAGGGAGCAAAAGCAAGCTCTTGATGGCTTAGTGTAATCATCCTATTTTAATGGGTGAAGATTTGCATGCACACACTTCCTGATAATGAAAAATGTGCCATATATACATGCACAGACAAAATAATAACAACCCCCATGTCATGTCAAAATGTACTCCTGAATGTGGACCATATCAGAATACACCCACTATACAATTTTAGGTTTGCTTCTTTAAAAAAAGCAAATCCTGAGATACCAAATACAAATATTTTTGTATTTTTAAAACTTAAGTCAAAAATGTCTCTTTATAGTACTACAACTTCTACTGCCTTACCTCTCTTCTGGCCTAGCAAAGCAAAGTTAATATTCTTCCAGCTGATGGGATGAATATTTTAATAGAGATGCAACTTCCGCATTCTCTTACTGGTATCTAAATAAAAAAAACATTCTCCCTTTTTATATCCTGGATGCTGTAATTTTCTAAACGATGCTGCTGCAAGTGTACAAAGTGAAAGAATATTTATAGCTATTTGAACTGAATTAATTTTTTGACTGGATGAAATAATTTACCTTTCTGAACCTCTGTTTTGTTAATGTACCTTACAGCACTAAGGAGTCAATAGCTACAGAGAGAATCCCTAACCCTGGACTCTGTAGTCATTTACACCCACATCAGCTACCCAGCCTTCTTGCATTGATGGGATTGACTGTACAAAGCAGCATAGGCAGTTGAGAATCAGACCCATTCTTTTTAATAAATACATTGCAAGATACAAAGTACTATTTAAGAATAATTTGTCTTTTTTTTTACATACATTTATCAATGGTTACTGTGTTGTCTTACCATTAGTTTTGCAAAATGTTGTCTGTTTACAAGATGTGCACTTCAATCCTAGTCAAAATACAATCATCTAGTTGTACTGCAACTTCTGGCTGTTATGCATGCATAGCTTCCATCGTAGACCATGGAATATTTCATGTGAAAAGACTGCAAGCTCAAGCTAAGCGGATGGCTAAGCTTATTGTTAAGTTCTTTACTACTGAACTGAATGAATGTCAAGATGTTCTGTGTTAATTGAACCTTTTTATACACTCTATGCTCCTGTTGATGCATACCTCTGACATACATTTTTTACCCATTATCTGACTTACCCAAATATTTCTTTTAGCTTTCAATACATTTGAAAATTCTAATACCAAGTATTTCCTAGATCTTTTTTTCTAAACAAACTAAGCAATTGTATTATACATCAGCAGTAAGATGGTTTTGGTAGCAAATCCACCGCAATACATTTTGCTCTCAACCATGTTTCTAAACCAGAGCAATTTGCCAACTAGCTAACCACCTCAGCATAAACACTGGAGTGCTCCTGCTGGGTCCTGGAGATCCTTCTTGTCTGCAAGTGCACAATATACAAGGAAAATCTCCATAAATCTCAGGGCCACAGTTGAATACAAACACTCCTCAGGTCCTGCTGTGACTTGGCATACCCCATTGGACAGCTGGAAATTGAGAAGAAAGGAGCTGCTGCCAATAACATGTTACAAGGGATTTTTCAATGCAAAGTTTCCTGGAAACAGGCAGCAACTGACATTATTATTTTCTAGAGGATATTGATAATGATATATGGGATATATACAACGATACAGTGTTGTATTTGATATATACTGGACATGATATATAGTAAAGCATCATGCCAGTCAATGTTTACCTGACACCATTTGTATGCTCAAGCAATGAATTAGGAAGTGAAAAATACAAATACAATTCACCCAAGCCTTATGTTTTGCCTAATATAATTCTGGAAATCAGTATTGCCCTAAATGACATTTTATTATATGTATCAATAAGATTTAGCATACTAGGGTCTAACACCTTTAAAACTGCAGTGTACTATGGATAGATTGCACACAGTAACTCCTTCTTTTTTTCTCGGAGCCATTTGCAGTGAAACGCTACCAGCGATCATTAAAAAAAGATTGCTCATTTTATGTAGCTTGAATATATAAAATGGTACTTATCTGCATTCCACTGTAAAGAATGCTTGAAAGACAATTCAAAGATATAAATGAAACTGAGCTAAATTGGGGATCCACACACTCCATAACAATTAATTTACTATAATATAATTGTTAATGCAAAGAAGCTTCATTTTCTAATTCTAGCTAAAAGCTCTGCATGCTGTATGTGTTATAATAAATTCATGCAATAAAAACAGGTACACTTTATCCCATAAAGCAGCTTATTAACCAGACTGCTAGTACTGCAAAATCCAGCATACAGTAAACAATACTTTTTTCTGTTAGAATAATGATGCATAGTTTATTCTTTTATACTGTGCAGCACTTGGGGACCACATCCATTTACCAAAATAATACCAAATTAGTACTGTAAATATTGAAATCAGACCTTTCAGACTAACCAGTGGCCTAATTTTCTCTTCAATCTGCTCTTAATCTCAATTCATCAATAACGCTGCCTTATTATAGGACTTTGACAGCAAGCTAGGGCTTTTGATAAATTATACATCTCAAGCCAGATTTAAAATTTGAAGCTCAAGTGCTAATTATCTGTACAGGCCTAGTTAATAACGAGATTTCTTGTTAAGTATCTGATCACAGCATGGGCATCATTTGTCAAGAACCTCAAGTCTACCTTGGAGACTAGCTCTTCGAGTTCTCCCTTGCCTACCATATGTAAAATTGGGATCTTTGTTTCTATAATAACCTTTTATTAGGAAGCTGACATAATGATTAAGTTCGCTGTAGACACATACAATGAATTAGACAATTACCCTTGCTGCTTTAAACTACTCAGGCTCCTAGCAAGACAAAATAATTAATATTGAATTTTAATTTGATGTGTTCCACATTTAAACCCCAATTTGCAAAGTACACCTGGAAAGCTGCCGCTGTTTTCTTGCAGTTTGTGCTGATGAAATAAAGGCTCCTGCAGTTTAAATATAAAAGCACAGAAGGCATGATGCACCACAATCACTTCTCAGTGGAGCAAAGAATTTTCTAGCATTAATGGGAAAGGTAATTACCTAGGTCTAACTTTATAGCCTTTTCTCTAATGAAACTATAATCTCCCAGGCCTACATAGTTTAAGCATTTACATGATTTTAACGATTTCACTGCCATAACAGTTGTCACGCATTCTTTTAAAAACTCAACGCCTTAAAGATGCTAATTATATTTCTATATTTTTATTATTGAAATAAAAATGGAGTGAGTGAAGTGAGAGAATTATAATAAAAACTGCCAGGTGCTGAGTTTCTTATGTGAGCGAAAGAAAACTGAAAAACCACTAATGCTTGCTTGTAGGGGAAAAAACGGCACGAGAGCTTTCATGACTGTACCTGTTAACTATGGTAAGTGGTTTAATTCCTTTGAGCTTTACTACTGTGGCTAAACACAATGCACTCTGAAGGCCTTACCCTCTCCAAATTCAGGCAAAACTCCCAGTGGGCCAAATCAGACAAATCCCTTATTAAAAAACAAACTGACTGTTTTCTAGAATAATCACCTACAATATGGCTATTGTAAGGTGCAATGATGAACCAGTGCTGTCAAATATTATGGTACTTATTTTAATGGTTGCTCTGTCCTTGCACGCAAAATTTCCACTGATGTCAGCAGGAGTTCTTCCTATATAAAGATGAAGTAAGCTCTGTAGGATCTGATGAAGTGGAACAGTTGCCTGAGGAAGGACTTCAGGATTGAACTGGCCAATAAGTCACAGGGTGCATTCTCATATCCTGTAATGTGAATGCAACATTTGCAACTATGCAATTAAAGACAGCATAAGGGTCTCCAGCCTTCAGAATCTCAGCTCATTGTTTGTAGGGACTGGGAAGGGATTTCCACTTATCTTACATCATCAACCATTCTTGGCCCGTTGCAGGACTAAAGTTGCCTCTGCATCTCTTCACTGGCTTCTCTCTTTATCATGATGGAAGATTTGGCTGAAATCTCAGCCTCACTTCAGATGAACATGTAGGCTGGCGAGGGAATGATATTATAAGCAAAGTTTGCCTCCTCAGCAAACTCACTGCCTGGATTGGGCCTGCCAGCACCTGCCATCCCCTCTGGCTTTCTGTGAGGTTTGTACTCTATTGGTGGTTACTGTAGTTTCTTTAGCCTTCAGGTTAGAGTGCAGCATTCAAGAGTTCACGGAGATCAAACCAATCTAATCTTAGCCTTTTATCTGTATTTGAGAGTCTTGGGATGTTTGTGGCTTTAAATGAACAAAGTAGTCATGATTCTAAACTCTACAGGTTAAACTAATGTGATATTTATCATCATGGCATAGCATTAGTCTCTTAATCATTCATATACCAGCTAAAGATGGGAATCGGGTGCAAAAGTTTGGTCCATTTCAAGATATGAGTTTCCCCCAAATACAGGTCTCTTCAGGCCCATCTCTAATGCAAACAATCTTGTGGCTTTTACCAGTATCAAACCATCTTAAAATGACAAAAATAAATGAAGAAACCAAGTGCAACTATACCAGCGAGACTATACCTGTGCTAATGCAACTGTGAGTCTGAGAGCTATTTATCACTAAATTTTTCTAATGTATCACAGGGACAGAAATGCAGTGGGACACAGTATAAAGAAGGCTGAGACACTGGGATAAGACCTTTTGCATTATTTGCCTTTTTACACATTCTGAAAGGTAGATCAGGGCTCTGTTACTTACTGTAACGGTGTATGTACTGCCCTTTACAAGGGCTACAAGGCAAGTATAGCCCTGGTCCCATTTCATCCCATTTCAAGAGCATCCTGGGGGATGTAGACTGATGGGAGATGTAGTCCGTAAGCCATGTGATTGCAGGCTGTGAGTATATAAGGTAAGATTCTTGTCAAGGCAAGACCTTGGGGAGGCTTTTAAAGAAGTGAGCTGGAGAAGCATGGGGTTAAGGGCTGTGGAGTGAAGGAAGAGGCTGTGGATGAAGCAGCATAGAGGGCTCTCTCCACTCCTCTTTAGCCCACCGGCAAACCTCCCAGGTGTAATAGAGTACAGGGAGCTGGGCTCCATTACATGTCTGGCCTCCCCAGACCTTTTCCCCGTATATTACCAGAAGGCCCTCTACACCCTTAGATGAGGGACAGGATTTATTCCTTAGGGTAGAATTGTGCCATCAGATGTGTCCCAGTTTCTCTTGGTGTATGAAAAAACATACAAACCTACCCACCACTTAGCAGCTTGTTTTTTGATTTGCTGTATTAAAGTATTATGTTATCCATGACTGACTCAATCCCAGCAGTGCTGAAGGGCAGCTTTACATCTCGTATGCAGTCCAAGTGGTGGTTTGGGCAGAAGTAGATTTGATTTGTTTAAGAAAAGGTGTTCAGCTCAGTGCCCAGGAAACTGAAATGGAAATGCATCTTGCCACTAACTTGTAAGGGAGGTGTGTCTCAGGTATGCAGGTTAATCCCTCCTTGGGCATACTGCTAGCAGATGCTCGTTCAAGACCATTTGGGTGGTTTTCCTCTCACAGGCTGAAAGGTAGATTTGTCCTTTGTTTTTCAGTGTCTCTATCTGTTTCTGTATTCATATTGTTGCCCCTTCTTTCAACACCAATGTTCTGTTTCTGACGTCAGTGAGGGCCATTGGCAAACTGGCAAAAAATGTCTGGTATGTTGCAAATTGGCTTCCCGATGAAGGAGAAATCAGCGATATGGAGTCTGGTATATTTAAAGTGTCACTTGTGTTATTTACATTCACAAGACTTAGAACAGAGACATTCATAAACAGCATACAGCCAATCCTTTCTTCCAGAAATCTTAGTCCACACACCAAGGCCTACCTCACTGGATCTCTCTTTCTCAACAATTGCCTCTACATATACAGAATAAGATAGTCTGACACAGCTTCTCTACAAGAATCATTACATATCAAAACTAACATCAACACAGCACTTCTTCAAAGACTAAAAACTTGCCTACACACTACAAGGAAGAATTGTAAGACTGTGTAGCAGCACCATCTGGTGACTTCTGCCATAACAATATTTACTGCAATAAATGTATAATGTAAGCAAAGTCATACAAATTTATCTTCCAGTTTCTGACAAAGGCCACTGATTCCAGCATTGACATTTGCAAGCCCCTGTATGCCTATAACACACCTCTCATCCTCATATACGACACCTAGCAACAGCAAACAGGCATTAGCACCATCCCTGCAATTGCACTTGCTTTGAGCAAATCTATCACTTTTTGCCTCCTTCACTGGGTTGATGTACCATTGCAATGCCAATATGGCAGGAAGTGTTGCAGCTGTAGAATCATTCCTCCCAGTACAGTTCCATGCTGCTCCTGCTCACAATGAAACTTTCTAAGTATAAGGATAGTTAAGTTCTGGAATCGGTTATCGGGGAGGTAATGGAATCCCTGTCATTGGAGATTTTTAAGAGCAGGTTAGATGAACACCCGTTAGGAATGTTTTAGGTTTATTTGGTTCTGCCTCAGCAAAGGGAGATGGACTAGCTGACCTCTTGAAGTCATTTCTATGCTTCTCTGAAAATTCCCTTTTCCATATAGTTCTAATATATGTCAAAAATACAATGGACCAAATTCTGCTCCTTGTGCACCAATGTAAATCCAGAGCAGCTCCACTGACTTCAGTGAGGAATCTGTTTTTATATTGATGCAACTGTTTACAATTTGACCTAGTAGGCCTGGTTCATCTTTCTTGTAACATAACTGAGAAGAGATTCATTTGGTCCATTGGATGGCTTTGAAGAAAATGATGCTGCCTTGCTTAGTATACTTCAGCCTGTTACTACTTTAACAATTTTGTCACAGATCGCATATAAAGTCAGCATAACACCTGAATTACACTGCTACTGACTAAGGCTCTCCACAAAGAAAGAAGGTGGATTGACTTACTAACTGGTGCAGTAATTAATCTCCAGGAAGGTGGAAGATACAGCATTAAATTGGAGCTCGGGTTACAGAGATGAAATCAAATGAACAAGTTCAGTGTCTTTAATATCTTAACACTTACTCCACAAGCTGTCCAAGTACATGGGGACTTAATTAATTCTGAGATCCCCTGATCAGCTGTAGAAAAAAGACAAAACACATTGTATGGCAAAAGAGTCCTAATCAGATTGACCTGCTACGTGATACCAGAATAATCAGTGTACTGTAAGTGTACATAATGGATGATATAGTGTGTCTGAGTCAGAACATGCTAAAATATTGAACTAAACTGCAAGTTCCTACAGAGAGAAGTGTATTTGAAGGCATGTTGAAGAGGGCTTAAATAGTCAATTTAAAAAAGGAAAAATGTTTGCCATCACATCTAAAAATTAAAATGAGCTGCTGGCAAAATGCATGAGAAACCACCACCTTCCTGGTGCGTACAAGTTATTCATTCAAATGATGTAACAAGGTTCCCTGCTGCACCCTTCCTCCTCCAATTTAGCGCTTTCTGAGTGTGGCAAGGGAATATGAAATATGTAAAACTGTACGAGACCTTCAGCCTACAGCATAATACCCGGCCATGTGAGGGATGGGAAGGACTCTCATCTCATTACAGATATGTGTATTTATCTTGTTTATGGTTGGACAGCAGATGTGCCCCTCGTGCAGCCCAGTGTGCAGGCAGTCCAGCAACAGCAAAATGCACTTTTGCATATGGGATCTAAGTTCAGTTCTTCTCTGACAGGGCAGGCAGAGTTTAGGAGTGCTATTTGAATGCTCAGCACCCTTGGGGTGATTGCTCTTGAGTTTCCTGTCTGATGATGCTCTGTGCCTGGCTGAAGGAACTGTATTCATGGGCTTTTGAAGGTGCTGCAGTCAGAGACAAGATCACTTCAGCACGGTGCCTTTGAAGGAGTCGAGAGTAAAGAAGTCAAGAGAAAAAAGAGGAATGGGGCATTCAATACTCTCCTCCCTGTACAGCAATCTGGCTTATATTATTATTGTTTATTATTTATTATTATTCCAATTAATTTGAGGATGGGTTGTTTTATTTCCAGCCCTGCATGGATATTGTCTCCCACCCCATTACCTTACAGCCTGGGTGTCAGCGGGGATGGGTGGGAGATGGGCCCATAGCCAGGAGTGACTGGATTCATTGAGGACAGGAGTCACTATGTTTGTAGAGCAGCTGGCACAATTGGGCCTCCTTGGCACTACTGCAATACCAATAACTGAAAACCTGCACAATCTGTTCCACAAGTAGGCCAGCAGGACCTAGTGGTCAACTGTCTGACTGCAGACTACACCAAAAATCACAATAATATTCAGGTTACTCTCAGTCCCAAAGGAACAGTCACTTACCCCAAGTCAGTTGTACCTCTGATCTCAAACCAAAGACAATGCTTGGAGTCAATCCTATAATATTGCCAGCTAACGATTTATTAACTAAGAAAAAGAAATTAGAGTTGTTTACAAGATTAAAGCAGGTAAACGTACACACACAAATAAGACAGTCTTAGGTTCCAAAAGATAATAGTAGCTGCTATAATGTGCAAGATCGGTACGTCCTTTAGGGCTAACCCAAGCTATGCAGCTTGGGGAATCTCTTGATTATGCCCTCTCTGAATTCCACTATTGTCATGACAATTCCTTCTTGACACAGATTTTTAGGCCTTTTCCTCAGAGTGATGGGAGGAGGACTTGTGCGTGTACCCTCTTCATGGGTGTTGGGGAAGCATCCATCAAAGACTTTTGTCCACCAGTGTTCCACAGTGGCTTCTTTGGTGTCTATAGAACTTCTTTTGTTGGGCGGGAGATGACACCTCTTGTGGCAAACTAGCATTTCAGACTAGGGAATGCTTCTCTCCTGACTGTGGCATTTTGCAGTTTTAGCAAACACTTTTATATTTTGTTGTACAAGGTAAGATTTATATGTGACACAGATAATATAAGTATGATTAACACATGCAGCCTCCTACAAACATTTCCTAAAGTCTAAATACTCAACACGCTCTTATAACTCTAATATCTATTTTAACAATGCTAACACACAGGCGAGCCAGACTAGTTTCCAGATGTGTATTTGTCTGTGTTCAGTGAGGCCTTATGCTGGCACTGGTTCTGTCTGCATCACAGCATCACTAGTACTACAAGAGACTCTACTATTGAACTAAGTGAAGCAAAAAGAAATTCTCTGCCATCACAACTGCAAAACCTTCTCTAAGCTATAATGAACTGGCCTTGTCTTGGTTGAAAGCCTGAGTGACACGTCCTAGATGCTGGCAGATTTTGAATGATGTCACTGCTTGCTCTATGATCTGACCTTGAATGAAAAGGTTGGAGAGCATAAGGCAGATCCTCAGCTGGTGTAAATTGTCATTGACTTCAGTACACCAGCTGGGGGTCCACCCCATTGTCTGTATATTGTGTTGGTTTCTTTAGGACGTGATAGGGTATTTTTTTTCTTCAGGGGATGATAAGTTCATTTCTCGGATGGAACTGTTAGCTACCATTAGTAGTGGGCTCAGTTGATCTCTGCTGAATATTATCAGCCAGCGTGGATATACATCTGTTCTACAGGTCATGGCTCATCTATTTCTCAGGTCTCTGTTTTATTGAATGGGGTCAAATTCAAACAGTGGCTGGCTCACACTTTCTGGTTCTGTTTGGAATACTCTGTCTGAGTCCATCGTACATTCAGTTCATCTTTTCTGTGACCTATGACAAAAATTATTCACTGGTCAATAGAGCTGGTCAGATATTGTTTCTGAGAAACTTTTCTTTTCCCATTGGAAAATATCAGTTCGTCAAAACTTCAAGGTTTCACTAGAAAGGGTTGGTTGTGATGACATTTTTTACTTGGATTTTTGAAATAAGTCAAAATTGTCAAATTGCAACATTTCAGTTCCATTTTCCTTTTGAAAATGACTCTTCGTTTTGAAATTTAACCTAATTATAGTAATAAATAAATAAAGTCTGATTTGCTTCTTCCCTGTTCATTCCGTTGTGCCAAGCACAGGACTGCAGCTGTAACAGTACAAGAGATCTCTTTATTTCCTTTATGGTGATAGCATAGTCTGTAAGAAGTCTCTCTGCTGCTGGCTGATGGCATTGGAGTTGGAATGGGTCTTCCACCACTAACAACTTGGTATTCTACCCATTCATTTGACCTGATGCGTCTGCACTTCATGGTCTGAGGTTGAGGAGGCTGATTTAGGGCCAAAGTATGAATGGCATTAGTCATTAGGAGGCCATAATTCTCTAGCGATTTGTTAGCACATAGGCCTTGGAGCTGAGCAGTTTGCTTCTTTGGTGCATGCTGAAAGCTTTATCAGTTCAAGAGCCTTTTCAGGTTAACCTGCTCAGTTGATTTTTGTTTTTCTTAGGAAGGATGGGGTAGAAGGTCATGTTTTCTTCCTGGATTAGGAGGTGGTCAGGCCAAAAGAGCAGTAGAATTATGTCCTCTGCCAGGTTCAAGATCTAGTACAGCATGTGGCTCAGTATGTGGTCCCAGAATCTGATTACTTCCACTCAGGGCAAGAATTCAAGTGCTAGCAGATCCTTGGCACTCTCTATATGTTCTCTCTCATATAAGTTATGGCCCCATACCAACCTACTACTTAGACCACCATTTATATTGCCTGCAATTTGGCCACTGTACTTTTTTACACTGTCTTGTACTAATTTTTATACTTGCCAAACTAACAAAAGCAATCTTATGGAGGTACTCAGTGCTGTACTCTGGATATATATTTCACATATAGACTTATTCCTGTCTCAGGCAACCATGCATAGTATTATACAACTTACATGGCTAAGGAAGACACAGGAAGGCTCTGCAGTGTTCTGAAATAGGGACCACAAAAGGGTCTTAATATTTTTTTCTTAGTGCTTTTCTTCCAACAGCAGCCATATAGAGCAGTACAGATCATGCAGCACCACACAGGGATCTTTGTTTAACCTGAGGTGAGTGTTCCATTACTCACTGTATTGTATCTTCTGTCATCCATGCACATTTGTTTCCTTGATCCATGTACAGTACACTAGCGCACTGAGCAATTCTCTCTCATCACTTGTGCGCTGCTGCAAGAAAGCAGATGGATATTTATTGTCAGGCAGGAGAAAGAGGTTGACATTTTTGAAGTAAAATTGTCCTGTTGCACTTGTTTACAAAATGAGAGGCCAAATTCATCCCTCTTGTGACTCAGTGACTTCAGTGGCATTACTCCAGGAATTAATTTGGCCCAATATATTTTAGATGCTTTTAGACTATAGAAATTGCTACTAGAATAATAGTTTACTTTAAACTACTATAGCTTTGATGCTCTGAACATGTTTAAATTGTGACTGAATGAAATAAAAAAACACACGCACTGTTCCACAGGCAGCAGAATGGGAGATGCTCTCAACCATCAATGTTTCTTCTTTTGCCAAAGATCCATCTAAGGATCCTTTACTCATTAGACAACACCTTTTAATGGCAATATGGGAGACAGCTAAAGGCCAAGGAGGAACAGCTTGCTGTTCAGAAGGAAACCTAAAATTTTTAAAGCTTAAAATAACTAATATTATATAATTCATGAGCAAATTAAATGTCAGAATTAAGTGTAGTTCTTGGACTCCTAGGAGGTCTACTGTTTCCTTAGAACTTTGCAGGGAGCCAGATAGAAGAGATGCTGGAGAAGCTTCTAGACAGAAGCTCTCTAGGGAAAGAGAGAGTGTATCTTGAGAAACAGTACAGGAACTCCTCAATTAAAGTCATCCTGGTTAACATTGTTACCTAGCTGATCAATTAGGGAACATGCTCATTTAAAGATATGCAATGCTCCCTTCAAATGTCATCTGGCAGCCTCCTGCTTTGTCCACTGTTTGCAGGAAGAGCAGCCCGTTGCAGCTAACTGATGGGTGGTTGGAACCAGGGTGGACTGGCAGCCCCCCCGTCAGCTCCCTGCTCTCCTAAGTTCCCCGTGCAGCAGCTGCCCAGCAGGCTATCAATTGCCAGAAGTTCAGATGTCCCTTCTCCCACTGCCATGTGCTGCTCCTGCCTTCTGCCTTGAAACTGCTCCCAGGAGCCTTCTGCTTGCTGTGCGGGGGAAGAGGAAAGCTGAGGCTAATGTCAGGGTGTCCCTCCCCCATGCTCCTGCACCCCTCTTATCCCTTCTCCATATAGAACGAGCTGGGGACAGGTCTTGATTCTCTAAGACCTCTTGGAGCTGTTGTCAGGTTGGATGGGCCGCTTTCCATTCTAGAAAGTGTATGCTGTCATGATGCCTTACTGAGGATGAGATACCTTCAGATAAGTAGAATCCCATGTTGTCTCCCTGTCCTCCAAGAGTGGCCACTGCAGGGTTACTCTGCAGCGAAGCTGGAGAGAGACCCTTCTCTTCAGCCATCTATCAAAAGAGAAGTTGTAGTTTTCCTTAGGCACTGTTCATGTATTTGTAACTCTTCAGCCACTTGGAAAGGATAAATCTCTGCAGCTCTCCTGTATGCTATGGGGCCTTTGGTACAAGAGATCATCCTCTTAGGATGCTTAATGGTCTGCTAGTGGGTCTCCTGTGTGAGTATATCTAGGTAATCATAGCTTAACATTTTATTAATCACTCCTAATAGAGATGGACTGTTCCTCCTGCTGTGTCTATCACTACTACCAGATGAGAACTATCCCAACAATTTAGGATTAGGAGAAAACTCTTAGTATACTGTTTAGCTGCATAATTTTATTAGCATATCTTTGATTATGATGACTGTTGAACAGATGGATGAATCTCAGTCATAATTCTATAATGGAAGATTAAATATTACTGTAAATTATATCAATCATATTTAAATCTTTCTTAGTAAAACAAAGGACAACACATGAGGGTTTGAACCCATGACCATTAGATTAACAGCACAGATTTCCTCGAATAAAGGAGAAAGGCCATTAGCTGCTTGCGGTAGTATGTTGATATCTGTTATGAGCACCAGCCATTGGAACAAGATATGAGCGAGTGGATTACACAACTGACTGCTGAGAAACAGACTTCCTGGGTCTGTTAGTGTCCCTGAGAAGGGAACAATGCCCAGTGGCTAGTGCAGAAGATTGAATTGGGGCTCCTAGGTGATTATTCTATATTAACAATATTCTGTTTTCATATATTGCTTGTCCATCTTTGGATCGCAACACACTTTATAGAGGTGGCTCTGAACTGAAACTACTTCTGCATAGAGACACAGGAACCAAGTACACAGATGTGATATTCTAATTCTGAGATCCAGAATAGTTCAGAGCCCCCATCATATGGATGGCGAGAGAGTAAAAGTTGCTGTGGAATTAAGGTTGGATACAACATGCTTTTTGTCATCTACTTCAGCTGAGATGGCTTTTCTGTACAGATGCAAGTAAAGTTTTGGAGGCTTTTCTCTCTCACCTTCATTGCAGCAGGCATGAGGCAGGATGGCTGCTTCCTTTTCTGTGCATCAGTACTGAGCTCAAGTGACTCAGACTACTGGTTCACAGGTCCACCTCCCTCTGTCTTCTGCCTTACCAGCACACACAAGGGCAGACAAATGCAAAACATTACTGAAGGCCAGAAATGGCAGCATATGTTGGATGTGGATGCCTTATATGCACAATATTGTTTAATAAGGACCCACTGGAAAATGGATGTTTGCTCAATGAACCTTGTGCGAAAAAATGATCTCAAACCTTCACTGCAAATCCAAAAATATATACATTTATAGTAGTCAAATTTAAAGTGTCAGTTCCTGCACTGAATGCAACTGTAGAGAGGATATTTTCCTTGTATAAATAGCTTTGGACTGACAGCAGAAAATGCATGAGTATTGATTGACACAGCTAAAGCTGAGCTTCAAGTAAAGGATTATTTCAATATGTCATGTTAAGAGTTTTATGAGTTCACATTATCAAAAAGGAGCTACTAAGAAGCATTCAGTCAGATAGAATTGTTTTCCAACAATAGTCATATAAGGAGTCATACACTGTGATAGAAATACACGGCTTTGTAATATTCATAGTGTAGAATCTGACATAAAACATTATGGGGATCGGTCCCTTTAATGTTATCTTTGTCCTGTATTTTTCACAGTGTTTCTCTTATCTTCTTGAAATATAAGCAGTCTCTCCACAGGACTTGGCAACTGACTGTGAAGTAGGGCAGATAGAAACTAGTACTTTTATGGTGCATAAGGCACAAGGAGGCTGCCAAGCAAGACAACTGGGGTTGTCTGCTATCCCTCCAGGGGTGAGGGGCATACACTCAGATCTGGGATCAGAAGCCAGTAGCTAGGCCATGGTGGAAGGATTGCACAACACTGATCTGGAATTTGAAGGTGGCATCTTCAGTAACACAATCCCCCCTAATGTCATACTCAGGCATGGATTCAGCCAGCTCAGAGAGGAGAGTTGCCACCAACTGATTAATCAAAAACACTTCCTGTAACATCCTCTAGTTTCCTTGGAGGGTCCTGCAAATACAGGCCCATCTCTGTTTAACTTGAGAGAGCCGACAAGAAGAGGTAGTAGTATGACTATCTAGACATTCAGTAGCTATATTAAGTGACATAATTCTGCAAATTTTGCAGCTACAACTGTTATTCCTCCTCATATATTTACCTACATATTCACAATTAAAAGATGATTTGTAAATCATTTTACAGCGGATCAGTTTTTCATCTCTTCCCCTGAAGAGATGGAAATCTAGCAATGGTATATATTTCCTCTCTGTTACACTGGACAGCCCTTGGAGAACTGATACATTGATTAGCACAAGTCAGAAGTGCATCTTTTCACTTGATCAATACATTTGCATGTTGTAGACTCACTAATGGCCAGAGTACTCACCTGTTTGAAATAACTGCAGAGGTACAAGAATGAACCAATTAAAAGAACACATTTATTGGGCACCAAGAACATGTATAGTCATCTACTGTACAGTATGAGCAATAACAGTGACTGCCCAGTGGAGAAGAGAGAAGTTAGTGATGTTAAAATAGCAAGTAAATCTGGAGCTGGGGTTTGTACCGAGTGTTTAAAGGCCTGAGTAGAGCATCATGTGAGTCCAGTATGGTATATGAGCAGCCACAAAGAAGCATTGGAGAGTAAAAGGAAAGAGACAATTCTAGCACCAAAAACATATATCCAAAGGTTCAGAAAACACATATGCCAGTTTACAGGCTTAAAGAGTGAACTGCCATACCTCCAACACTAGATATGGATGTGTAACTGGATTCTTCATAAACAAGTGATTTAACAGTGATGTAATTCAGTACACGATGAGAACATAAAAGAATGATCATACTCCATCAACCCAGTATCCTATCTCTGACAGTGGCCAGTGCCAGGTGCTTCAGAGGGAGTGAATAGAACAGGACAGTTTCAAGTGATCCATCCCCTGTCCTCCAGTCTAAGATTCTGGCAGTTGGAGGTTTAGGGACATCCAGAACCTGGGGTTGTTTCTCTAACCATCTTGGCTAATAGCCATTGATGGACCTGTCCTTCATGAACTTATCTAAATCTTGTTTATCCCTCTTGTACTTTTGGCCTTCACAACATCCACTGGCAATGAGTTCCATAGATTGACTGTGTATTGCGTACTTTCTTATATTTGTTTTACACCTGTTGCCTATTAATTTCATCAGGTTACCTCTGATTCATGTGTTATGTGAAGGGCTAAAAATCATTTCCCTATTTACTTTCTTCCTAACATTCATGATGTTATAGACTTCTATCATATCCCCCCTTAGTCATCTCTTTTCCAAGCTGAACAATCCCAGTCTTTTTAATCTTTTCTTGTATGGAAGCTATTTCATATTCCTGATAATTTTTGTTGCCCTTCTCCGTATCTCTTTCAGTTCTAATGTATCTTTTTGAGATGAGACAACCATAACTGCAGACAGTGTTCGAGGTGTGGGCGTACCATGGATTTATTTAGTGGCATTATTTTCCATCTTATTATCTATCCCATTCCTAATGATTCCTAACATTGTTAGCATTTTTAACTGCTACTGCACATTGAGCAGATGTTTTCAGAGAACTATCTGCAATGAATCCAAGATCTCTCTTTTGAGTGATGACAACTAATTTAGCCCCCCATCATTTTGTGTGAATAGTTTGGGATTATGTTTTCCAGTGTGCATTACTTTGCATTTATCAATATTGAATTTCATCTGCCATTTTGTCACCCAGTTTAGAGAGATCCCTTTATAACCCTTGGTAATCAGATTTGGACTTAACTATTTTCAGTGTATTATCTGCAAATTTTGCTACCTGACTGTTTAGCTCTTTTTCCAGATCGTTTATGAATGCGTTGAACAGCACAGGTGCCAGTACAAATCCTTGGGGGACCCCACGATTTACCTCTCTCCATTATAAAAACTGTAGCAAGGTAAAACTGAAAAAACCATTTATTTCTGCCCTGTTTCCTTTTTTTAAAACCAGATTCTGATCCATAAGAGGAGCTTCCCTCTTACCCCATCACTGCTGAGTTTGCTTAAGAACCTTTGGTGAAGAACCTTGTCAAAGGCTTTTTGAAAGTCCAGGTACATTTTAAATGTGGTGCTAGCAAAGCAACATTTTGAGGCAGATTCTTATCTATGACTTTGCCATCCTTCACTCTGAGATTTTTTTTATCATTTTCATTTAACTAAGGCTGCCCCTTCATCATGGAAATCATAGATTCCTTGATATTCACGGAGAGACTTTGTAAAACATATGCCTGGTTTCTGACTGTTTGTGTAGTTGGTGAATGGGATGGTAAAGAACTCAGGGCTAGATAATACCATTACAGCACAGTCCTGTGTAGAAGGCAGGGGGGAATTGTACTACCCTGTGGGAACACTGGGAGGCATTTTGTTCTACAGTCATTTACAACATATAGGCAGAGGATATAGAAAGCATCACTCATGTACACAGTACATGATGGAATTTCTATGAAGTTATATATTTTATAGTTCACATGAAAAACTACATTTAAAAACTGTTATTTAGCAGCAAAGCCAAGCACAAAGTTAGAAAATGCCAGATTTAAGGTGGCCTACGTAACTGAGCCTATGCATTTCAATAAGTTCTTTAGTTACATGAACTTACATTATTTTCTCCATGGGATCCCTCTTCACTCAGTGCACAGGATGGATTGTGTTCCAGGACTGAGGCCACTGTACAATATATCTTCTCCTCCTGGCCATTCAGTGTGTGGTTCCATGCTTTATTTACTTCTCACTATCCAGATCCTCCTACACTGAACAAGGAATTATTGCCTTGTGGACTTTTTAGTGCCACACCTCACAACTACTAATGAATTCATCTTCACCACCACCTTGTGAGTAAGAGTAAGACAAATGGGAAACGGGGGCACAGAGATTAAAATGAGCATTTGCAAAAGTCTCCATTAATTGTTGGTTACCTCAGTTATTGTATTCCCCTCTAGGGAGTGACTTTTCTCAGTACTTAGCATTTTTATGTCTAAAGCACTCTATAGACATTAACCAATCAATCTTCACAGCACCTTTGGGAGGTAGAAATACATGTCTCCATATTTTATAGATGAGAGGGAAATGGAGACAGAGAGGCTAAGTGACTTTCCTAAGGCCACACAATGAATCAATAGTAAAGCTGGAATTAGAACTCAAGGTTTCCTATTTTCTAGTCCTGTGCACATTCCTCCAAGCCACCTGTTTTGCTTTCACAGTTTTTATTGACTCCAATGGTAAGTGTGCTCAGCTCGTCTGAAAATAAGTCCCCAGGATTCTCAAGCTGAGTGCCCAGAAAACGCATGGCTGCCTGTGCAAAATCTTGACTTAAGTGACTTGCTTAGCACTAGAGCTGGAGGCAGAGGGATGTTTTTTCCATCTTGTGAAAAAAATTGAGATACTTTTTCCCATTCCCATCAGGGCAAACCTGAGAGCTTTCAAGTTTTGTTTGTTTGTTTGTTTTTAGAGAGCGACAGAGAGAGAGAGAGAGAGAGAGTGCAAGCAAGAGAGAGAGCACAACCTCCACACCGGAATAATAATAGCCTAATGGTTAAGGTACTCACCTGGCATGTGGGATAACCAGGTCCAAGGTCCTTTTCCAGAGCAGGCAGGTCAAGCACTTGAACCTTGGTTTCTCACTGGCAGGCCCTAAACCACCAGGCTATGCTAAGGTGCCGGGGGTCTCTTTCTAGTTTTGACCAGAAATTCCACTCCTGGCTTGAGAAACTCCTGCCCCACAAAAGTTTTGTCAAAACTGATATGTTCCTGAAAAGTTTGTGGTTTGAAGAAGTGGCATTTTTCGACAATTTTGTTGAAAATTTCTCAACCGCATCTACTTGGCAAAAAGACTGTTGGTAGAGCAGGAACAGAACTGAGTTCCCATGTGTAGCAGTCAACTGTGGTCGTACCACACCCAACCAGGAAAGAGCAGCAGACAGGAGTCCTTCATAGAGAGGCTGCATAGAAGCAGCCAATCAGAGCCCAGCAGGCTCAGATAAAGGCTCTGCAGGGTTTGGGTGGGCTGGTTCCTGGCTGAGCGCAGAGGGATGAGGCAGGATGTTCTGCTCTGGCTAGAGGTGCTTGATGGGCTGATTTACTTGCCCTGGCAATGAGAGGCTCTGACAACTGTAACCCTAAGGCGATGGGTGACAGGGAAGGGGCTATGTGGGAAAAGGCACAGTGAACTGGAGGCAGCAGTACATGACTGCTGTGTACTGGGTCTCGGGGTTGGGACCTGGGTCTTCCCACCAGCATGCTGGAACGGCCTAAGCCCCAGAAAGGGGACATGGCTAGTTTAGAAAGCCCCAAAAAATGGGCTAGACTCAAAGTACCTAGAGATAGGGCTGAAGAGAGGGTAGATGGTTTTGTTACCCTCTTTGGCTACTCTTGGAAGGGGTTCATTCAGTTTGACTGTGTGACTTAGCTGGAAAGCTGAGCCCCGAAGGCCCTGCCTAGAGAGGCTGGCAAACTATAGGGGATGCTAGGAGCAGGGGGTGAAATATTGCAGCTCGCTGATAGGAGGTGAGTGTCCCCTGTCATAAGGGGGCAGAAGGCTCCTTGCACACTCCGTCCACCTGACTTGCCCACATAGGCCCAGACTTAGTCTAGCCCTACATATGTGGTAAACCCAGTGTAAACTGTGTTTATAAATTTGATTAAAATAATGTTTGCTGTATGAACTGGGGAAGCAGATGGGTATGTGGCAGCATATTGCTTTTATCTAGGGTGGGATTTTCAGACATTCTCAGTGTTGGCCTAACTCTGCTCCTGTTTGTCAGTTGGAGTCCAGCTACCCATCACGTGCAAATGTTCCATTTTGTGCAGTGACAACATTCTCGGTGACAGTGCTATTTCTATTTCTTCCCAGTATGCAAGAAACAACTAGATTCCTAGCTTGCAATCTGTCTCAGTAATATCAAAGCTGGTGTTCCTAGCCCTCAGGGCTTGTAGTCATTTTAATTACATTCATTTTGTAATTTCAAGTGATGGTATTTTGTAAACATTTTTAATGCATCATCATTAATATGCTAAGGAAAGAAATCTATTTTTGCCAGGAAAAAGGAAATAAATCTTCACTATCTCCTTGGTCCACTAGTTTACATTTAGAATATAACACCTTTTCTGAAAAGCTGCTGGAGACATATGCTCCCATTATTATCTCAGTGATTTATCACTAACTCTAAAATAAACATTATATTCAAGTTACCTGCTTGCTACTATCCTTACTATTCCAATTAAAGTTGCTATCTCAAGAAGCCAGTCTACAAATAATGAACTTATTTTGTCTCTATTTTGTTTTTTTATGTCGAATTGTGCAAACGGGAGGTTGGGTAAGAGAGAGAATAAAAACCAAAATTGCCTAGCCAAAGTCCTATACCAAGAAGGAAAAAAGAACAAGCTGCTAAAATCAAACTAACATTGAAGTATCTTTGATGGCTAGAAGTGGGCAAAATTGTTTCAGCAAATAGTACATTCATTAGTAAAAATGCATTTTTCTGGGCTCCAAAACGATTTGTGATTTTTGCGAATAGTTTTAGGTAGAAAAATTTGGAATTGTTGGAACATTTTGTTTTGACATTTTAAAAGGAACACTTTCAATGTTTTGTTTCAAGTCAATGTTTCACTTTGAATTGGTATTTCGTTTGGAAAATGTTTCCATGTGGCATTTGACACATTTGTTCAGCCTGAAAGAAATTTGTTTGTCTTTTCATATTGGTAGAAAAAAATAAAACAAAAACTCAGTTTGGGTTGGAAATTAACAGATATTTTTTTTCAGAACCAAGTTGAAAAATCAGTTCTCTGCTCAGCCCGATTGCTGGCAGAATTCTTAACCAAAAATGTGTTCTAGGGGAAAATACTGACAGACTAAGAGTAAGATTGGATGCTCTGCCTCTGGAAACTCACACACAGGAACAACTCAAGAGAATGAGGGGCAAAGGGGATCTTCAAGTCACCTCTGTACCCATGGGATTCTGGGCAGGGTGGGGACTGGTGCCCTGATTGTGAGACTTA
>ML677340.1:21058141-21193927 GCA_007922305.1 Dermatemys mawii
TGAGAGTTTGCAATTGCCTGGATTGAGTGGGACCATACTCAGGGCCTCAGCAAGTGACAAAACAGCCATAGCTCCATTTTATTATGGTGGTTTGTGTTTGCGATGGCATAATGGAGCCCCTATCCTGATGAGGGGAGCACGAGCTGTTAAGGGTGTACGTGACTACCCCAAAAAATTTATAATAAACTTGAAACAAGATTCAGAATGTAACCGAGTGGGCGGGGGGGAAGAGTAGAGGAGGCTGAGAATATTGAAAATACAATTATATAGTTAGCTGTTCAATAACATGGGGGTGCTGAAGGCTTTTAATCATCTTAGGTGGTTTTAGTAAACCTGCTATACCTAGCAATTCCTTCTAGTTCAGTATCCTCTGCAAAATTAGTGCCATATTTTGGCAGTTATTCACTGGCAGCTCTGGACATTATGCAAAGCTTCTCCACCTTGTGTGGGGATGGTGCATTCTACAACAGCAAACCCTCAGTATCTTTGCTTCCTGTGCACAGATTCTGGACTTATGAGTGGCCCCTGTGAACCATTTATGAGGGACTAATAGTTGGACTTTGTTTCTGAGCAAGGAGGAGAGGCCTTCTAACCTTTTGGCCCTTCCTTAGTGTGCTATGTGCTCCTTCTTCTACTTCTAGATCATTATTGAAGTCAAATATGTTAATGTCTGATTAACAAGACGCATCCTAATTGATACCAGTCTCCCACTATATGCATCCCCCAAGCTGAGTACTTTTCTCTTTATCATAGCCCTTTGTTAACAGTCTTTCAGACAGTGTAAGAATCCTGTGGCATAGAGCTCTACTCTAGCTAAAAGAAACTTGTCTTACTTTCAGAAAGGCATGTTTAGGGTCTCAAAAAGTAAATGTCTTATTCTGCTCTGACTTTCACTCAGGTTGTACAATGTTGAATTTGGCCTCCTGTATCAGTAAGCAAACTCTGCCTTAAAAAATCAGTGGTAGCATAAAACTATTGATATGAGTAGAGATTTCTGCTTAAAAACTGATGGTACAACATCCCTCTGTTCTGAAGCATACACAAGGGTTATGTTTCCTACCCCTACTGAAAAGTTGTGATACACAAATATTGTGATATGCAGAAACTGAAGCATTACACTGTACACCTTTGCTCAGTAAAAACTTAGTAATGTTATGTGATCCTACTACACTAGCTTTCTTTACTGTGTGAAAAGAAATCCTGTACTCTGTGCTTACTGTTCTTAAATGCTTTATATTTTCTAATATCATCACCCTGTTCATTTTATCTGGTAGCTTGATAATTTAATGTAGTCTGTCATTCACAGCAGAATGCCAGAGTGGCTTCTCAGGCTAAAATGCATATAGTCTCCTATAAGAGATGAGGTTAAAAATAGTGTGTGGCACTGCAAGATGAGGTTTCAGGACTTTAAAATCCACTCTAATTATTCACCACACCAGGATGCTTCTGTCATCTCTTACCATGCAGACTAGCACTCAAAAAATACAAGTGACCCTCACTACCATACATAATTTGGCAGCTTAATTGGCAAGAGGAGTGTGAAAAGTAGGCTAGGAAAACCCTCTGAGACTGATAGGGCATATATCAGTGGCTTCATCAAGGTAGCAATCCCCAGGTGACTGGAGACAGCAAATATTTCATCTGGAAAAATATAAAGGTACTTCAACTATGAAGCCTAGAGCAAATGATTGTGGAACATGTGTTCTAAAGAGCCATTCTTATCCTACGTATCTAACAAAAAGTGGAAGAAAATGATTGATACTAATGATGCTAAAATTATGGGTATTGTGCATTGAGGGCATCTTGCATTTGAGCAGAGGGTTAACTAAACTAGCCATTCAGTTGTAAGCCGCTTATTAGATTTCTTTAAAATAGGATTTATTTATCTTTTCTGGTCTAGTGTACCACATAGTATGCAGTTCTAGCATACATCAAAATGGAAAAACACTGATACAGATTTTATTTTGTAGTCACTGAGCCTATCTAGATCTGTCAGGTTCATAAAAGCTCCCTTTTATTGAATAGTTTTATTAAAATTTACAGTGAGATTTCATCATAAGCCTTTTAAGTTAAAACACTGTAGCTACCATTAGAAGTGTTTCAAATGGTTTAAAAATAAAAATGTCTGTTTAATTTTTTGATGGAAAGTAAAAGCAATTTGTCTTTCTCATTCTGCACCAGAGCGTGTAGGAAAACCATGGAGATGAGTTCTCAGAGGCTTCAGGACAAAGGCTTAAAATCTGCCTTCCTATTCAACACCATTGAGCTGATTTTGGGGTTGCACAAGTGTACATTAGGGGAAAATTTTTGTTCTAAATATTTATTTTAAAGAATCTACCATTCCATTACTCATGTGCATATATCCCACACTGATGTGAGGTCACAGCTTTGTGAACTGAAATGTGAGATCTACGGATGAGAAGTGCTTGATAAGAGCTAGGGCATTATTATTTTTATTATATCCTATTAACACTAGAGAGGCATTTTTGTAATATATTTTCTAACAACATGTATTGTGTTAAACTTTCAAATGAGTACCTTTGTGCTTTCTCCCATGCTGTCCCACACATTTGGGAGGTGCTGCCTATAAGTATCCGCAAAGTTACCTCATTATCCACCTTCAGATCCCTCCTGGAAATCCTCTGTCATGACACCTACCAAAAAATTGACAATAAACAGTTGGTGTGCAGAGTGTCTGTGTATATCCATCTCTTGTCTTAAATTGTAAGCTCCTTGAGGTAAGGGCCATCTTTTCGTTGTGTGTCTGTACAGCACCTAACACAGTGGGGTCCTAGGACATGATTACGACTCCAATGTGCTATGGTAATAGAAATAATAACATGAGAGTTAACATAAGAACCTGTTTTGACCTAGCAAGGCTCACAGGAAACTGGAAAATACTAAGGGGTCAACTCTCCTCTTGTGCATGTCAAGGCAGTTAGCATTAATGGATTCAACCATATACATCAAAAGAATAGTCCCTAAGAGGGGAAAAGGCTGGATCGGATTCTACTGAATGTGAACTATACAGTACAAAATTTGTAACTGGCCCATTCACGCTTGCTTAGGAGAATTGGTAATGGCATATAGAAGTCTCTGCCTGCAGGTTGCCAGTTAAAATACATCCCAGATCAGTAGTGAAAGTATAGGAGGGCACTGGTTTCAGTCCTAGTCTCAATGACCAAGCATTCACATCATAAAATTGTCTCAACTGGCAATAATGGGTACCTTTGTTCACATTCCCAGCAGAGAGTCCAATGTCAGACTGGGCATAGACAACTACCTGTCCTTTCAGCCCTATTGGTGGATGCTCTTAGATCAGGGTTGAGGAAGCTTGTTATGCAAGGGAGCTTTCACAGTCATCGCCCATCCTGTACCCATTTTTGAAGAAAGGGGACTTCGATTTTCAGGGGTGTCATCCAGTATCTTATTCTCGGATCCAGGAAAAGGAAATACCAAAAAAACCCATATTGAACTAAAACTCTACATAACCAGTGTGCTTAAAACTGATATTTGACTGTAAATATATATATTATAACTTTCTGGCTCCTATATTCCTTTTCATGCCAAGAGCATCTCCTTTAAGGAGAACCCACTACAGTATATGGAATAGCAAAAAGATATGTCAGACCTCCCGTTAGACACATGGGAGAGTCTCTTGCCTGGATCCTTTCTTCATATTCTAGTTATTTTCCAGGACTACTGTGATGTTACGGGCCCAATCTTGAATCCAATAAATAAATAAAAAGCTCCTGGGGATGGTTCAATTATACAAGTCTGTCAGCCTATGCAAAAAGCATAACCGTTCTTAAAATAATTGCTGTACTATATGTTAATTAGTCATTGTCACTGAATGACAGGACTGGATTAGCAGACAGGTGCATGCAAAACCATATTTAAAGTACTACATATGCACAAATTCTAGCATCTAACAATCTTATTTGCAATCTGCTAGTGAGATTACAATTTAGTTAAACATCTTGAAGATGTACAAAATGGCTTGTAGGGTATTTGCTCTTAAGTAATTGGCAGGAATTCTAGCTCATTAGAATAACCTCTAAACTGACATGCCAAATGTGCTGTGTGTTGAGATGTTCAATAATCAGCAACCAATTGTTTATCTTTTCACATCACTCAGCATGACAAATCAGTGATATTAGCCACATGGGTTAAGGCCAGTGCCAATCATTGTTTAAATCTCAGTTTAGCTGATTCTCTTTCAATCAATAAAATACCTCCAAAATAGACTAATATTTCAGTCTTCATAAAAATCCTTAAGCACTTCACACAAAATACCATCTCCACCCCCACACCCACAGCAAAACAACAACTAAAAAGCCATCTACATTAGACAATGACATAAAGATATAACACTGTTTTAAGACCACAGAAATTGTCACTTTGGATCAGACCAGTGATCTGTCTAGTGCAGTATCCTGTCTCTGACAGTGGTCAGCAGCAAATGCTTCAGAGGAATAAACAGGAAACACTGAGGATGGTGGTAATGGAATAACCTGCCCACAGGGAATGGTTCCTCCTGGCCTGCACTAGATAGAAGTTATCTTGCGCTCTGAAGTGTGAGGTTTTATATCCCCTCTAAAACCTAGCTGACTTTGATCCTTACGGTAACTGGATATTCTTATCAATGTAAATGTCAAAGTGTTTTTTAAATCCTGCTAAACCCTTGGCCTCAATATCTTGTGGCAATGAGTTCTACATGTTAAATGTGTGGGCGGTGGGGGTTTAAATTTGCCAACTTTCAATTTCATTGAATGTCCCCTTATTATTGTACTATCAGAGCAGGTACATAAAAATCCTGACCTACCTTCTCCATAACATTATTTTGTTTATCTATTTCATGTTCCCTTTCTAAAGTAAACAAACAAATCTTGTCAGTCTCTCATGTGGGTTTATTAGTACCCCATAATCTTTCTCATCACCTGTATCATCAGTAGTTCTGACTCCCAACCCTTGCAGTTTGGCTAAATACTGTTTGAGTTTGAGTGACCAGAACAGAACCCAGGGTGCATCATTGATTAATATACTGCCATTATGTAATTCTCCATCCTATTCTTTATGCAGCCTATTATTTTGTTTTGACTGCTGCTGCTTGTTGAGCTGAGGTCTTCAGTGGGCTGTTTGCACTGATGATGTCCAAGTCCTTTTCCTGAACTGCTAGAGCAAATTTAGAATCCAGTCAGGTATATGATGAACTAAAATATTTCTTCCTGTATGCACTTCTTTGCATTTGTCAATGTTAAATTTTCATCTTTGCTTCCATGTTATCCATTCACTTAGCTTGCCTCTGAAGTTCCTACAGTATTCTCTGACCTGCAAATTTTGCCATTTTACTGCTCAACCTCTTTCCCAGATCAAAGATAAATTCAAACACTAATCCTGATATGGAACCTTGTGACCCCTCACTCTTTTACCTTTACTCTTTAGCCATGATAAAAATTGACCACTTATTCCTAACCCTTGTTAACTGTCTCTTAGCCATAACAGTACTGGTCCTCTCTCTCTATGACTACACATAGCCTTAATTATACTTACTAGCCTCTTGTGAAGGACTTACTGAGTCCATTGCCATTTTAAAAATATTGTAAGTCTAATATTTAGCTAGGGAAATACAAAAACAAGACACCAGTTGATTAAATCCCACATTGTTACATACATATTTTCAGTGCCCAGTGGGTCCTGTTCTGTTTCGCCGCGTGGAGACAACTGTGGATCAGATTCATGAGAAGTGGCTTATGCTGAATTTAGCTGAAAACAAGGTGATGGTTTCAGGAAGGGACTGAGTTATGACTATAATTATACATATAATTAATTATAATATGTTTTAATTTTTCCACATTCTTATAGACAGAATAAGGGGTTAAGATCAGGTTGGTTTTGACCATTCTATGGCAACTGATAAAAAAGTGTGAGGTGGTAAAGGGACATTTCTGTTGTCCTTAATAGACTCTTCCCTCTCCTCTCTAGCCATGATCTCACTATTGCAACCAGGGTCCTTATAATCTCTGGGCTTGGTTATTGCAACCCCTTGCTCCAGAATCTTGGCAAAGCAACATTGTGGTTTGCAGCTACTACAGAATGCAGCATGGTTTGCCTGCTGGAGTGAACACCTTCTGAATATTATTACTTTACCCTTGCTCTCATTAACTCTACAGCATCTGATAAATTGATGATATACTTGGCTGACATATAAAGGCCTCCAATATCTGAGGGAGGTATGGTCTATTGGTTGTCCTTCTGGGTCCTGCACACCTCCTAACATGATGTCTTGGAGGCATCTCTTGAAGCCAGTAGGCAACTGTAAATTTTCAGTGGCACCTCAAATAATGTAGCGGAGTAGTAGTAATAGTAATGTAGCATTGTTGTAGTAATAGTAGTGTAGCATTGCTCTTAGAGCTCTATTTTAGCCACTCCCTTCTCGTAATATAAAATCACATGAATCACATAAAGTAAAAAAAATACAACAACTTTATTTCTAAGGTGCTTTGTTACTTAATGTTTTGTCTGAATTGTGGTTTTATCTCTTGGGATTTTTAAATTGTGTGTAGTAGCGAATGTTTTTTGGCAGGGCAGCTGATGATAAGTAACAGTTTTCTTAAATACTACTTATTACTGTATCATGAACTCAGGTAAACAAAGAGGTAGAGTGAGGGGACTCTCCTAAAAGCTGTTAACTTACATATAGTGATTGCTCTTGAAATGTATATTTACTCTGTTACAACACAGTGGTATCTGAGATACCAGTTAGTCTTACTATAGGGCATAACTAGCATCTTCTCTATGGCAAGTGTTAGTAAATATTTGGGGGGGTTGTCTTGGATTTTTAAAGGTGACCGCTGCACCTGCTCTGAGGTGAGCAATGTAGCTTTTACTGTGCCTTGTTGAGCTTGGCTGTCTAAACATCTAGCCCTTCTTTAACTCTGCTCAATTTATATAAGGTATGTCATTATACAACTGACCTTTTTCTTTTTGACTTGTGCTGATGACATCACAAAACATGAAAAGATTCCCAGCAGCAACAGAAATACTGTCCCGTCACTGTACACATTAGCAAAGAGCAGGCAGTATCTGAAACAATATGATAGGCTGCTGATGCTGAAGCTCAGGAGACTGTTTCTCAGTCATCTACCATTGAGAATCAGAAGTTAGGTCACCCAAGGATGTCCAAGTTCTCTAAATAATATGGAAGCAACTGGATAAAAATGTCTGACTCTCCTCATGTTGTGAGTGTTAAAGCCATTCAAACATAAGCATTTGTCAGCCATGACAGTTACTACAAATAATTCCAGCCCTAAAACTAGGAGAAAACTGACTATCTCCAATACTATCCCTCTGTACTGAATCTTTAATATTGGCCTCTGTTAACATTTTTTCAAGCCATTTTAATTCCCTCATCCAATGGCACTGACGCAGTAAGTACCATTATTTGTTCACTCTGTTTTATACTGATTTTTAAATCTCATTAACATGGGAGAGGTCCACAGCTGTGGATTTGGTCTGTGTGATGCGTGGGTGACCTGCTGTTAGTTGGGAGCTTTGATTGCAGGGGTCCAGGGAGTTCAGGGTCATACTTGACTATCTGGGATCTAATTAGGAATGCTTGAGGGGGCTGGGTTTTGATGTCCTCCTCATTAAGGAGAGTTGCTTTTGGGGTTTTGAAAGATTTTTTTTAAAAAAAAATCTAGAGATCCTTAATTAGGCCCTATTCAGCATTGTTCTTAAGCATGTAACTAACTTTCTTTCAGTGGGAGCATTCAAATGTTTAAAGTTAAGCTTTAATTCCTAATTCAGCTTTAGAATTCTTGGCTATTCTGACAAATTTTATTCATCCCTAATTTGGAGTGTCTTGCTGAATTGGGGCCTCAAGCACTTTGACCACTGCAGGGCAAGTGAAATGGTTGAATGATACTCTAGGCTACAGACGTGGAAGACCACATAGGAAGGAAACACTTCCAGGGGCTTATATAATCCTTTCCTTGTTGTGATGGGGATGAAACTAAAGGCAGAAGGAGGCTCTTCTGAGATAAGTGTTGTAAATTTTCTGTATTGATTTCACTGACCTCCTCTTGGCTCTTGTCTTAAAAATATAAAGCACTGGCTGCCAAGGACCTGACTCTTCATTTCATGCAGTTCAGTGCAAGATCAGTGGCTAATAAAGCTATTGTCATTAGTGATCTGATCTTGGATCATGTACATTGCTTGTACAACCAACACCCAATTGGATAATGAAGCAAGGCTTTTGTTCGTATAGCTATCTTGAAGTGGCTACATAATTCAGAAAGAGCTGAGAGGGCTGAGGAGCTGTGTAATCATGTTGTTGGGAATTACCACACTCCCAAAATTGACTTGTTTGAGTTTATTCATCTTGCTTGCAAGCATTCAAGTGAGGTGTAATAAGGCAGAATCACTCCTAATTCAACATTAGAATTCTCGGCTATTCTGACAAATTTTATTCATCCCTAATTTGGAGTCTCTTGGTTGAATTAAATATCTGTAATATGATGGCTCCTCTGAGCTAACAATGACATCCATGAAATTGTGCCTGGAGACTTCAAACTCATCATCCATATATTGGCACTCTCTGTATTTTGTGTTTGGATTGTAAACTTTATGGTAACAATACTTCATCATCTGCCCATCACATTTATAAGTCTGAAATCAGGTTGCATTTTTGTACATATTGTGGTGAGATATCTGTTCATTGTTCTACCCATTAAGATTGATTGACTTGGTTCGGTTCCTGATGTTTCTAAGGGTGAGGTGGTGGACCACTCTGGCTGGCTGGTTTAGGACCGCTTTACAAAGAGGCCTCAGCAGCTCAGAAAAATTGAGCCCACTGAATTTGACTCGGGGGGCTAATTCATGCCTTCTAAGGGAATACAGAGTGACAGGTTCCCTCAAATGACCAGTCATCATGTTCAAGAAATCTATAACTTTATGGTTAAACCTTGTAATGAACTAATACATTGAGCTATGCTGCCACCTACATGTCCTTTGTGGTTGATGTCTCTGAAACTGTGGTGGCAAATGTCTGGTAGTATCTTGTCTTCAGCTTTTCACAGTCCGTGCCAGTTGGATATTTGCTCTGAGTAGCATACAGAAATGGTCAAGTTCTTATTGGCTGGTATCCTTCTAATGATGGGGTTTGGTTTGTTGAGGGTTTTCTTGTGTTTTTGTTTTAAGATCTGTTTTCAGCCTTTTATACCTTTTAGCCATGAGATATTGCAGATTCCATGGCAGGCTGAGACAGGAACAATCGGAATTCCTTGTGAATGGGTCTGTTCCTTCTCTTCAGTGAGATTGCAGGGTATGGTGTCTGGCTGTGAGGTGGATAGACAGTTGTCTTCCTTATGCATAGGTCCTCAGAGTTCTAATCTGATGTATATTTCATTATAAATAATTAATGTGACTAATTTTACCTCTTTCTGTTCACCAGTTTCCACAAACAAATGGTGACACGTCCGGATTTAGGAATCATTAATTTCTCCTGAAAATAATTATTGCTTAGTAGATTGTTAATGAGCAGCTCGTTGTGCAAATTCTGAATTTGCACTGTTCAGTGGCATAAACCACATGGCATTGGTTAGCTACTTAAAGGGAAAAACACTAATGTACATTCTGAATTACATGTAAGTGTAAACTTCACAGTTAGAAAGTCACATTGTTAGTGGTTGGTTCTGCAGTTCAAAATTTTGCCTTTGGAGAATATATGAGCATTGAAGCTTAGCATGTCCTTTTTGAAAGCACTGATACTAGTAAAGCTGGCATTAGAATATTTTCAGAAAGTGAACACAAAGATTGAGATTCTCAGTCCCACTCTATACCCTTTTGATTTGCTGTTGAAGTCTGTGTCCAGTTGTAACTTGCATGGCCTCCCTCTCCCTCGCCCATCTAAATCACACTGTGTGGATCGTCCAGCCCCCAGACCATACCAGCATCAGGGGGATGAATATGTGGCTTAAAGCCACCTTAGTTCCCCCTTCCCTGGGCTGCGGGTTCTGTACTGTGCCTCTGAGGTACTCAGTTTCACTCAATGAGAGACAGACACTGCTGGAGTGAACTCATTTAAAAATTACAACCAATTTTGTGCAGTATTCCCCTGACCACCCCAGCTTTGCATCCCTATTAACTGTACGTAAAGTCACAAGGGGAGATGAGGTGGTTTGGGCTGCATTGGCTAACGCTCTGTTCTACGTCTCTTTCACCAAGAAAGAATGGCAGGGATTGTGTTTGAGAAGGTCTGCCAAGATGTGTGTAATTTAGGGCAACTTTGGATCTTTGTTCCCGTAGTCACAGATAACTTTGGTGGCATACTCATGCACTTGGCAGTTGTGACTGCTTCTCTTTGAAGTGAACCTTGACACTGTTGTTCATGCTTTTGTTGCATCGTGACTGGATTCGTATAATGCACTCAATCCTCAAAGATGACTCAGAAGCTATAGCTCAGGGGTCGGCAACCTTTCAGAAGTGCTGTGCCGAGTCTTCATTTATTCACTGTAATTTATGGTTTCGCGTGCCGGTAATACATTTTAATGTTTTTAGAAGGTCTCTTTCTATAAGTCTATAATATAGAACTAAACTATTGTTGTATGTAAAGTAAATAAGCTTTTTAAAATGTTTAAGAAGCTTCATTTAAAATTAAATTAAAAGGCAGAGCCCCTGGACCGGTAGCCAGGGCCCAGGCAGTGTGAGTGCCACTGAAAATCAGCTCGCGTGCCGCCTTTGGCACCCGTGCCATAGGTTGCCTACCACTGCTATAGCTAATGCCAAATAGGGTGGCCCATTATCTTAGCAGTGTTAGCCACAAGCAGTATTTTACACCAGTGTTCCAAAGACTGGCCTGGCTTCCCATTTGCTTCTAGGAGTAGCAGAAGTGGCTGACAATAATCTCTGAAGCGCTACCTTGTCCATCAGGGAAACAGTAGTTGTGATAGCTCTGTTCACTGAGATTAATTGCTGTGTACAAGAGAGGATTGGTCCAGGCTTCTTGGGGTTCAGACTTTATTTATGTACTGTACACAGTCATCTGCACTGCCAGCACTCAGAGATGACCTGTGCCTGCCAAGAGTTGGGGGCAGAGTGAGGGCAGCTGGCTTCAGCAATATCACTGTGCACACTCAGTCCATGTGAGCATGCTCAGTACAAACCAAGCAGCAAATCTGGAGGCGCGGTGGGGACATGAACATGCATGCTCCAGCACATGTGTTGCCTCTGTCAGCATTTAACAGTAGATAATAACAAGTCTGGGGCCTAATTCTCTCATCACAGTGCATGAGGAGCTCCCATTGATTTCAAATATTATGGTCTTTTATCTCAATTTTATTCAGGAAGCAGTCACACTGGGTCACTCATACATCATTTGAGTAATACAACAAGTAAGGTAACATTACAAGTAGCTCTTGCACTAAGATAATACATTTCTGCTTCATGCTATTTACCACAACTAGCATAGGGTAAGTAAAAAAGAATAAAGTATTGCTTCTCAGAAGGCAAAACCACAGATGCATTAAAAGAAATGGCCTTTGTCATTGGCTTCAATGGAAGCAGGATATGGCCCACAATTTAGTAACTATTCCTTTCTTTATATTGGAGGTGCATATCTTCTGATATACCATTTGAATGTGTGCACTCACCAGTCCTTAGTAAGAACAAATAGTAAATAGCTGTAATAAATGTCCTCACTGAACTGAATTTGATCAGTTTCCTCTATTGAAGGAAAAGAAACAAATAGTTAGAACAGGGGTTCCCAAACTTGATTTGCAGCTTGTTCAGGGTAAGCCCCTGTTGGGCCGCAAGATGCTTTGTTTGCCTGAGCATCCTCAGGTATGGCCGCTCGCATCTCCCAGTGGCTGCAGTTCGCCGTTCCCGGCCAATGGGAGCTGTGGGAAGCGATGCAGATCAGGCCACTGCTTCCCGCAGCTCCCATTGGCCAGGAATGGCGAACCGTAGCCACTGGGAGCTGCAAGTGACCATACCTGCGAACACTCAGGTAAAAAAAGCATCTTGCAGCCTGACAGGGGCTTACCCTGAACAAGCCGTGAACCAAGTTTGGGAACCCCTGAGTTAGAGATAACACAACAGCTACAAACTACATCTTGACATAAGTCAAACGAGGGCCCTTCAAAAGGTTGGTTGTAAGGTTTTGCACTTATGGCCTACTCCCCAAAGCAAATACTTGACTCTGCTATGGATCCACAGAGGCTGTTCTCCTTTAGTAAAATCACCTTCTTTTCCTGTTCTTTTTTTGATTAGTGCAGCAGGAGAACCCTGAGCCATGGCTGCACACTGGGGATGGCTGTTCATTGCCGGACCCAGATGCCAAATTAGAGAAGATATACAATGCCTCCTGCAGCAGCATCTGGCTTTTTGGCAAACTCTAGATGTTGTTGTATTGATGGCTCTGGATTTGCTCCTTAGTCTTTCAACCAGTTAGACTGCTGTGGCCTTGGACAAAAACTATGGTACTTCTTCCTCCAGAATATACCTTTTCACTTTACCTACCACTGATCTTAAATAAATATCTCATTGCCATATATTAAATTCTCCAGACTACTAGTTCAGAAATACTATTAGAAAAAGGAGGACTGTAAGTCTGGCATGTTGACTTTTAGACCACTCATAGATCATATATGTGTATTAAAAATTGGGATCACTCCCAAACTCTTCCAGTAACCCACGGTAGTGCATCTGAGTACGCTATGCTTGTAAACAAAGGCATGGCTCAGTGTTAACTCAATGTGTATACATATCTTTGCAAGCCCATAATGGATTTAATGTAGTAGCATGTCAAAGTAAAACACACATTAGTAGATAACTTTATTATACATCAGTAAAGCAAGTTACAGTAAAGGGAATCACTGTATATTTTCATTCTACACCTTTCACCAAAGGCTTTTACAATGATATTAAATATTAACTCTGTATAGGTTTAATCCCAAGATGCAGAAGCAGCCTTAAGGTTAATAGTCTTTTTAATTAAAGGATAAGTCAGTTATTGAACACAGAAGCTAATCACAAAAGGATTACCACTGAAAATGAACATAGCCTGTGCAATTAGTCTGATAATTAAGACTTAAGTACTGGACAGAGATCAAAGTGCTTGTAATCTGCAATAAAGTTCCTAGAGTTGTAAGGATTTTCAAAATGTTAGCTTGTGCTTTATTGCACCTTCCATTTATTGTGTACCCAGGATAGCAGCAAACACATTTTCCCAATGGATGTCAGCATGTATAACTGCAACAGCTGTTACTACATAAGCCTGGTGTTTCTCACAATATGATTACTCTGTCAACGACTACCATAAAAGGTGGCATCTGTATTCATCAAACAGAGTTATCAATAAATGGAAAGCCATACAACAATTAGAGATCTCCAAGGAAGAACAATTCCACCAGAAAAAATGTCAACTACACTATTTAATTACTAAGATTGTTAATCAATAAAATACCTTCATAACTTTTAATTAATTTTTTATTTGAACTGGATGTTTAGAGAATCTAATTCTTTGTTTTCATTTCATTTAACAGTTGCTCTACTAAAGTACTGGTGGCATCTGTGACATCCTCTGGGGGACACTTCATGTCTGTAATTGCATTTTGTCACCTACAGAGGGTGTTAAGAATCCTTGTTAAAAATCAAGGAAATAGTTAAGAGACATCTCACTGTAGCCATTATTATAGAGCAAATTACCAGGTGAAGCAATCCAGAAGCTGTCAGGAAAGGTTAGTAAGAAAGAGTATCAGGAAATTAACCATTCAGCAATTCATCATGGCCTAACACTAGCTCTAAAATGAAACCATTTTTAAAAGGGATTGTTTTATGAAGTAGGAGACATTATCTTCTTTTACAGAAGTGAGTAAAGATAACAATGAGAGTGGTTCTCTTATGAAAGATATAAAGACATAATGATGAAAAATGTTGATTATTTTATCACACAGATTTGCAGGCAAGGTAAAAATGAGAGAGAGTCTGTTAGAATTGCAAAGAGCCTGTGCTGTTCATTACCTTGATTTTATTTGAATTTGTAATATAGAGCCTGATCTTGCAGTCCTTGCTCAGGCAAAGCTCCCAGGATTCTAACTCATTACTCTGGTCTGTACAGGCTGTGTAAGGCTTCAGAATAACTCACAAAAATTCTGTAACACATTTCCCATGTTTTTACATATAAAATACTGATTACAAAACAATCTTTACGCCATTGAGGAAAAATAAGAGTTTACTATTGTTTAGCTCACTAGCAAATATTATCTGCCTCTTTCTTAGATTTTAAAGGACTGGGCAAATCGGTAAATCCAATTTGATAATTTACACTTGCTGATTCTTTTCCATAGTCCCTCTGTGATTTCCTGTATAATATTCAGAACTAGGGAAAACAGTTTATCCACAGCAGAGCAACCTGCTATATCTTCTGATAATTTTTTGAGGATAAACATCTCATTATTTATCAGAGAGGATAGTTCCAACAAAGCTGAAAAAATAGAAAATATATCCCTAATTCTCAGTAGCAGAAAAATGCTGCCTAGAGATGCTGGGAGTTTTTGGGGAGAACTAGGAATAGTCTAATTGGGATTAGGATGCCTTGGAGAATTTCTATTGGGACACAGAAATATTCACACCTGGGTCACTTGGGCAGGTAAGGTTCAGCTCAAATTAGTAGAGAGCGAAAGCCCTTATCATCTGATGGCTGACCAGTGGCCTATGTGAAATAAGTTTGTGCCATAACTACTGGACACTACAAAACCCACCACCAAATCTGACATTCTAACCAGCATCAGTGGAGAGACAAAATAGTGAGTAGTACACGCATGTCGCATCTTGCGCAAGGGTTCTGTTCCGCAGTTACCATATAAAGCGGAAACCGCGTATAGCCAGAACCCATTGACTTCAATGGGAGGTGAAATTGCGCCCCCTTCAGGAAGATTTTTTTTAATTCTCCTTTCTTTTTTTGTTTTTGTGGACCACATAAAACGGAAATCGCGTACGTTAAATACGCCTAAGACTCGACATGCCTGTACTAGCTTTCAGAGCACTAGCTGTGTTAGTCTGTATCTGCCAAAAGAACGAGGAGTACTTGTGGTACCTTACAGACTACCAAATTTATTTGGGCACAAGCTTTCATGGGCTAGAACCCACAAAAACTTATGCCCAAATAAATTTGTTAGTCTTTGTCAGCAGTAGTAATCGATATGTCAGGTGTCAATTTATCGTGTGTAGACGCAATAAATCGATCACCAAGTGCTCTCTCTTCGACTCCAGAACTTAACCATGGTGAGAGGCACAGGCAGAGTTGACTGGGGAGCGGCAGCAGTCGACTCAGCGCCATGAAAACACCGCTGTAAATTGACCTAAATACATTGACTTCAGCTATGCTATTCGCGTAGCCGAAGTTACATATTTTAGGTCAATTTCTCTCCCCTCAAACCCTGTGTTGACCAGGGCTAAGGTGCCACATGTACTCCTTGTTCTTTTTGAGTAGTACTAGTCATTGAAAAAGCATTGGAGATCAATCCTGGCTTTTTTAGAAAAAACCCTAAGATATGCTTTCAAGGAAAGAACTAAATTGTTTGGAATTTAGAGAAAGAAAAATTCACGGAGGCCCACAGAATTTCCTAGATAATTCTGGTGAGTTGAGGTAGAGGGGAGAGAATGGAATATAAGAGATAGAGATTTGGAGGAGAGCAGGCTCCCAAAGAGTACAAAAGGAGGAAATACAATAGAAGACTTATTCCAAATCCAGTTACCAAGACAGTGCATCAGAATTAAAGGCTCAAGAAGGGAATATGTATTTTGTTTCAGGAAATGGCAAAAAGCCAAGAAGTAAAGAAAAAAAAAGTTGCAATTAAGGAAACACTATAAATCTATTGGGAATTGTGCCCAACTATAAATAAGTAGATGTCATGCCAGCAGCCTTGCCGGAGAACCAGAACAGGAATGAAAGGGAAAGGAAATCCAGAGCATCAAAGTTCTTAGAATGGTGCACAGGACATTGAGTACTCAAATTCACCAACCCCATGCAAAGATGATGATGAAGAAATCCTTCTCAAGTCACCCTTGTGCAGGAACCACAGTGAACAAGTAGCTTATCAAGGGGGAAAGTCTTTAGTTCAGCATGAAGGGCAAGAAGAGGAAATTTAACAAGACTTGCTAGAGATTTCATTAGGCGTCTAATTCCCCATCCTTGTAATTTTGGTGCCATCACTACCTTTTTGGCTTGACATCAAAGCCTCTCAGGTATATCTTCTGTAATAAAGACTCACCAAAACATTTTCATAAATAACCAGAGTAACTTCTTATCCTCTTTTTTTCAATTCCCAAATAAATACCAACAGATAAGAGCAAGTTCAAAGCCTGAAAACAGCCATCCTTCATTAGTTAAACCTTCAGAAATACATAGAGCCCATTAGCTTTTTGTTTCCATTTGATATTGGAAGAGAAATTACCAATCACTTGACTACTCCTAAGTCATTTCTCAGAAACAAATTATAGAAACTAAGTAGCTTCTAAGTATTTTTTTTAAAAATAATTAATTGCACTTTATGATTAGTAATAGAAAATTAATCAACTATCCAAAGCAAGAATATACCCCAACAAGTAAATTTATTTTCCATTCATTTGTATCTCCTCATATTATAGAGGCTTAACTGAATGCAGAGAATATTGAATGTAGTATAATTATCAGTAAGGTTTTAAAACGTAGCTTGATATTTCTGATGTTAAAATTGCAGGAGGTTTAACAATGGGGAATAAACTGGGAGCAGCTATCTACTGATAAGAAATGGGATGTGTATACATGCATGTGCAACATTGATATGTTGCCAAGACCTTGTGTTTATTTGCCATGTTAAATGGCACATACCACTGAGTTGTAGAATTGTGTACTACTTCCTATGAATATAAGAATATCCAATGAAAATATAATAGCATAAATCACTTTTACTATATGAATTTCAGAGAGAGATGGAAATCCAGTTAACCACCTTTAATACAGAACTTTTAAAATTGTTCCCTAAATTACCTATACATATATTTTAATTCACTGAAGGACACATTAACAAAATGCTACTTCCATGACATTCTGGATGAGAATCTATCTTGTTGCAATGCTAAAAATTCTCAATCCATCAATTAAATGCAGATTCAGGGCACCATCTCATATTTCCTTGTCAAATAAATTATGTCTTACATCAAAGACCACACAGATTCCTACTTAACAAAACAGGAGAATGTCTGAATGCATCATAAATGTGAAATATGAAGGAGGACAAAATGAGACAGCCAATAAAAAGGAAGATTTGTTAGTCAGCTAAAAAGTACCTTAGAAAGGATGCTCCTGGCAATCAGAATTTGTGATTAAAGAAATATTCTTTAATCTGTCACTAACTTTTCATGTAGATTGAGGTCCTATTATAATAAAAACTGGCAAAAATCTGCAAAAAACAAAAAGATTATGCAAGCAAAAAGTAGCAAATGAAAACAGGACATCAAATGTGTGCATTTCTAATCTGTATTTTGTTTGGGGGGGAATCTGGGTTAGTTGTAAAAACAGCAAATTATAAAGGAAGATATTAAAGAAAGATATGGAGAACACCATCCACCAGGGGGCTAAGGTCAGAAATGCACGTACCTGTAATCATGAAATACTGGCTACTTTAAAATGTTTATAGCCAGACTAATAGAGTTCTTGGACCTTAATCACCAGTTCAGAGCATCAGTTTTACACTAGTGTAACTTTGTTGAAAATAGTGGTGTTATTTGGGCATAAAATTGGTGTAATATAACTAGGCTCATTATTTACACATATAACCATTTATGGCTGTTGAAATATCTCAGCTTTCTCAAAATAAGAAGTTTTACACATCAGCCCAAGTTTCACTAATCAGGACTTCACTGGGAGATTGGAGCGCTCAGGGAATGCAGGACTGAGCCTCTAATCAGTATAAAATATTTTAAAAATTCCAAGGACCCATTGCCTTCCCTATGTATGGATGGTCGCATTTAATAAAATGTGTTAGAGTATATTTTCCCTTACTAAAATTTTCTTCTGCATCATCTTAGCTTTGTGGTTGTGTTGGAAGATGTTTTCTGCTGGTTCTCCCTGGTCGAGACCCCACTCTGTAAAAGGTGAACTGTCAGATATTAAACAAGACTATACTTCAGACTTTCCTCACCTGTTCATTTTCTTCTCTCACAGTCTCTTGTCCAGACACAGGGGTGGATTGGGGGCAGGGTCTGTGATGAAGCACTCCCTAGCACATTGGAAAGTTGGCACTGCTGCTTCAGCTTCCAGTCTTTGGATCTCATTATGCCTGAGTCTGCTAAATTAAAGGGTCCACTAGTATTAGAAATCCTCTTCATCAGATCAACTCTTAACCTTCTCTTAGATAAACCTAATAGATTGAGCTTCTTTAAATTTTCTGTACAAGGCAGGTTTTTCAGACCTCAAATTATTCTTGTAGTTCTTTTCTGAACCTTTCCCAGTCTGTCAACAATGGAACTGGATCTGTGTCCAGTATTCCAGTAACAGCCTCACTGTTGTATACAGGGCTGTGCCATCTCCCTACTTCTGCTCAATATTTCCCTGCTTATCCACTCAAGGATCACCTTAGCTTTCTTAAGTGTAGCATCATATTGGAATCACATTTTCAGGCTGTCATCCACCATGACCCCCTAAATCCTTGTCAGTCACTTTTTTCCAAAGTACAATCCTTCATCCTTATAGTCTTGAGTATGTTACTGAGGGTTCCTCACTATAGTCTCCTGTTCCTCTTTCCATCCAAGAACTCTATAATCCTCCATACTGTCTACACAAATACAAACCTCATGAAGAAAAAGCAAAACTGATTTTTTAAAAATTTCCAGTCTATGAATAAATGCCACTCACTAGGACTCTTTAAAGATATATCAGAAGCTCTATCAGTATTTGCTGTAGCATCTTCTATCTGAAAAGAAGATAAGATAAAAGAAAAATCATGAGCAGGAAAAAAACATCATTTCACAGCATACTTAAGAATTTTTTTTTTCTGATGGATCTTCCTCCCAAGAGAGCAACAAACAGCACATGGCATTTTGTCTAGATGGGTCAACAAATACAGTGCAAATACATGAACATAAGGGAAAACAGATATGGTAACAAAATGAAATGTAGAATGGAGGAGGAGTGTAAGGGTAGTTCATGAGCTACTTATACCAGTTAACCAAATGACTCCATTTGCATGTGATCTTTCAAAATGAAGGTCTTTTTGTTTAGAAACCTGAATTTACAGTAATATATTATAGGTTGCATTAAAGAAACAGGTAAATTTACAAATCTACTTTTACATATACGGTCATACCACATTGATGAAGTTCTTGGTGCCATTTGAATAAAGATCTATTAATTACTTCTGCCACTGATTTCATGTACATAATAGTTATATGAATACTTTGAACATGATGTTGTCTAGATGGATCAACAAAGATCTGCTACAATAAGCTGAGAAAGAGATTCCCAACCTGAGGTGCTTCATTGATATTTTCAGAGATAACCAGATTTAAAATTCTCATTCATTGGAGAAGCAGGAATGCATTCTCATATACAGAACAGCTGAAAACTGTAGGGTACATAGCTATGATTATGATTTTGTTTATGGAATACTGCACCTGTGCATTTCTGGGAACCTTCTGTCTGCAGTTCAGTCAGCTGCAGCCTGTTACAAAGAGATTTATTGTGCTCTCTCACAGAGACTTTTCTTTAGGTTTTGTTCTTTTACTGTCCCTTTAATCTAAAGTTAGAATCACTTATAAAGAAGAACTCACATATATATTATCAGTGTGTATGGAAAAAATATAACACAAACTATGACAGCCTTACAAGAACAGCCCAGTGGGTCAGAACTATGGTTCATCTAGGCCAGTATCCTGTCTACCAATAGGGGCTGATGCCAGATGTTTCAGAGGAAGTGAACAGAACAGGTCAATTTATCACATGGTCCATCCCCTGTTGTCCAGTCTCAGCTTCTAGCAATTGGAGGTTTAGGGACGCCCAGAAAAAAGTATTGTGTTCCCGACCATCTTAGCAATAGCCATTGATGGACCTATCCTCTATAAATGTACCTAATTCTTTTTTTTTAACCTAGTTATACTTCTGGCCTTCACAACATCTCCTGGCAATGAGTTTCACAGGCTGACTGTGAGTTGTGTGAAATACTTCCTTCTGTTTGCTTTAAAACTACTAACTATTAATATTATTGGCTGACCCTGGGTTCTTGTGTTATGTGAAGAAGTAAACAACATTTCCTTACTCACTTTCACCACACTTTTCATGATTTTATAGACCTCAATCATATTCCCTCTTCAGCTGTCTCTTTTCCAAGATTGAACAATTCTAGACTTTTTAATCTCTCATAAAGAAGCTGTTCCATATCCTTAATCACTTTTCAGAGTAGTAGCTTGTTAGTCTGTATCTGCAAAAAGAATGAGGAGTACTTGTGGCACCTTAGGCACCTGCCGGGACCGGGGAACTCCGGGGCTTCCGGAGTCCCCCTGTCCTGGCAGGCGCGGGGCAGCGGCTTCCAGCGGGCTTCTCTGGAAGCTGCTGCCCCTGCCTGCCAGGGGCAGGGAACACTGGCTCCTGCAGCCCCGGAGTCCCCTGTCCCGGCAGGCGCGGGCAGCAGCTTCTCTCCCAGCTTCTCCTGCTGGGAGGAAAGCTGCAGCCCCACAACTGCCAGGACAGGGCACTCCAGGGGCTGCAGACAGTGGTGGTCCCTGCCACCGGAAGGCGGGTGGGCAGCGGCTTCCACAGAGAACTCGGGGGCTGCAGTCTGCAGCTCCCGAGTTCTCTGTCCCCAGCAGGCGTGGAGCTGCAGCTTCTCTCCCGTGCTGGGCAGCAGGGAGAGAAACCGCAGCCCACAGCCTGCTAGGAATGGAACCCCGCTATAACGCGACACCAGGATTTTTTGGATCCCATCGGTCACATTATAGCGGGGCTCCACTGTACATTGAAACCTGTTTTAGAAGGTGAATTGTCTTATGGAAAATTAAATCTAGTTTATCTACAGTGATTTAACTTAAATTCATTCTCCTTTTAGAGATTTACCAGTCCCAGGAACATTTCCTATTTTAAATATAAAAGAATTAGTATTTTAAGTGCAGCCACTGTATATTGACTGATAGGAACTGATTTCTATTACCATCAATAGTAAGATTACATGACGGAGCTTTTCAAACTGTTCCAGGGAGCACTTGTAGGTGGTCCACAGAAAGCTGACTAGATGAAACTCAGGCCTGTTTGCTTTTGAAGTCAGTAACAAAACTCTCAATGTATCAGTTGTTGCAGGATGATGCCCAGGATGATGGCACCATCTCCTGGTGTCCTTGCTCTTCATTTTAAACAACAACCTGGATACCCATGAATTTAGATGGAAACAATGAGGATCCAGTCTTGTTGTCCCCACTAATAGTCATTTCTACATAAAGAAGGGAGGAGAGGAAGCAAGGGACCAGAGTCATACCAGAACAACTTAAAATAACCAAATACCTAATATTGCTTCTCCATGTAAGCAACAGTTGTAGTTGCTGATGGTGTAGATTGCCAGTAAGAAGGCTTGTGTGTCCATGAGTGGAAGTGGTGCAGACCCTGGAGACCATCTTTCTATTACAATATGGTCTGCGCCATGAAAAGATAAAGGTTGTTAAGAGCTGCATGTAAAGGGGCTGCACACAAGAAGTAAAAAGTTCCATCGGTCCTGCAAACCCCAGGAACAGTGCTGTATATTCTCGAGTACCACCTAATGGGACCTGAGCCTTATAGAGCTATTTGCATACCTCTGTCAAATGGTAGCCTCCCCTTCCCCTACCCTCTCCTCCTTCCCCATCCCCATCCCATTAGTCAGAGTTAGCATTTATGTGACTTGTAAATTAAGAGTGATCTCCCCTTTAAATTACTTTAAACATGATTCCTGATGCAACCTGACTGGAGATTTATTTTCTGCATGGTTAAAATATTACATTTCCCTAAAAAAATGAAAAGGTTTTCAGAAAAGAAAATTAAACTGAAATCCTTCAAGGTTTGATCCTCTCTGAATAGGAGGAAGGGGCAAGGTTAATTGTTAGCAGTTCCGCCTATGTGTCATCTGCAATTGGCCACTGGATTCTTTCAATCTGACACCCTTTCAGTGGTAGTATTCAGCACTCTGAGGCCAGAAAAAGGCTTTACGACCCTTTAGTAGCTTTAATAAGGAGACAATACTTGTAACTAAGATTTGCAATGCCCACATTTTTGCCATACTGCAGTCTTACACAGAAGTATCACTTCCATTTGTCATCTTTTGCGCCGGACTCTCTACACTTCATCTTACTCTAAAATCAGTTACCAGCATTTTAAAAGCATCTACAAGATGCCCCCAGTGATGTCCTCATTTATTTAGAGCCTCTCTAAAGGTACCAGAATTGGATGTTCTCATTTCAATATATGCTGTTTTCACAATTCTTATTAACATTACAAGGAGCAGTGCAGCTGAAGTTTTGTACACCTCAGGCCAAGAATTACAAGTATTTGAATTTGTTTCAGTACACGAATCCTCCCACCCCTACCCCCTGAACTTTTGTCCAAATCCATCCCAACCTCAAATCTTTCCTGAAGTTTGGAAAGGTTAATTTAACATTGTTGTTTTAGCTTTTGCACACCTCAGTGTGGTAACTATATTTAAGTAACTCTCAGCTGAACCAAACATGTCTAAGCTGCCTGAATATCTACTACACAGAAAGCCAACAATCCGCAATGTCACAGTATGTGCTTGATTGACAATAAAGCCTCGGATGAATTGATTCTTTGGGAATCATTTCATCTGTCCTTGTTCCAAAGTTCTGGGCAAGAATCTCAGGGGTTCTCCCCAAGTCTCCATGCACTCCCTGGTATAACCAAGAAGTTATTCCCATGCCATTTTTCACCAGACCAAACCCAGAAAGTACTAAAAATCTCAGGTTGCCAAAAGGAGATGTTCAGATAAGCTGCTGGGTTAAGAATGTCAAAGCAGTTAAGTTAAATGTAGATAAACTAAAGTCTGGATACCTATCCAAACCAAAGTAGATTGTGCAACTGTTTTGAGGTCTCTTCTTAGTAAGAAGAATATACTCTTTTGTTTCTAAGGGTATGTCCTCACTACCGCAGGCAGCAGTCGATGTTTTAGTGATCGATTTCTCGCGTTTTGTGAGGACGCGAGAAATCAATCGCTAGCGCTGGCCCCGTCGACTCCGGAACTCCAGCTCCCCCAGAGGAGTAAGCCGGAGTTGACAGGGGAGCGCGCCGCCGACTGCCGTCGCCATGAGAATGGGAGGTAAGTCGGCTGCAGATACGCCAACTTCAGCTACGTGATTCATGTAGCTGAAGTTGCGTATTTGCAGTCGATCCCCTACCCTAGTGAAGACCAGCCCTATATGACCAACTTTTGCAGCTGAACTTTACTGCCTGTTACCCACACTGGTTCATTAGTGGTTAGGCCTTGCTGCTGGCTAAATTGCAGTCCTCAGTCCCATGTAATTAATGACATATTGAACTAAAGTCTAATCAGAAAAATAAATCCAAGTTTTATTTTTTTTTATTAACCTAATTTTTGTCTTTTTCTGTAATTCTCCTTGGATCTTCCCTATACATGGGCAGAGAAGAACTAACTGACTTAGCAGGGTGATACTCTAGCATCCTCCTCCACCCCCAGGAGCTCTAAAAAGCCCCTTCATCGGCAATGCATATGGTCAGAGGTTTGTGTGTTAGCAAGTCATCTCACAGGAAAGGGGCAAGAAACTGGGGAGCCAGCTACTTTCTGTGGTATGTGTCCCTTAACCACTGATGGATTGCTGAATAGCAATCTATGTAGACGTTATTGCTGGTTAGACTAACCACTGTGGCATTCACTCCCTGAGGAGGAGGCAAAAATCAGTTACCACAGTGGGAGAGCCCAGGGCAGGGAGGCTTGAGTGATCTTGCAGAAAGAGCAGCCATGCAGTTCCCATTTCAGTTCCTTTTTACTCTGTTTCTTTTTAAAGATTTTTTTTATCTTTGTTGTTTCCTGAGAGTTAGCGCTTGGGATGTATTTGTGAGGAGTTACAATGTAATAGATGGTATGTTTTGGGTGTGGGACCATCTTTTCATTAGACGAATATATGGGGTCTAGGCCCCTGATCGGCACTATGAAAGTACAAATAAATCGTAATAACGTGGTTCATCACATCAGGTTTGGGAAGGCTTGAAAGGGAGCTATCCAAAAATGTCAATGCAGAGTCAGGGTCAGATTATGGCTGGTTGTGTATAAGTAAAAAAGGAGACAGGCTTTCAAAGGAGACCAGGGAAGGTGCATTCACACTCCTGGTCATTGCAATGAGTGCAGGGATGGGAAGTATTAGTGACATCAGCAAAGCAAGACACTCCAGTGTCCTCCTTTACTCTCCCCCGCCCCCCCCGGCACTGGCTGGCAGGTTGAAGCTTGTGGGAGGGGGAAACAAGGCATGTAAACTGTGCTTCTGAGCATGAGTTTAGTACTTGTGAATGGTACCAGTTCCCTCGCTTTTATCCAGATACCTCAGAGGGTATCATAGGAAGGACCAATGCAAGGGTCTATGCACTGCCCAGCAAATATGCTTCAACCCAGTTCTGGAAGATCCAGGATTGAGGTTGGAATTTTCAAAGAAACCCAAGGCTCTGCTGAATTTTAGTTGAAGCTGGCTATTTACCTCTCCTAGGCTCTTTTGAAATCCCTGCCTGAGATGATAGTACATTTCCCAGACCCATTCAGGAAGGTGCAAGCAAAGCTACCCGCTTGGTGATGGTGCTGTGATTATGGACACCTCTCCCCTGGAAATATGGTATGAGATCAACTCACTGTCATACAGTCATTAGTTAATATTAGCTTTTAGTTAGTATCAAGTCTAAAATGTTCCTGTAGACTAATACCAATCCCAGAGTTATTCATTCCCTCTGTGAGTATATTTTTACTAAAATAATTCAAATGTCTTTGGTTTTTCCTCCCGCACTTAATTCTTGAGAAATTACCAACAAAAGTCCTGACTTGTGTAGAATTGTCTCCAAGTACAAAATAAGAGGTCTCTTAGGCCCTTCTGGATACACTTATTCACTGAATATACTTAGTGCTGAATCAGTTCAAGTGTATATGTTACTCCAGTTTTACAGCAGTGTTACTCAGCTGAAATCAGTGGTGTTATAACAGTGTAAGATATGAATAACACACCGTATTACAAATCATTTGTGGATTTGTTGTAGGCCATTGTCTACAACAGACTGAGAGGACAACAGGCCACAAAACTAATAAAAATTAGGACTCCTGCCTGAGGTGAAAAGCTATTGCCTTATGGAACTATTTTCCAATCATCATCTTTCCAACTGAGCTGGACTAGTGACGCTATAAACTGGCAATTAAAAGACTCAAGTTTAAAAATACATTCAAGCTTCCCAGGTCCCACAATGGCAAAGGTTAAGTGGATTATACGGAGATAATTCACTCCACTCTGGGAGGAGGGTGCTGATTGCCTTAGCTGTTGGTTACTTCCCTCTTTCCACCTCACTTGCTATATACTACATTACAACATTATCAACAGTGAAGTGGGGAGAAAAAAATAACATAGAAAACCTTCCCCGAGGACATTGCAATTACCAACTGAGAGATTCCAGCACTGAATGATATTTATAGATTCTACTGTGACAGCAGCCCTGAAAATGAGCCAGGAAGTCAGGGATTATTCTCAGTTAACATTTTTCATACTTCACCATTTCAACCAATAATCTAGATCTACAGGTAAACAAATGGCAGTTTTTTCAAGGGGGAAAATATTACTAAGAATGTTAATATTATATGACTAAGTACAACCTTACCATGTTCAATCTGAATTAGAACCACCCATTACACCTCTAGTTGTGTGGCAACGCCTACATAGTGTTTCCAATTAACTTTGTACGTTTTTAATCAGTGACAAATGCATTTTTGTAAATTCAATTTGCCTTTTATTGCAGCACCTATAAAATGCCTTGCAACATTCCGGAACTTTGTGAATGTCTTACTTGTTACTGACATAATGCAGCTGTCGGACCTACAACAAAGGCTAAGGTTTATGAGCAATCTGAATTAGGATGTAGGTTAAGCAATTAAAGTCCAAGAAGAGAAGGAAAAAAGATAACTCCAAAAATTGCACTTGCCAATATCCAAAAATGTTCTGAAGCGCATTCTGCACATACGAACTGTAGAAATTAAAATGTTTAGAAATGCTAAGGAAGCTATGCTCTCTTTTTAACACCCTATCTTGAGAGAGTTAGGTAAGTGGAAAGGTCAAGCAGATTTCATTAATAAATCTACACTATTTGTTTTCTTTTTAATCAGATTCAAATGCATCCTGTTAAAGAGCCAAGTGATTAGATCATAAATCTGGATGTCCTTGAAGATGATGAAGGGAATGCTTATCTGTAAAGCAATCATCACACTGCCAGTTCTTCATCTGCACATTTTTACAGGTGCTGAGAAAATGGTTTAATTTCAAATCACTTGCTAGAGTTGCTGGGTATAAATAGAATATTTGCAGGATTTCCAGTTAAAAGAATAGTTGATTCATTTGTGATATCTGGAAATAAGAGAGTAGGTCTACTTTTCTCTTTCTAAAATTGTTTCAATATCTCTATCTAGTATGTTCAGAATAAATGGGAATTAATATTTCATTTTAGTAATATCTCACAATTCAGTACATTGGACCAACCTCTACATTCATTTACATGCAACCCCATTGAACTCAACATTTCAGAGTTCAGTAGGATCACATACGTGTAGTTGAGTAGAATTTGGCCCCAACATGGTTTCAAAAGTGAAGGGAATCTAATTTAAAACTATCAATTATAATTTAATTTGTAGCAATCCTGATTTTACGGGATCAGGTTCAGCATAGTTATTATACCAGGTTTCTCATTTCTTCATTTTTTTAGGTTTTTTCAAGTTTTTTCATTAATTTTGGCAGAGTGCTTTTCTGATTCATTCTAACACTTTTAAGAAGGTTATTATTGAAATTTCTGCTTTGTGTATTCTGGGTCATGCAGACAATTTGTCACTTACTCTGTTTGTATCCACATTGAGGATTCAGCTATGCTTCTCACTGGACAGCAAATATTACTACTGCAGTGCTAGAAAGAAGTTAGGAAATAAATCTTTTTGGATTTCTAACCTTATGTAAACAATAATAGTGGAAAATAAACTCTCAGATTTATAGACATTCTTACTATGTCTATAAATGAGAGATGCAATAATATTTCACATTGGATGAAACAAGTTTTGCAATTTGTGATATGGCTACTTGACTCTTTCGCCTTAACCTAAATTATGTTTGATTAAGGTGAACTATTTTGATTTCTGTGTTGTTGATCAAAGTAATGCCATAGAGTCGCCATACACATTGGCAGAGCATTGGTATTAGTGAAATCAGAATCTCAGTCAATGAGTGTTTCATTGACTTTAGCGGGAGCAGAACAAGTCGTATACCACATGACAGTGGAACAATACTGTGCTGCGTAGTTACTGTATAAAATCTTCAATCCTGCAAAGGCAAGCATGTTCTTAACTTTATGCTCTGTGAGTAATTCCATTCAAATCAGTGGAGGTACTCGTATGCATAAAGTTAAGCATCTGTATTTCACATTTTATTTATTTTAATATATTTTAAAATCCTTTGTTAGATTCTTCCATAGCTAAAAGGGGACTATGAAAATTATCATTTTAATACATTTTTTAAAATGTATAATCAATATAAAGCATATTTGTTCGTGATAAATTGTCATGGGTCCATAGACTTAATCCACACTTAAAACGAACATATCTACATTTTACTAGACACCATTTTCTTTAATTCAGGTTTCCAGGTTTTATTTTTATTTGTTCTGTTGTCGATCCTGTGACCTCTTGCCCATAAACACAAATATTAACTGAAGAGGTCAGCCAGCCATTGGTGAATGCATGCAGAGAAGATTAAAAGAAACAATACAAAATCCTCTCCTGGGAAAGATCAAATGCCTACTTTAGTGGTTTAGGTTGCATTTACTTGAGTTTAGCCCAGAGGGAGGAGAGGGGGGAATGGGACACCTCCGCTATAATTAACACCTTGTAGTTGCACTCTCCAGTGCTTCAGACAGATTGTGCTCCATTATGGGGTGAAGAAAACACAAATTAGCAGTTGCTCAGTACTTTGAAACCTGAAATCAAAAGTAGCATCATAATTAATACAAGGGAACTAGCATTGCTAAGTGCTTGGGAAGTGGTCTTGAAGGAATTCAGCACCTAACAATAGCTCCATGATTTCCATGAAGATGTGGTCAGCTCTGGGTCTGTTGAGCAATTAGTTAAATGTACAAACAAAACCACTATTTCTGTGCTGATATCTAATAATTAGAGTCAAATCCTTACTCAGGAGTAAGGAGTACTGGAGTAGGCTAGAGTTTTGCCTGAGTAAGGACTGCATTATTTACCCCAGAATTTGGAGCCAAAATCATTATCCATCTGATTGCCTTCTAATTGTTTGAGGCTTCCCGCTCTGTGTTCTTGAAGCTATTTCTCCAACTCCTTGTACCTAGGAGCTCATTCCTTCAGTCAATGTCACAACAAATATTTATTTAATTTAAAATATTTATTTAATAATAAAATAAGTTTTGTTTATATGGACAACTTGGAGAGGGTCCAGTGAAGGAACTCTGGCTCCTTCTCTATTGGTTTGTGTTGCTGGACAAGTGTCTGGGAAATATAAAAGCTGAAAGACTTGCAGCGGTTGACACAGATTTCCTGACACCGCAACTCCATCCCCCAGTCCTGAGCCCTCTCCAGCACTCAAACTCCCTCCCAGAGTTTGCACCCCACACCCTCTCCTGCACTCCAACCCCTTGCCTTAGGCTCATCCCAGAACCCCCTCCCACACTCCAAACCCCTCAGCCCCAGCTCAGAACCTCGAACCCTCCCTACTCCTTGTCCTCTGACAAAATTAAGTGGACCATTATAGGACTAAAGCTTTGTTAATTCTCTCATCCACCTATGGAGAAGTATGTGCAGATGGCCTCATCCCATCAGTCTGAATGCTAGAAGATGGAAATAAAAATAACTAATATGAAGATTTTTCCCCTGTTTGCAGTTTGTACTCTTACACGGAGCTACGAAACAAAAAGCAGAGATCCCCAGGGTCAACCTAGAATTAGCCCTAAAAGATATTCAGTACTGACAGATTACTACATTTCTGTCCCCTTTTGAAACCATAAACCAAATTCATTTATCATGATTTCTGTATATATGTTGCCTGCTTTAACTCTGCCTCTCTCATTTCTTTTTTTCTAGTTAATAAATCCTTAATTAATTTATTACAGGCTTGGCTACCAGCGTTATCTTTGATGTGAGATCTAAGGACTTGTCTCCACTTCCAGGGGATTGACATGCAGCAATCAATCCACTGGAGGTCGATTTAGCTGGTCTAGTTAAAAATCCTTTAAATTGACCACTGATCACTCTCCTGTTGACTCTAGTACTCCACTGGAATGAGAAGCATAAGGTAAGTTGACAGGAGAGTTTCTCCCATCGACTCAGTGCGGTGTAGACATCCCAGAAGGTCAACCTAAGCGATGTCGACTCCAGCTACATATTCACATATTCCAGTATTCATGTAGCTGGAGCTGAGTAACTTAGGTTGATTGAGCCCACAATGTAGACCTGCCCTTGTACAAATTGATCTGAGGTAAATGTCTCTTCTCTTGGGAGCAACCTGAGTATTTTGTGATTGGGGGGGTGTATTTGGCCATTGATCACTAAGTCCACTTGGTGGCAAATTAGACTGGAGAGCCTAAGGGGGACTATCTGACACCGTGGTGAGACGGTTACAGTGATCCGGGAATTCACATTTGTTATAGGGTTGATAAAATCTAATTATAGATCCTACCCCCAGTTTGGGGGATGTCTGCCTTGCTTTTGACATCCTCCCTGAGGTTGGCACTCAGGGTTGTGAACTGTACAGACAGTGTGACGGAGACCTCATATTGGTTCCAGCATAGTGTAGTAGTGACAACTTGTGAGGTCATCTATCCAGAGGATGAAAATATCATCCAGCTATCTCTGGTATATCAGTGGGTTCATGGTGTGTTTATCCAGAAGTGACATAAATATATAGTTGAACAACTTCTTCAAGGTGCCTTCAGTATCCCCTTGAGGACAAGTTAATATCAGCACAGTATATCAAAGCAAATATAAGCAATATAGCTAACTGCCAGAGCTCAAGACTCTATATAAAGCTGTTACTGGACAATGGCTGTATAAAGACCCTCTTCCACTGTAATTCTCGGTATCCACAGAATGTATCAGTGGCATACACTATGTAGTGCTCATTTAAATAATTACCTCTACCAAATACAAATACATTTTATATAATATATATAAACACACAAAAAAATCTACATTAATTTAAGGTTAATCTTCCAGCAGTTCATTTCCTCACAACACCCGTAATAAAAAGGAAAGTTAAGACAACATTCAGACGCATTATTAGCCTGCTAACAGTATGATACTCAGCCACATCAGTACACTAGGACCTGCTCTAACACATTCACTTTCAATTCTCCAATGACAGCTATGCAAGATTCTCTGGTGTGGAATGCTTTCTGACAGAAAACTTGCTGGTGGAGGGAAATCATTAGGGAAAACGCCGACTTTTAAACACTGTCTGAAAGCCAGTATGAGATACTGACCAACTGCAATAAAAGGTGACAAATAACACAAAGATCTTTTAAAATCCTAGACTGAGAAGTTATATTTCTGTTTTCGTAGAGTTTGTCTAACAGAACTGTGGTCTAAACTGCACAATCAGAAACCGAATTAAACATATTTGGAATATACTGTCAGTTTACTGGATATTGTCAGTGATTTGTGCAACCAGGTCACAGCTCTTATTCCAGATAGTACTCAATAGTGGTATTTGTTTTTTCTCTAAATATGATGTTGCTCAGTTAAATCTTTGGGGGATTCACTTTGAAGAGCATAGAAATGTGTGATTATGAATAATGGTAGAGCCAGATTCTATCCTCAGATACTTTACTCAATTCTCATCCAAGTCAATGGCAGCTTGTGGGGAGGAGGGGTAGGTGCCTTAGGACAGGATTTGACTGAAATGATTAGCAATGGATAGTGTGCCCTATAAAGGCATGAATTCTTAAGATTCCTAGAGTTTCATCCTTAGTGATCCCCCTGCTGGTCGTGAAAAATGAAAATAAAATTGCAAGCACCTTTATTTCAATTGGATTTATGCCTGAATAATTCTAAAATTCAGGTGTCTGCAAAGTGAGTCAACTATTCCCTGTAAACTTTTAATATATTAGCTAATTCAATGATAGAATATACTAGAAATTCATGATGTTTTTAAAAATGTATTGTGTTTGACATGTGCAATCTCTGACAAAGTTAATGCAATGCAGTTTATTTTCAAATGGCATCCAAGTATCACAAACTGTCTTTACGGGGGGAAGGGAAAAGGAGAGTGAATTGTTTAGAGCAGAGCACAGAAGTTCTCACACTGGCAGAAAGGAGAAGAAAAGAGAGAGAATGAAAAAAACAAGGAGTTCTGAACATAATAAAATCAGCCATTTTGAATCAAATTCCCCAGCTATGGGAGAGTGGGCATTAAAAACAGTGTGACTGCATAGCTTCATACCCTGCCCCCAGATTACTCACCGACAGGCATAGTCTGAGCAGCCGCATATGGAGATGTGTGCGCCAAAAGACACAGACCATCCCTGACTCCTTGTCCCACTTCAGAACATCCCATATTCTAACAGAGTGCCTATGGAACATGGACCTATGGAGCATGAATCACCTCTGCAGTTTTTTGGTTATGGACCTACGCTCAGCTCAAGGGCTGAATTCAGTCCATGGTCTGTACATTCTGTGTGCCAAAGTTCTCTGTTGGTGTAAATTGATGCAGGGTCACATTACCTCTGCACTCAGCACACACATGTAACGTCCATTGATTGCAATGGAATTTGCATGTATGGATCTAAAAGAAGGATTTGATCTGGAGTTTCTGTTTTAGCACACAATTTGTAAATTTACGTATGCAGGACAGCACATCCCAACACAAGTTCTGTTCATTTAGATTAACAGGTTTGATTATCCCTCCAGTTCACTAGTGTCTGAACAGTAGAACATCCAGACCAACAGCCATCTTTTTAACTAAATCATGGGCAAATTTCTATAGAAAAGCTAAAACAAATGGTTTGAATCCTCCTAAAAGTCCTAACTGAAATAGGTTTGTTAGTCTCACATCAGTGCATATGATAAAGCACACTGACTAAACTGTTAGTCTCTATTCAAGATGAGTTTTGGACTGAGATAATATGCATATGTACAAGACTAAATTACTTTTCACCAAAGAGATATTTATGGGTGTGATCTATCAAGGCTAAAGTGGGGATGTTTATCGTACTCCTGCATGCAGATAGAGAAGACTTTAGATTGTGCATTTTAATCTCTACACTATTAATATTAAAACAGAGCTTTTCAACTGATGTAAACATAAATTCCAAAAGCTTGTGTTTATTATGTTGAGATTTAAAACAGAACAAAAAAATCTGTTTTAAAAATTGGGTGCATTTTTAAAAGAGGGATAAAACAAAAGAGTAGCACGGTTCTAGCTTATTGCCCAGTTAAAACCAGGGGACCACAATTTCAATGTGAGTTCTAAATAGGGAGTGGCACTGTTACTGGGCCCTACATTTTCACAGCTGTTACAGGAATGAATAGTGTCTAGCACATTTTGGGGTTATGTATATGATAGATAACAATAACCACAGGCCATGTTTTCATGGTACAATGAAAATGTGAGCTGGATTACTATTATCATATACATAACCTCAAAATAATGAAAGCTACTTTGATTATTTTTCCTTGTGCTCCAGAGTGCAGTATTTCTCACAGAAAATTCAAGCCACCAGATAAACCTGGGTTAGAATTAAAGTTAAATCTATCATTACATTTAATAGATTAATAAACAGAATCTAAGTTAAATGTATCATTACATTTAAAAATACAGTTTAGAAAATGAATTTAGGCCCAGTTTACTTGTTCAATATAACACTATCAGATCCTGAAATTAGACACTATCGCAGTGATATTTGGCTTGCTACATACAATGTTGAGTCATTGTTTCCACTGCAAACTGTGTTTCTCAGAGTGCCTATTTCTGTCAGACTATTAACTCATCTGATTAGGAGGGATGCTACACAGAGCAGATCAGGCTTGTTAATGAGCTGCCTATCATATCTCTTTTTATTGATGACATTAATTTGTACACCTGAAACCCCTTCTAGTTATTCGTGTTTCATGCACTTTTAATTATTTTTTTTTGAATACTTTGATTCCTCCCCTGGCTTCACAATTAATTTGGTGGAGGAAATCCTAGATATCCCTATTTACAGAACAGGCCACAATGAGTGACTGAAAGATTTGCCTCTCTACTGACAAATTCAAGTGCTTATACATTTTGGGCGGGATGTCCAAAACTACCTCAGGGAATTTGAGTTTCAGGGGATACTGAGTTCTCAACTCTCCTCTGGCTGACTTTGAAAATCCCACCTATAGCTGAAATGTAAAGAACATGATTTAATAGTTTTTAAAATGTATCCTAATTTTAACATTTCATAGAGACAAATGGCTTCTTAAACTGCAAAACAACGCAACCTTTGACTTTGACCCTGACCCATAATCACAAAAGCCTGAGGCACTTTGGGGAGCTGTTCTAGGAACTGGAAGAGCTGGGTATTTTGGCATTGTGGGATGTTTATGAAGATAAACCTTGGGGACAAAGCCAAAGCCATACCTGCTGTAATCCCACTGAGTAATAGTCTCTGGCTCAAGTCAATGGAGTAAATTCCCAGGTGTAATTTAGCCCTTGAGGTCAGTCACTTGACTAGTTTAGAGCAAGCTAACAAATCCCTGGGACATGCTTTTACTGTGCCTAGTATTTACATGTTTCCCTTTCATACAATCAATTTGCTGGAATGCCAATTAGTGGTTAGAAAACAGATTCCAATTTATACTGTATCAACTTATCCCTAGGGGGGATGTATGAGGTAATCAAGAGGAGCAGATATAGGTGCGGAGTACTCCACTCAGAAACAAACAGCTATATGTTGTCAAATAAAAGCAGGCCCAATCCTCTGTCCTTACTCAGCTAAAACAGGCCAGAACATCTTTTCAGACCTCCAGACACCCAGCTACGAAGGTGAATCCAGCACCTGAACCTGCTCAGTCATGTTACTGAACACAGTGCCTTCACCTGTCATCCTCCAAACACAGCCCTTGTCTTGTCCAGGCATGCTGCACAGCCTCCCACCACCCCCTGACCAGTTATGCCAAACAGCACACTGCCTGCAGACGCAGCGTGTGTTTTGTCCAAGGAGAAAGTAATGTCTACACTACAGCTTATGTCGGCAGAACTTATGTCACTCAGGAATGTGAATAAACCACCCAACTGAGCAACGTAAGTTATAGCTGCCTAATGGCTAGTGTGGACAGTGGGAGAAGCTCTCCCACTGATATAGCATCTGCCACTCCTGGGTGGTTTTATTATGTGAACAGGAGAGCTCTTTCCCATTAGCATAGATGCTCTGCAGCAGGGCCAATGCAGCACTGTACATTTAGATATGCCCTAATACTGAACACTTTCTCAGGAGCAGGTAGAGAATTTGGCTTCCTCTTCCTAGGCAGGCACCTGAACCAATTCTACAATGGCTTTTGAAGTCTAACAATTATTATTAGCACATACTGCTTGATGAGTGTTTGTTAAATGATATGCCAGATTAGAACACACACTGACTTCAGTTTTTAACATGCTGCATAAATATGTTTGGGGAAGACATTTGAAAAACAGATTATTTTTCTTTGTATCAAAAATGCAAAGGGGTGACACCGTGATGAGACCAGTAGAGGCAGTTCTTTAACATTTTTTTAATAGTTCTTTGTGAGTTAGGCAGCTTCAGAGTAATCATGGTACGTGAATTACTAATATACTACATCAGTGGAACTTCAATTAAACACAATAAGAGCAGCTTAGACAAACACCTATCAGGGATGGTCTAGATAATACTTAGCCTGCCGTGAGTGCAGAGGACTAGACTAGATGAGCTCTCAAGGTCCATTCCAGTCCTATGATTCTATAATAAGTCATCTGGACCTGAGAACCTGGGCTCATCTACAGACAAGTGGCTGATAAAGGCGCAGGGCAGTTAGGCACCCAGTTCCCATTGGATGTCAAGCTTTGTTGCTGACTAGATGGAGTTCACTGATATTATGGAGACGAGGTTTCTGTTGTTCAGACATAAGCATATAATGTTCCATACCTACACGTTGTCTGTGTATATATGAGAAACTGCATTTTAAACAGCAGTCTATTGTTATGTGTGTGTTTACAGAGAAAACTTTCTTGGCATTCTTCTTCTTTTTCTGATATTAAACTCTATTAACACATTTTAAAAAATTGCATGTGGCTTTGCCATAGTTTTTTTCTTTGCATTTCATGACAGATGGATCCTAGCAATGTAAATATAACATGTTTTACAACAACACCCAGCTATGAAGATCATTTTTAACATTAACAAAACGTCTCACCCAGGAATTCTCATAGTGCTTGAAAACTATTAAAATACACGTGAGTTACCCACTTCGTTTTCCTCAAGCTCAGAACTATAATATGAAGAAAGTTTCTTCAGTTCTTTGGGGACTATTTCTTGAAGCCTGGAGAAAATCCTACCGATAGCACCTGAGGGGTCAGAAGAGGATAGTTCTTCAGTTCCAGTACAGAACCTTGGCAAGGAAGAGCTTCCATAATTCTCACAGTGCTCATTACCTTTGGCTTTCTGCCTTCATAACCGGCATATATTACATCAAGTATATAAATGTTCTATGTGAATTGCTACATATTCTCCATTCTTAGATCCATGTGGCACATGTATGTTGGGAGAAAACAAACACCAGATCCTGGGCCTGTTCCTCTATTGCCTTGTGAAATAATTTCCACCTGTACAAAGTGGATCTCCCCCATTTCCAAAATAGCATGGAGTTGTCAAGGCTGAATCCCCACTCTGTGAATCCGAGTGCAGAAATTAAGGGCCCGCAAGGATTCTAAAAATTAATACTTTCCATTCCAGGCTTGTATTAAACTCCCAAGGTTACAGCTTCTCTCTGACCTTGGCTTGGTAAATGCTGCCATCACCCAAATACAAAAAAAAAAGGTGCACTTGGGGATTCCTCCCTGTGGGGTACCCTCAAGACCTTCCCTCCTCTCCCCAGATCGGGGAAGAGCTGATAAAGAAAACAAAGGAAATTAGCTGTTGCCACCAGCTAATTGAACAGCATATGCACAAACCTTTTAGGACACCAAAAATCCAATCCTGTTCCTTAAAAAGCTAAATTTTGTTTAAAACAAAAAGAAAATACATTTGGAACTTATGCTTTTCCTAGATTTTAAAAGAGCAATTCCAAAAATCAAGCAAAGAAGAGTCCACAAGCCAATAAGAAGTAAAAGAAAGAACCCTAATCACATCTTTTTAGACATTCCCTAATTTTACATATGTATCTGAGGCTCCAGATAAGTAGGTTCGAGATATGAATTGATAATCTATAATCATACCTGGCTTAAAGCTTCTTACGGCATTACTGCTCCGTGTCTCTGCAGCCCAGAGAAGAACAGACAAAGGGAAAGTTTCTTTCTCAATTTTAAAAAGTTCTACCATCCCATTGGCTGTTTTGGTCAGGTGCCCACTTCTATTCTTTTGCCTGTGGCTTGTTAACCCTTTACAGGTAAAGCAAGCAGAGAACAGATCAAGAGGGATTTTTACAGCTAACTGGCTGGCTGGGTGTCCACCAAGGGGAGCTACTCCCGCGTGCTTCCCCTGCCCTCCCCTGCCACCCCAGCTTTCATGTATCACAGTAGTGTATTGCACCCACTTTGGAAATGGGTGAAAAGTGGTGAAATTGTCCAGGCCTGGCTTTTCTGAAAGACAGTCCCCTAATTTTTTTAGTGTTGTGGTTTTAACCAAAGTTGTGCAGCTGAAACAAACTCCAGTGAGTTTTAGAAAACTGCATTTATTAAAATCTCATTCATGTCAATTTGCCTGTGGAAAATATTCCTATTTGCAAATCACACGAAGCGACGTCAAGTAGCTGGATAAATCCAAGGGCCCAAATTCACACTATTACTCCAGCTTTGCCCCTGTATGACTCCACTGAAAGCTGTAAGTAATTTAGCTACCTGCAGACTTCCATTAAGCAAGGAAATAGGTGACTTTTTTAACCTCTATGGAATGCACTTTCTGGCACCTGTTTTGGTAGCATAGGCATATTTTCTACTATGTGGTTTTCTTTTTCTGTTGCATGTGCAGTTTTTATGTGGCTCCGTGGTGTTAGTAAGGACACCATATTCCAGTGCACTGAACTACCATACTTTTACCTTAAGAAATAGCTTGTACTCATCAATAGTTAAGAGCTATGTCTATAATGTGATAAAAGAAAAGAGTTTATAGAGAGAGCCTGATAGTTCAGTAACTACATTTGTTTCTCTGCATTACACTCATTTCAGTGTATAAGTGCAATTTATCTCGCTTCTCCTTTTGAAAGATTCATATTCCCTCCCACAAACTGGGAATCATCAGGAACAGATAATGGCTGTGTCCGGAAGAAGACTCATCTCTCCAGCACCTGCTAGTAGCCATCATCAGTCATCCTCAGCACAGGAAACCTTATTCTGGTCTTTGATGTGCATATGACGTTCAGCCATGTAAGGAGACAGGGCATGTCTTCCTTGTAGGAAAACATTACCAGGAAAGGAATGTGAAGAGTACAGACAAATGTAGTGCCCTCTTTTCCCACAACTGACAGGGCTGTCAGGCGTCTTTGCATATATGTACATAGCCTGCCCCGGGACGACAGACTTGGGCTCGTGGGGCTCATGGTAGCACTGGAAATATAGCTTTGTAGACAGCACTTTGAAATGGCAGCTCCAGCTCAGAAGCCCATTCCCCTCCCTTAGCTTCAGACTGCAAGTTCCAGCCTGACTTGCAACATCTACACAGCTGTTCTGGGATCGTAGCATGAGCCCTGCAAGCCCGACACTGTTGACCCCATCTGGGAGGCTCGCTGCTGCGTGCTGTGTAAATGTACTCAGACTTAGAGAGGTTTGATAGATTAACTCAGTGAAGTTGTAGCTTTTCTCCCATTTTAACCAAATGAATGGAAAGGAAGGATGCTCCTGTGGTTAAGACAATGGACTGGTATACTGGAGATCTGGGATCAGTATCTAGCTCTACCACAGACATGCTGTATGACCCAGGGCAAGTCACTTAATCTCAGTTCCCATCTTCAAAATATCTTGTGTATTTATACTGTAAATTCTTTGGGGTAGGGACTGTCTTTTATCAGGTGTTTTTACAGCACCTAGTACAGAGAGGCACTGTTCCAAAGTCAGGCCTCTAGGCATTACCTGAGTATGAACAAGAAGAAAAATTCTTTGCCATCATTCAGTGCCTCTGCTCTCTGGCCTGGACCTTACCCAAAGAGAACACGTGCAATAAGAAGATAATGTGGGAAAAACAGTCAACTGAACCTCAAACTTTTGCTTTCCGTTCACATCTTGATTAAAAATTTTAGTTTAGTTCTTATCTGTCTTAACTAATTCTCCCATCTCTAATTAAAACTCATCTGAAAATCCTTGGATGGAACAATTCCCTTTGTTTCCTTGCAAGTTTCCTTGAGAGTTGGAGAGTGGTCAAAGTGAGCGGGAGTTCGAAGTAACTGAGCTCCAGAGCATTTTTTTTCAGCAGGAGATGAGAACCAGCACTCTTAGTGTATTAAAAAAAAATCAAATTGAATTCAGACTCATACTTCATCTAGTCCAGTAGCCTGCCTCCAGTGGCCAGCACCAGCTCCTTTGGAGGAAGGAACAAGAAGCTCTCCAAATGGCAGCTGTAGGCTTATCCAACCCCACATCCGGTGAAAGTCTCATCCTATTACTTGGTAGCTAGAGAAAAAACAAAACAACCTTAATCTGAAGCCAGAGATCTGTGTTCTATTACTGGCTCTGCCACATACTTTAGGCAAGATATTTAGGGCCTGAGCCAATGCCCACTGGAGTCAATGGGAATCTTTCCATTGACTTAAATGGGAGCTGGATTAGGCCCTTATCCTCACAATGTCCCAGTTGTCCATCTCCATCAATGATATAATAATATTTTACCTATCCCACAGGGGTGTGGTACGATTTAATTAATTTGCTTGTAAAGTGATTGGAAAGTCTCAGATGAAAGACGTGAAAGGAATACGCAAGTGTGAAATCTTACTGCGAGAGGCACTGCTAAGCAGTTAACATTTAAAGCATGTTCTTAAGTCTCACTGAGGTCAAGTGAATACATGCTTACATGCTTTAGGTTCTGATGAGTAAAGTTCTTACATATATGTACAAACTTAAGCATGTGAGCAGACTCACTGACTCCAGTGGGACTACTCGTGTGCTCAAGGTTATGCATATGCTTAAGTACCTTGCTGAATGGCAGCCTTACAGATATTCATATGCTTAAAATTAAGAACATGCTTAACTGTTGTGCTGAATCAGGACTTAAAATCTTGATTGCTCATATTCTTTCTGACCACTCATACCATACATGTTCAAGCCCAAGAAGTTCTAAATGCCAGTAGTATTGATGATATGAAATGTCACAAGTGACTATCAGTACACTTATAACATAAAAACAAGTAAAAAGGCTAAAGGCAAAGAGCTCATGATAATTTCCAGGAATCTTCCTCACCCAATAACCCACTACTTTTACTTAGCATTGAAATCAAGATATGAATTTGCATTTTGAAACAGTTGTGTTGGTGGTCTCTTCATTCTTTCTGAACATTTAACAATTAGCTAAGCAAACACACATGACTGATTAAAAGAAGAAAGGGAACTCCTTTTATAGGGACCATTAAACTTTAACTACCATCTGGCAGGGAATGATTAGAAAAGATCAGAATTAAGGCAGTCAACACAAATACTGTGTGGCTACCTCAGGGAATTGACATGGATGGAAGATGCTGGACTTGAGGCTATGTTAAGAGACAGACATAGAAGGAAGTGGTGAACTCGACCTTTATGGGTGTTTCTCCAATGGTCACATTCATATCAACAGGAGCAGAAAAAGAGAAGAAATCAGAAACATATGGGAGTAATCAGACACTATCATAAAAGGAAAGTTAAAGCATTATACAAAAGCCACACCATTTTTGTTTCTCCACAAGTCAGGAAGGAAATGTTTATTGTAGAGGTGTGTTGCACTTGGCAGATAGTTAATATTCAAATTAGCCTTCTAGCTTTAAACTGGAATTTTAAAGGGGGCCTGTGCTATATCTTTTAGATGAATGACCTTAGGGAGCATGGACCAATGGTTAATCTGACTGAACACTGGATGTCACTATTTATACACACAAATAATCATTCCGGAGGTATTATATATATGATTCTTAGAACAATCCGGCCTTGACTTTTCCATATTAGTTGAAAGCATCTTTAATTGTCTGTATTCTTGATGTAGCAATCTGTGAGCCAGAGCTTTCCTTCTGTGTACGCTTAGGACACTTTTCACGGAGGATCTTCTGCATTGGTTGAAGGGGTGCCACCTATGGGGCCTGGTTTCCTGACCTCTCCCTCCAAACACTCCACCCACCATCTGCTGCATTGCATTTTGTGCTACACATACTGGGGATGGTGAGGGAGTCTTTGACAGACTCATTAGGATCCCAAACCTGCACCGGCTGTTCCCAAATTGGCTGGATGTCTAGAGTGTAGCCCATATCGTCTCCCTCTACCTTGCCTTTGTGGTTGTTACTGAACAGCTGCAACACATTTCTGCCACAAGCGTTACAGTTCAAGAAGGAGGGGCAATCATCCATGTAAGACAGCTCATGCCTCCACTGAACTGTGGCAGAGAGGTCCTTTTCCTTTGAATCCCCAGTAGCTGTGGGATTGGGAGGCTCTGCCCCTTCAGACACCCCAAACTCCTCTCTCTTGAGGGGAAGCTTTGCATTAAACTTCATAACACCAATCTCAGAGAGTTTTTCTGCCTTTCTGGCCCCAACCCTTGGAGCAGAGGGTAGCTGATCTCTGAGGAAAACCATGCACAAGAGTGCTGATGCTAGTTCAGAGAATGCATTTGCATCATTTTTTGCTTGTGTTATCACCGCACTGTGTTAATTATGGAAGAGTTTTAAAAATCTAATTTAGTTTCTTTCATGTTTTAGGGCTTGGGTATTTTTATATTTATTCAACGTGGTCAATTAAACTAGATTTGCCAGTTTCACTTTCTTGTACTCAAGCACAGTGCTCTTGTGTTTAAAATTTCAATATCACAGGGAAAAAATTGAATTAAAAGTTCATGAAATCTTGCTAGTTATTAGATGTTATAAATACATGTTTATGTTAAAAAAAGAGAGAAAAGGTTATTAGGACATTAAATAATTCTGATTCCCCTTGGCTTTTACTGCACTCAAGAGAGAAAAAAAAATTCACAAAAACATAGCCATGGTAGATATACAGCCTATTTTAAGACCAAAAACTAGTTTTAATTTAAGTGAAAGTGTAAGAGGAAGTTTGCATCTTGACAATACTAAAAGCTGTCTTCTGCAGAGAATAATTCCGCAGTGTCCAAACATTGACAACAAAGTTTCTTCTTGTGGCTTGATTCTGTGAGACACTGAGCACCTCCAGCTGAGCCCAGGAAGATCTCTGTGGCATGTTGTAGGGACAACCACTGGCATTGATTTCCATTTTACCATCCTATAGATTTGCCCCTCAGTGTGGCTGTAGGTCTTGTGGATTTTCAGTCTTCATCTCCCACCCAGCTCACACAAAGCTGCTCATTGGCTTGCGGTATCAGGTCATTAACTTGAAGGTTTAGCTCCTTCCTTCATACGTGTTCCTGCTAGATGCTTATGATTCTATAATTCTTAGTACCTGCTGCTCCCAATGAAAAGTTTGATTCTCATCCCATTGAAATCAATTGTAAAATGCCCATTGATTGCAGCAGGAGCAGGGGCAAGCCATAGGAAGGCAATAGGAGCTGAAGGTATTTGGTATCTTGTGAGCTGAGTTCTAAATGACCTATCATGGACTTTATGCTACTACTCTAAAATTCATGGTCAGGCTGGACTTGTTCCAGCCTTTGGGGCTTTTAGGCTCCGATTCAGCAAAACTCTTATGATCAATTTTTTTAAAAAACGTATTTAGGTGCCTAAAGTTGCAGATAACTACCCATTGCGATGTTCGAAAGCACGTAAGGCTGAGACCCTGAAAGGTATGTAGGCACCTAACATTGAAATAAATAGGCGTACTTAATAGGTACTTAAGCACTTTTGAAAATCACAAAGCAATCTTTAGGCACCTAAGTGCCTTTAAAAATCTGGCCCTTAAGCACATGCTAACTTGAGTGAGACATGAGCACATGCTTACAGTTAAGCTTGCTCTTAAATGCTTTGCTGAAACAGAGCCCTAAATATTAACTGAAAATATATCTAGTGTTTTACAGATGTTTAGTTTCAGGCAGTGTATATATACTTGACTTTTTCCAGCACTACATTAATGGTAAAGTGCCCTGGAATCTGGGCAACGGGCATGAAGAGCCAAATTCTGGCAGGACTGTGCAGTTGATCACATCTAAAAATCAGTGGCCCTTAGGGAAATTGTATGGTTGGAAATTATCTGCCCTGACTCTAGCACTCCGAACCAGCAGAAACACTATGCCACCTATCCTTTTGCCTATGGCCACAAAGAGGCACTGTAGAGTTGGGATTAATGATCATCAAGCAGTGTGATGCAACTGTGTTAATTTAGCCACACCCTAAACTGTTTTCAGCCCCATCCCATGCACACAGTTCTGGCAACAGAAGTAATCTGGGAAGGATGGCGGCCACAATATGGGTCCACATTAATGTTGCTTTATTTATATGAAAGTTGGTGGGGGGATGGGTTACGTCAGTTTCACAGTTCTAGACAGAATTTGGCCAAAGATGTTTTGTAAAGAGGTAAAATTGTATTTTTCTTTCTCCTCAAAATATATTACCGTTTTAGGGGAACAGAGGTCCTCCTGGCAAAGCAATACAACACTGGGAAGCTTCTGCAGTTTGTTTTTAGTTTTGATGCAGGAACCTCTCAAGTATGCTCAGAGTATATAAAAGTCTATGGCTGTCTCTTGTTAACAAGGAGCAGAGCTTTTCTTCTCTGCATGCAAAATTCCAAACATGGAGCCAGATTGAAAGAGAAATACAGTAGACATTTGTGATTTTATAATGCCCACAAGCATCTACAGATGTGAGCCCATGTAATGAAGCATGTGGCCCTAAACGGGAATTATTTGCAAACAGCAGGATCTCCAGGCAGAAGCAATGACGCTTGCTGTGTTATGAAGGCTTCCCCTCTAAAACCATGTTTGGTTAGCACCTATGCCCTGTTGAAATTGGCACAGCAAATTCAGAGTGGGAACAATGCCAGCCTAGCAGATGGGAATGACTGTAGGCATGCCAGAGAACCAGTATGTTCATCAAGTTTGAATATTAGGGACAGATTCAGTCCAAGAATGTAAAAATGACAGGCTGTACACAGCGTCTGTACCTTAGGTTAAAGGAATACACTATGCCATCTCTTTTGAGTTCCTATAGTGAATTCAGCACTGAAACCTGGGAGCTTCAGGACTGTATCAAATACTCTCCACTTATTCAGCACCATCCCTCCAGTGCTCTCAATGCAGTTTATAAATATCAGTGAAGTTAGTTTCATCACCACCCTGTGCCTCCATTTTGGCCCCCAAAATTCAAGGATACCCTTGAAAATTTTGGCACAATTGTGGCCTAAAGTTTGGCCTCCTATACAGTTCTTTAGAGTTGCAGGCAGGCCTGGGTTCCCCTCCCAGCCATTGGGAAGTGGCACAGGACCTAGGGGTGGAATGGAAGACTGTCTGAGGTGGAATTCTGACAGCTTGTCTGGTGGGACTTGAATACCCTGGAAGGAGGGCCGGCGCAGAAGGCTGAGTCAAAAAGAGGGAGCACTTTGAGTCGCAAAGAAAGAGAGGGACCACAATGTGAGCAAGTGATGACAGGGGGCGCCATATACCATGAAAGCTAATTCCCAGACCTAGCCACGTAGCTACACTTGCAGGGAGTGGAGCCCTTTACAGTGCTGCAGCTAGACCTCCTTTCAAAACACAGTCTTCAAAATATAGCTGAAATGGAAGTGATGGATATGGCTTGTGCTTGGCCCTCTAGAGAGGCCGATTTCACCCTTATTGAATAGATTCTGATCTTATGCCACTGCCTTTCAGAGGCATTAAACAGAAAACTTTTGGTTTATCCTTGGAACAACCAGATTTTACCTGAATATGCATCTATGATGTCTTCTGTAGCAAACATAGTTTGGGCAATCAGACTTAAAATGTATTGTTAATCATCTGTATCTGCGTTAAGAATTTTTGTGGCGTATGGTGCAAAGCACGCCATGGAATTGAATGAACAGATATGTCAATAACATTATACCTTTTTGGCTTCCTGAACCAATCTGCAGCCACAGAAGTTCAACTATATCTAGAGGGGAAACTAGCTGATGTTTTATGCTGCTTCTTCATGACAGTTCACAATGAAGTGGTCAGTTTTGCTTGTTACCAGCTTTCTGGAGGGCAAAGTGAATGGGAATCCAGTGATAAAAAAGATTGCTGAACAAAATCATTACAAAAAATGCCAGTTCCATGCAGTGAAACTGTTTGATGTTGCATATCAGCCGCTATTTGTATACGGTACTAATTACAGTCTGGACTGTGTCAATGTAAATTCAGTTCAGGGCTGTTGTGGGCACCCCAGTGAGGAAGGGGATAAAGAGCAACTCTGGGCACCATCTGTCTCAATCCAGTGGATGTGTGAGGAGATAGGCAGAGCTGTAAAAGGAAGGATCCCTGCTTGGTCCAATGTGGCACTCTGAAGGCGTAGGGTTATAACTCAAATATCCCTGGTCCCTGAAAGTAGGGGTTGCTGATTGAGGAAACAGCTTGAGCGCCTTGGGCTATATCTACACTACAGCATATGTTGAGATAACTTATGTTGCTCAGAGGAGTGAATAAATCACCCCCCTGAACAACACAAGTTACACTGACATAAGCACTGGTGTGGACAGTGCTGTGTTGGTGGGAGAAGCTCTGTCATGACATAGCTTCTGCTGCTTGTAGGGGCTGGAGTAGTTAAGCTGATGGATGAACTCTCACCCATCAACTTAGAGCAGCTACATTAGCGATCTTACAACCATGCAGCTCCATCAGTGCAACTGCTCTGCTGTAAACTCTCTAGTGTAGCCAACTCTTGGTTGCCCAGGCCCTCTCAGAAAGGAGAGGAGGTGGGTGTGGTTTTTTTTCTCTTTGGCTTCCCAAAGGCCTAGGACTCTGCTTTTTGTGGGCTGTGGAAGCATGCTGACTCTTTGTTTGGACTATTTTACTCCCCCACACACAGGAGGGAAGGAGCCCTGAACAGCATAGCTAAAGGGCTGAGCCCTGAACTAGGAAACAGAAGCTTAATACTTAAAGGGAAGATTTGAGAGAGAGAACTTACTACAGCTGCAAGCAAGGACATTCTGAATATGTTTACATAAGGTTGTTTATCTATGGTGTAGTTGGAAAATTGGAAGAGATGGTTCCCATAACAGTTTTTGGGAAACATGAGATAAAATTCCTGGTGGATTTAAGTTATTATAGTTTTCTGTAGTATGGCAAATTTTTAATGGAAAACTCAGGGCACACATTAAAATATACCGCATGTTAGCACTCTAATACACTTTTTTTAGGTCCTATTGGAAATTCATCCACTAGGAGACAGTCTGACTCTATGAGAACTCTTCTTACAAAGATCTGTTTGAATTAAGCTTGAACTGAGATCCCAGAGGTAAATAACAATGACTCCTCCTAAAAGCAATAACTGAAGCACACGTAAAATATAATATCAGCTGTTATGTCTTAACAGGGACTAAAAGCAGCATTTAACAAGTGTTGTGTAATGGAAGGTTTGATGTTGTTAAGATCAAACAGCTTGTGAATGCATTTTTGAAAAACGTTCTAGAATGGGTATCATGACATTAACTGCACAATACTCAGGAGACTGTAGGAAGGTTATACTAACAGATGAAAAGACTTGATGTTTGAGAACAAAGAGCACAATCTGAGTATAGAGGAGCTATAAGATCAACTGAGCAAAGATGGGGAGAAATGTAAACGTTTTAAGACAAATATAAAATGCACCTCTGGGTTGCTAATAAGTAAACTTCAGGCTTGTATTAGAAGTCTATGACTGGAACTTAAATTTATCTGCTGCTTTTAACATTGAGAGTCAGCAGTAATCTGAGACTCAGATCCTCCACAGCCAAGACTCACAATAATTACTTTTGAGCATTCCAACACCTGACAAGTTTGGGGCTTGCTATTCCACCCCAGTAACCCTGCAGACAAGAAGAGGAGGAGCAAAAACCTATACTCACCTCTGACTTTAACAGTCCTCTGACTTAATTGTTCTACCCTGAACTTTCAGTTTTGGCTGCACTGTTGTTGTTTAATGGTTTTTTTCCCACAGTTGGGGGTTGGTAGCTTGGTTTGTTAAATGTATTTTCAAGTAACAATTGTTTTGATATAGGTTCAATTAGAACTTTATTATTTATTTGTTACATTACTGTTTGTTGTCTCAAAATAAAAACCTTTTAAAATCCAACTCATCACTGAATAGAAGCCAGAAATCCTTTTACATAAAGGAAAAATAATTCATGGAGTTTAAAAAAAAATAGGCAAAGTCTCACTTCCACCATCCATAAAATATACCACACAGCTCACAATGACATGCTCACCCCAACAGGCTAACAATTGGCTGTACAGCTGCGCATTTTCAGGCATAAGAGTCAAATTAAGAACAGCAGGCATCCTTAACAATATTCCACTGGGTATTTCCATTTTCTATGGGATACCTTGCTGGCTGAACCTCAGCCTCCCACCCATCATTAAGAGTTTCTCCCTGGGTCTCACAGAATACAGCAGGCTACTATAATGGTGAACTCCTCTGCTGCTTCCAACCTATTCCACAAACAGCACCCTTTCCATATCAAATGGCTAAATGCACACTCCTGTATCATTCTGCAACTGCTGACTCATAGTTAAAAAGTTTCTTCCTTCTGTCCATGTATCGGTAAATGGCTTAATTTAACAAGGGACGCAGGAGATACACTGGGTATCCCAGAATAACTGGAGAAATCACACTCCATTAAAGTCCATGGTGTTATCCTGGGGGTAAACAATCCTTTCTCCATTAATGCAAATACATCTGAGTTATAAAAGATCATAGCATCAGGTCTCTTCCGGATTGTCCTGCATTTATGTTTGTAATCTTGCCATAGTTGTCAACAAGCTCTTGGAGCACCATTGCACAATCCACCTTTCTGTTTTTAAATTCTGCACCCTGTTGTGGGGGGCAAATGATAGGCACGTGGGTTCTATCAATTACCTCAGTACAGTTTGGGAACCCCATGACTGCAAAGCCATCAATAATTTCCTAAGCATTACCCAGCTTTATAACCCAGTGCAATAATACCTTTTTAATGGCATCATGCATCGCATAACAATGGCTTCAACAGTTGATCTGCCCATGCCAAATTCACTGGCTGTGAAATGGCAGCATTTTGGAGTGGCCAGCTTCGAAGTGTCATTGGCAACCTACTTCTTCACATTTCTGGGGCAACTGTGTTAAGAAAATGATTGTTAGGAAAATGTAACTTAGAATGTTGTAGTATAAAATAACCTTAGACTTATAATCTCACTCCCTGTATATGTACTATTGACCCCTAGTTTAATATGCATTTTAAACTTGCATTCACCCTGTCACAGATGTGCAGGCATCAGTGTCTAAGTACCCCTAAGTGTTTTGAACCTCCTGTTTACCAGACATGTAAATGAAATAGATTAAGACCAACAATGGATGTAATAGCCATTAAGTGTTCCCACCTGTGTAAGTGGATTGAAAGTCCCCCTCCCTTATCAACACAGGGGTATAAAATATCTACACACATGTATTGAGTTGAGCCAGTTGTTTGGGTGATAACCCCTTCTGACTCCTTATTGCTTGCAATAAATCTTGTTTTTCCAGAAGTCTACTGAGTTATGCCTGTTCTTTGAGGTGTATTGGACTGAACTCCAAAGGAAATAAGCAGTTTTTGCAACAACTGCATGTTGGTATGCTGCTGCAGCTTCAGGGTCAGTCCCGCCCCTATCTCAAAAAGGGTAGTGTGACAGATCCCCAGGGTACAATCTGGAACTGTGGGACTGCTGTGCCCTCTTAACTTTCCAGCCTGGGTTGTCTCTCAATGCTGTGCTAGTGACAAGCAATAAACCCCTCCAGATGCTGAGATCACTCAGTCAGCAACATGTAGGGACTACCCAGCTACGCCGCATGAATGTTCTGTAAGCCACTCATAAACCATACACAGGGAAACACCAGCAAATCCCCCCAGCCTTGTGCTCCAGAAATGTACCATTTAACACTGCTGGAGAGCTTCTCTTGAACAATGCAAGCTCATTAATTAGTTCACCATTTTGTCAAAGGATAGCGACAAGCCCTTGTGGTCTGAGCAGATTCCCCAAGCTCTTTAGACAAACACACCAATAAGGATAAAACACTAAAATAAGTTTTTTAACTACAGAAAAATAGATGTTATTATAAGTGGTAGCCATAAGGGACAGAGATGGTTACATAAGAAACAAAAATAAAATCACAGTCTAAATTCTAAACTTTATCAGACTAAGCAAGATTTGAATCAAACAGGTTTTCTTACCCAACTGCATGTTGCAGGTAGGTTACAGTTCTTAATACACAGGCTGAATTCCCTTCTTAGCCTAGAACCAAACTCCGCAGTTCAATATTTTTGTTTTTCTAGTGTTCTTGTTCCCTTTGAGGTAGGTGGGGGCTGTCACAGTTTCCTATTTATACTTCCCCAGTCCACGTGCATGAAAAGATACTGTCTCAAACAAAAAACATGTGACCCCCCCCCCGCCCCGACTCCATGTGCCCTGCTGAGACACTGGGCCTCCACTGTCTGTGCTTCAGGAGAGGCCACTGGGAGAGTGGATTTTCATTAATGGGCCATCAACACATGGCTGGCTAGTCCTAATGTAAATTTATCTTGGGATTGGTATTTGCTCCTTTGGACTTGGCTACATTTGAAATTTCAAAGAGCTGTTGTCAGGATTGCCTCCCCACTCTGAACTCTAGGGTACAGATGTGGGGACCCGCATGAAAAAAGAAATAACCCCCACAAGCTTATTTTACCAGCCTGGGTTAAAATGTTTTTCCCCAGAACACAAATTCTTTTGTATTTGGACCTGGTACGCTGCCACCACCAAACTAGGTCTAGGGTAGTTTGGGACCCTTCTTTCCCTTTCCACTAACCCCCCAAACTTCTTCCTTCCCTGGGAAGCTTGAGAGAAAAAAAACCCAAACCTCGCCTGATCCTGCAAGACGTGCCCGATCCAAAACCAGGATCTTACACAATGAAAAACAAGCAGTCAGCTTCTTAAAAGAAAGATTTTAAAAGAAAAAAAAGAAAGGAATAAATCTCTTATAACCATCAATAGAACAGCATCTACCATAATCAACAAAAGGATTCAGAAACCAAACCTCTCCCCCGAGGCAATTTTCTCCCACAGTTGATATCTCTGCTGAAGCTTACAATATCAAGAAGCACCCAGCCAACACTCACCACTGAGAACCCTCCAAGTGATAAAAAAAAAAAAGGTTAACTTACTAACTACAGTACTTGATAGAATCTTATAGTTATAGTGAAAGACATAGCTGTGTTCCCCCCATAGCCGAGGTGAACAGAGAGAGACCCAGAGAGAAACTGAAACTTAAAATCCTTTGTCTCCTGAGGAATTTCTCATTGGTCAGTTGTCCACCTCTCAGGTTACCTTTAGCTTAACCCCTTACAGGTAAACACTAATTCTAGGCTACTTCACACTTATGACAGCTGTCAAGTGTGGTCACGTGGGAGCACTAGGAGAGAGCGCTCGGAGCCTGTCCACACTGGAGCTTTAAAGCACTCAGACTTGCTGCACTCTGGGGAGTGATTTTTCACCCCCCTGAGCTAGCAGGTTAGAACACTATAAAATGTCAGTGTAGCCAAGCACTTTGTTAACACTGAAAGGACAGCTATGGGCATCTCCCAGACTCACAACATATTTCAGTAACAAATATACAGCAAACTTCATAACTTCACATACAATGGTATCCATACAATTCAGCAGCATTGTAATGTTCAACAGATTTTGACTTCTCAAATGATACTTCACAAGGCATACTTTGTACAAAACATATAATTATATAACAGTTGCAAATGTCATTCTGAGGTACAGTCTGTCACAGGTAGCCCTTCCCATCCTGAAATTCTCTTGCCACTGCTGGTCATCCCAGGGCAACAGAACATTCCTCTCCCACTAATCCATGCTGGTCTGAGCCCAGACCCAAGCCCAGAAATGGCTCTGCTTTGTGTGTAACTGATTCAGGAACAGCTCCTCTAGTACCAACTTCTTCCTTTCCCCCATCACTGAATCTCCTACTGCTGCTGAAGAAGCTGCTACTGCTGCCACATTATACATGCAGTGGGTGGTCTCCAAAGCTGAATTTGTTCAGCTCTGAGTGCTGAAATACACTCCAAGCAGCCTCTGTGTATGCACGGCTACCGCTATAGCAGAGCAGAGCATTGTTGGGTCCAGGCTGGCCAACAGCAATTCAAAAATGGTGCTAGCCTGCTCGGAAATTAATGGGGTGGAAACATGTTTTTTTTTCAAATATTTGAACTCACCTGGCTTCCCTCGGTTCACAGTGAAAAGAATCCCAAGGTGCACACTATGAAGCAAAGGACAGTAGGATATCCTCTAAGAATATAACACCCTCAGTTCACAAGCTGTCACCATGTGCATGTATGATGCAAAGTGAAAAGTGGAACAGACATTCCAAGTGCATGCTAGTGGTGCAGCTGCATACAGTGCAGAAGACATGCAGCAAAAAAATTCATATACTCCTCACATGTAGACAAGTCCTAATTCTCAACCTGGTGCCTTCATTGAGGACCTGGGAATAAAAAGTCCATCACTGAGCATAACATGCACTCTCTCTGACTCCCTTTCTCTTTCTGTATGTACAACAGTGGTGGGAATTGTTAGTAGCAAACTAACATTTAACATTTCATAACTTAGATTAAACAAGATAAAATGTTCATTAGGGACTAATTACTTTTCTAATTGGCTTATGCAAAATTTGAAATGTTCTGAAAAAGTGTGCTTTTCCTGTTTGGCAGCATTAGTAAAGAACATTGATATGTCAATCTGTAAACTGTTATCCCAAAAAAACTAAGCTAAAACCCCTCATATAGCTATTAAAGTACTAGAAATGGAAATCACTGTGACACTGAAGAGGCAAATCATGCAAAGACTCTAATACATACAGCTTTGTAATCATATTCTTGGTGTAACTAAATTTGTCCCAAAAGGAATTTTACTTACTAAGGGCTTGATCCTGCAAACTCTTAATTAAGTGAGTACTGCCATTGACTGGTCACATAAGTAGGGTTTTGCCAGTTCAGGCCCAAAGTCCTGCTGCATTAGGTTCAAATCTTGTAATGAGTTCTATGGGGACAGCCCTCCTTGCACCTGCAGAGGTCCGCCTGACTTCAGTGGGACTCTGCACACAGGCAGAGGTTCGCTCATGCAGAGCTCACTGCAGGATGAAGGCCTCACTGCTACCAATGTTAGAACTCTTTTCTTCCACGCTACTAAGCTCCATTAGTAAAAATGTCACCACTTAACTATTCAGAAAAAGCAAACAAAAGCTTTAAAACAGAACCTTCCTCTAAGTCTCCTGGTATATTTTATGTCTGATTTGCTCGACCTTTTATAATGCAAGGTGACTGGGGAAGTGATCATTCTTCTGTGTCGGGTACACCAATGTCAATTTCAAAATAATTAATTCGTAGCTTAATAGATTTTAAGGTCAGAAGGAACCATTAGATCTAGTCTGATCTCTTGCATAACATAGGCCATTGTATTTCACATAGCTCTCCCTGTCTGAGCTCAATAACTTGTGTCTGACTAATGTATATCTTCCAGTAAAGCATCCCGCCTTAATTTGAAGACAAGAGGTGAGGAAAGAACCACTTCCTTTGGTAGTTTGTTCCAATGGTTAAAAATTATGCCTTATTTCTAATTTAAATTTGTCAGGCTTTCACTTCTAACCTTTTACTTCTTGCTATGCTTTTCTCCCCTAAATTAAGGAGCCCTTTTAGTACCCAGTATTTTCTCTCCAGAATGATACTTCTACATTGTAGTCATCACCTCTCAATCTTTTCCATAAGCTAAACAGTTTAAGCTCTTTGTCTTTCACTGTATTTTTTGCAGCCCTCGGGTCATTTGTGTGGTTCTTTTCTGCATCCTCTCTAATTTTGTCAGTATATTTTTTAAGATAGACACTAGCACTGTATGCAGTATTCCAGTATCGGACTCACGAAGTGGTGAACAGAGGTGAACATCCCCCTACTCCTCTGCTTACATATCCCAGGATCACAGTCGCTCTTTTGAGCACCACATTGCATTGGGAGCTTATGCTGAGCAACTTCTCCGATATGACTCCTAAATCCTTTTCAGCATCACTGCTTTTCAGTCCCTCATTTGGTTGGTATGAACCTATATGCTTTGTTCCTAGATTATCAAAGTTAAGTACAACAAGTAATTTCATTTTTTTACTGGAAATCTTAGTTCTGGTCTTTGTGCATATATTTTGTGTTTATGTTTTAACTAGGGTAAAACTTCTCCACTATTTTAGGGATGCCCTTTATTTGAGATATATTTCCTTATATCCAGTATCAAGTCAACTTACTCTTCTCCAGCACTTCAACAATCGTGCGAAGACCAAGCACTGCAATGTGAGGCTATGGGATTAAACATTGCAGGGAGTTGTCCCATAAGAATAATAGTTGTGGTTCCTTGGGAGCATTTTCACGGGGACAGAAAGCGAGCACCAAACCGGATCCGGACCTTTTGGACCAGTAAAAGGGCCAGCGCTGCCGTGACCTGGGACAGCAGCAGAACCAAAGGTGGTGTCACTGGAAATGATTTCTCAAAGGAAGACCTAGGAGGCGCCAGGAGCCCGGGCAAGGCAGCTGGGAGAGACTGTGTGCAGGCTCTTCGGGGCCCCGCGGCCCTGGCGCCTGGCCATGCCTGCTTGGCCCTCAGGCCCGGCTCTTCACGGGCATTTCGGTGCCGCACGGCCCTGGCCCCTGGCGCTACGCTAGGAAGGCGAGCGCGGGAAAAAGCGGAACACGGGGCCGGAAGGCCTCAGGCCGGGCGCGCGCGCGAGCGGCGGACGCTACGCCACGGGGGGGCGGAGTCGGGGCCGGCGCACCGAGGCTGCACTCGGCGCGGCTCCGTCCCGCCCCCTGCGACGGGACCAATAAAGTTGCTACAAAGTGAGCTTGGGCGGCAGCGTTTCTCTTCCTCCTCGCTACATCCGGGCGCTTCTCGTCCCCCTGCCGCGCCTGCGCATCCTATCCCATTCAGTCCGCTCGACCTCTGCCGCTTCAGCCGGTAAGTGGGGGGAGGGAGCAGGGGGCTGCTGCGACCCCCCCCCCCCCCATCTGCCTCTATCTACCCGCAGCGCCCCGGCCTAACCGCTCTTGCTCTCGCCATAGAGAGGCGGATTCCAGCGCCGAGGAGGCCCCGGGGACACAGCGCCAGCCCGCAGCCCTCTGCCATGTTCGCCTGCGTGAAACTCGCCTCCTCCCCGGCCCTGGTGAGTGCCGCCGGCTGCGGCTCGGGACCGCTCCCGGGGCGGCCCCGGATCCCCCGCGCGGCCCCCGCTATGCGTCGGGTCCGAGCTCCGGGAGTAGGGGGCGGCTGTGAGGCTGCAGCGGGAGGCGCAGTGGCGCCTCCGCGGGCTGCAGAGAGGCCGGCCCCACCCCAGAGGGTTTCCCCAGCGCCCTGCTGCGGGAATCACGGTGCAGCGAGTGAGCTGCTGTGGGGAGCCGGGTCCCACAGCCCCTTGCTGTAGGCCAAGTCCCCGCTCGTTCCGCGCAGCCTGGGCCCCGCGGTGAGAGGCGATCCCCCGCCCCGAGAGCTGCGCGCTGCTCCTGAGGCCTCGCGCCCGCTCAGCCCCGTGCTGTAGGTCAAACTCCAGCTTGTCGCTTCCGCTGTGCAGAAGCGAGACACCCCCGCCGCCAGTGCCGGGGATCACTCGGCACAGCCGGCGCCCTCTCCGTCGTGACACCAGCTGGGTACGAGTCAGCGTGACCTTAGAGCGCTGGGAGCCCAAGGACACCAGCAGGCCGCGCTGGAGACAGGTTCATTCATTCCTGAATTGCTAGGTTTAATTCTGGGTGTTGTCTCTGAAAACTTACCAGTCCCTTCTTGCAGCGTAGGGAAGGATTTTTAAGTGCGTTGCAGTGGGTTTTTGTTACCTCTGCAAAACTCAAGTTTCTATGTAATTTTTTTTAAGCTCTAAAACATGAGGACAGTTACCCTTTCAAAATGAGATCTGAATTATTCTTGCAGACCTTTGTATTTCACTGTTCAGCTGTAGCATGATACTCACATGAGCAAGTAAGAAGCACTACTTTTAATGATGTAAAGAAATGACTAGCAATTTGTTTAGGGTTAGTAATGTTCAGTATCTTGCTTTCATTTGTTTCTAAAACTAGATGTTGCCTCACACTTTTGTTTTAAGTGTGATATATCTGATAGCAGTAGTAAAACATTATGTGCTCTCAATATTACAGTGCTGCTTAGCAGTGGCTCCAAATAATGCATTAGCATGAACCTGAGTATTTGACATAAAAGAACCCATTCCAGAAAAGGGTGCTGTGAGTTAGGGAATCAGATGATGAATGGAAGTTTTCTTCATATCTTGCATTGATTTGGCTAGATATGTCAACATCTGCAGATTGTCAGTGTCCAGCCTTGATCTTAAGATGAAAGTCTTAAGGACTAGGAAAGTCCTTGATCTTACAAAAAATCACTATTGAAAGTCAGTATAATTATGTAGAAATATGTTTGTGGTCAAATATATCATTTTTTCTCTTACAGATGCGTGCAGGATTAAGAGTCTTGTACAGACCAATTTCTGCATCAGTGTTGTCTAGGCCAGAGGTCAGGACTGGAGAGGTACCTAATAAACTAAACTCTGTAGCTTCCTAAACTCTGGTGAGCCCAAGTGTTCTCATCCTAGTTTTCACATGTACTTTACTAACTAAAATATTGACTGACTGTAACAGATCTGTAAAGGGTCATCTAATACATTTTCTCCCATCAAAGCTACAGTCCATTATGTTCGGCAAGTAATGTATAGAAGACTAAACTTCTAGTCACAGACTCCAGTAAACTCTTTAACCCTTCTGGTGTACTGTATTTGTAATAGAACTGTAGAATAACTGAGATCTTCCATAGCTATTTTGAAGTTTAGTTTGTCTCTGTATTTAAACACTTTTCATGTTTGTTTCTCAGGGCAGTTCAACACTTAATGGAGCCCAGAATGCTATCTTCCAGGTAGCACTTAGAGAGTTCCAGACCAGTGCTATCAGCAGGGATATTGACACTGCTGCCAAATTTATTGGTGCTGGTGCTGCCACAGTAGGAGTGGCTGGTTCTGGTGCTGGTATTGGAACAGTCTTTGGTAGTCTAATCATTGGTTATGCCAGGTAATCCTTTTTTAACTATATCACTTAAGTTGTATGCAAACCTATTTAATGATAAACTTGAAGATGTATATTGGTAGCAATGTTTTGGAAAAACTTCCACTAAAACAGTCAGTGTGCAAAGTTGAAATAAGGCCCCTCGACTAATTCTTCTAACATGTTATTCCCTTGGAATATCAGGTAATGGCATACCAGGCACAAGTGCTGAATTTCTAATATTGCAGACTTCAGTATATGCCAACCTTATGTTTGCATATACTTCTTAAGGCAAACCAACTACAGCTAAATCAGTGTTTTGTGTTCTTAAGTACTAGCTTCAACTCTGAGACCCAAAACCCTTTGTAGGGGACAATCCTACATTAATAGAGGGACAAACTGGATGGTGATAATATTTATCTTGATCCTGTGCCTCTTTTAACCCAATGTTCATGTTTGTTTTTACGAAGTAAGATTGTTTACAGGGCTGTAGCAAGAATCTTTTACTTAATATTGCGCCAAATGCAGCTTTATTAGTCACTGCAGTAACTGCTTCCATGGTAACCAACTAATATCAGATAAGCGATTCCACTGTTGGAGCTTGAGAAGTAGAAACTCCTTTAAAGAGAGAGATCTTAGTTCCCTGTGTTCACAGTTTGTTTCCCCTATTTCATTTAATTCCCATACAGTAGTGGACAGCAACTGGCACAGGCATGAAATTACTTCTCTAGCTGTAGAGTTCCTGCTTTCTCTCCTTCCCTCTCTTCAAACAAAAATACTTAAACACCTTAACTTGTTTTAATTTATGGACTCTCTTATGAAGTGTCAACTTGGCATTAAATGCCTGGTTTTATTTCCCATTCAGGGAGGAAAAAAACGTTCTTCTAAGCAAACTACTGTATATACTTGGTCATAAGCCGGTTCGTTTATAAGCTGACACTCTTCTTTTCCCCCTCCCCCAATGGATAAGTAAAAATGGAAAATTTTTATGACCATTCATAAGCTGATCCTTTAATTCAGAGGTCGGCAAACTTTTTGGCTTCCGGGCCATCAGGGTAAGCCACTGGCGGGCTGAGACAGTTTGTTTACCTTGAGCGTCTGCAAGCATAGAGATAAACCTAAGTGAACAGTGTCTCCTAGCCTGCCAGCAGCTTACCCTGATGGGCTGGGACAGCAACTGGTGGAGGAATATTTTTCTTTTTTTTTTTTTCTTTTTCTTTTTTTGGGGGGGGGGCGGGGGGGTTTGAAGCTGGGGGTCAGGAGAGCAACCCCTGTGACCACCCCCCATATGACCCTGCCCAGGGCCCCACTATCACCATCCCATCCCTTCCCACCTTGGCTGGGGAGGATGTCTGGCCTGGCCGGAGCTGCTCCAGCAGGCTAGGCTGCACAGCTGCAGCTTTATGCGCCAGCTCCGTGGGTGCTCTAACCAGGGCTGGAGCACCCATGGGGGGAAAAACTGGTGGGTGCTCTGCACCCACCAGCAGCTCCCTTCCCTAGCTCACCTCTGCTCTACCTCCTCCCCTGAGTGTGCCTCAGCTTCCTGCTTCTCCTCCTCCTCCTCCCCCTCCCTCTTTCCAGGGAGGAGGGGGAATGCGGCATGCTCAGTGGAGGAGGCAGGGATTTGGGGAGGGACTTTAGGGCAAGGGTGGAGTCAGGGTGGGGTGCGAGCACCCACGGATGCAGAGAAAAGTTGGTGCCTGTCGCCTCAGCCTGCTCCAGTGGACTGGACCTGGCCACATGGCCACAATGTGCTACGGTGGGTGGGGCCGGGTGGCGTGGCTGCAGCCTGCCAACCCCAGAGCTACAGCTGCTTCAGAGGCTGGAGGAAGAGCAGCGTGGCCAGAAGCAGAGACTCTGGCCCTGCCTCTTCCCTTCTGGCTGTGCTGCCCCTCCTTGCCCCCTCTGTTGGAGGAGGGGTTGTGTCCCACCTCTTCCCCCCCACCCCCATACCCATTCATAAGATGACCCTCTTCTCTGATGCTTCCCTTTTTTTTTACAAAATAAAATTAGGCTTATGAATGAGTATAAATGGTGGTTACTTTAAAACAGTCTTTTTGTAGTTTCAAGAGATAAAAACTGACATTTGTACTGTTTTTGTGGAGAGTGTAGGGGGACAGGGAGGCAAACATTACAAGGTACTAATCCATAATTGCTTTCTACTCTCTTCTTTCCACACTTCCTCAAGGATACTCAGTTGCAGTTTTGTAACACTAAGGAGGCTGACAAACTAAGGCAGAAATAGTTGAGTATTATAGGTTATCTGTAAGCCACCTAAACATTACAAGGATGTTCAGAATAGTTCTGGCGCCTTGGAATGCTGAATTGTGTGCATTGCACACCAGTGAAATTAACCAGAGAAATCTTAGGCTGGTAGGAAACTTCTGCATATGAACGTCTCTCCATTTTATTTCTGTCTACAAAAGCGCTTTTAGTTTTGCATTTGTATAGACAGGGCCTTCATGTTTGTAATCTTGTAATTGTGCAAAATGTCATACCCAAACATGGGTATATTCATATGCAATGTACACAATTTAAAGCCAGTCTTAGCTTCATGAGAAGTCATGATTGTATGGTGAACTCTGTTAACATTTGTGTGGGTTTGCTATGTGTCTTCCCCGCTATAGTGGGAATCTATAGCGTGAAAGTAATTTTAAAATCTTTAACTACCCCTGTCAGATGCATCAAACTACATTATCATAAATTCTTTATTTGTTTTATATATATACACACAATCATGTACTGCATGTTCTTTTTTAGAAATCCGTCTCTGAAGCAGCAGCTGTTCTCGTATGCTATCCTGGGATTCGCCCTGTCTGAAGCTATGGGTCTCTTTTGTCTGATGGTTGCTTTCTTGATCCTGTTTGCAATGTGAAGAGATCTGCTGCTCCTAATGTTAGCATTAGTAAACTACAAATGTAATTGTATGTATTTTACTGAGGCTCCCAAAATGTTGGTGTTGTGGAAACGAACATTATTTCCAAAGTCATTTCATTAAAGATAATAACTTTAACTGTCTGACTGTGGCCTTCATTTATTAATTTAACACTTTGGATATGAATTTTTTTGGGGTGAGGAGGATGTTAATGTGAACATAAACTGTAAATGGAGCCTATACTGACCTGCAGTCACCACAAATGTCTCCTGATCCCAGTGGATTCACATGGAGTATAGGACCCTGAAACCACAACTTCAAACAGAGTGCCATGAAGTTTGAAACGCCCATTAAAGGCTTTCTCTATCTAGTCACTGCATGTGTCATGTCAATTTTAATTTGAAGTTTGATGCATTTGTCATCTTTCTGGTTAAAGACCACTAAAATAGCCTGCTAAGGCTATTAGTGACCTTATGTGTATGAAATACTAATGACTTTTGAAATAACATTCAGAACCACAATTAAACTTTTAGACCTTCCTCCTCTACTAAATCCATTTTGTTTCCTGTTCCCATGTTCAGTTCCGTATCTTCTTTCATCCAAGGATCAAAATTGGAGTAGTCAATAGGCAGATCAAATTTGGACTGTCAGATGTTTCTGAACAGACCCTGAAATTTCTTTACTTATTTTCTCTGGTGTCTTGACTTTATCTTGGTCAAAGTCCAGTCATTTGGACCTTCATAAAAAAAAAAGACTACCCCTGATCTAAATGCTCAACAAAATCTGGTAATGCTGCTACTTTAAGAAAGTCACTGTCTTTTCTAAGAGTCCTGTGCATCCAGAAGCTTGGCCTGTTTCAAGCCTCACTGCTCGAAAGTGGTTCTGCAGTCCACTCTCCTCTATACAAATCTTGGTCAGTCTTGACTAGTGTCTCATTCTTTTAAGTACCAGTTTACAAACTAATTGGGTCGGAATTGACTTTATATAGGAAATCTTTAAAATACCAGTGTGTGGTGTTCTGTAGTGATTCTGCTTTAACAATATTAATAGGGCTGATGACCATATGCAGTTTTGCTTTTCTAAAGTAGTGTACATTTTTTTCAGTCATCGTAAGAGATCACTTTCTCAAACTACATGCATTCTTGGTGGAGGAGAGCAGCGTGTGGGGTTTAAGTTAGCACCATACTTCATGTACATGTGGGCTAGCTAACTTTAATTACTTAAGGCTACTACTTGCTGTGACAAAGTAATTTGCATGGAAGTACAGAAAGTCCCAAAGAAGCATAGCAGTGTAATTTGAGCTGGTGTTAACCTGTATACCAGCAGTTCTCAAAGTGGGGGTCGCTGACTGACTCCAGGGGCTTGTGAGCTCATTTTGCCCTAAATGGCTGCTGAATTGATTACTTCCGCATTTGGCGCCTTTTAGGCAGACACTGTGTTTTGGAGAGCGCTAAGAAAAGCAGCCAAAGTGATTGCAGCTTTTCAGTGAACATACAAGGGTTGCACCACAGGAGACTTAACTGAAAAAGGGCCACGGTTCCTCAAAGTTTGAGAACTGCTGCTGTACACCAAATCCTGTGGCTGTTTGTTAGATTTATGTATACAACTCCACATTTTCTTTACCATAAACACTACAATAATTCAGTTCTAGATGCATTGCTAGTTAGGATGAGCTGTAAAAGAAAACTGAAAATTCCAGTCAACCTTTCAGATGGCAGCAATATTAAATAAAAGCATGAAATCCTTTACCTCTCACAGAAGGTGTATTAGGTAGCAACAAACTGCTAAAGGCTTGGATCATCACAACTCATTCTAACCTCCCACCAAGAAAAACATTACTAATGTTCATATTAAGCTCTGTTTCTGAAACTTCTACCTGTTGCAAGTAATCTAAAATAGAATTTATTGGAGTTTACTTCCAACTAGGTACAATCCATTATTCCCCCTATTTAATCAGCTGTCTTGTTGCTGAAAAACATTTAAGCATCAAGTAGGCAGCAGAAAAGTCTTTGACATTCAGAAAGACTATTGTTTAAACATATCCCTAATATAAAAGACAAATTGACCACTTGTAATTTCAGTATTGAAGTAAATTTTTTTTCACTGTTAGTAGATACAGTGGCAGCTTTTTGCTCTGGAGTAACATGTTTTTGTATGTGCATGTTCTCCTTCAATATCATATCGTAAGCCCTTTGTTAAGCCTCTAGGCATCTTAGCATTGAGTATATATTAACTGTTTAAAGTACACAGTAAGGGAGTCTTACCTACACACCACTTAAGAGGTTAATGTAGGTAGGCCTAAATAGTCACCTACCTTCTGCAACTGGAAGAGGTTTGGAGAGGGGATACAATACAAGCTTTAGGAGTCAACACCTGCCCCCTTACAGTGATGAGAAAAAGTATGTGTGGTCGCCTCTCCCAAGACTTGCATGGTTTGGGGATGGTGGTAGAGGGAGGCTAAAATGTCTCTGCAGGCTGCTGAGAGCTCTCTGACATAACCCTTTGGTGGGAAATAGGAGCTAGCTACTGTCTGAAACAAGACAAAATGTAATTTCTGAAAGATCTAGTGTGGCAACTTTAAATGCCATTGTTCTACTTATTCCTTAGATTTAAACTGAGTAGCTCAATGAACCATCATTTTATGTTATTTGCTAAGTAATAATGCATGTTTCTCATTTGTATCGTGAAATGGCAGCGGGGGGAAGAGATGGTGGCATTGTGGTTAACAAACCCAATATGTTAGGGATTGTACACACCCAATACAAAACCACAGACTCCCATTAGAAAAAACTGTTGAGATTCTTTGGGATGTCAAATCATGTACCTAGCTGATCTCAAATAAATCCACCCTTTCCCATGAAGATAATCTGTTATCTTGAGTCCAATATTCTGTTTGGGTTATCGGGGGAGGGAGTGTAAAATTCAGGTTATAATGTCAACTTGAGTGCAAGTTTAAAGGGATAGTGGTCAAGCTGATTTTTTTTATGGACTTTTTTTTTTAATAGAGTACTCTTGGAAAAAAATATGGCCTTAAGAAATGTTTTTTAACAAGTGGTTTCCTTCATTATTATTTGTATTGCAGTAGCTAATAGTCCTCGTCATGGATTAGGACCTCAATTATGCTAGGCACTTTACACAAAGAAAAAAGCAGTCCTGGCTTTGCTGTTAATATTTAGAAGGGTCTTTTTGGTGGACCCATATGCAACATTACCGAAGATGCTTGCAGACACTCCTCTTCCTGCATCTCCTACTCTTTTATCTATGTACATGTCTCTTTGTAGCCCCTTCCATTTAAATTTACTGATAAATACTCTTGCAAAGCTCTGGGTAGATAATGTGCTGTCAACCAGAGAAACTGATTATACAACTAATGAGAGAGACAAGATGGGGGGGAAGTAATATCTTTTATTGGCCCAATCTCTGCTGGTGAAAGACAAGTGTTTGAGCTTAACTCAGAGCTTTTCTTCAGGTTTGGGAAAAGTACTCGTATCACAGCTAAATACAAGGTAGAATAGATTGTTTAGCATAAGGAGTTAACATATGTTGTAATAGACAACTCATCACTTTCTCTTGAATGAACACTACTGCAGTAACAGGACAAAAAAGGAGGCTCAGTGGATTATAGATTGTTTTAATAAGCCATAAATTCAATGTCTTTACTGCGTCAATGATTTTTAGTCTAACAAAGTTGTGAGTTTAAATTCCCAGTGTTATGCAAATTTTCTTTGAGAATGGGGGCTGCGAGGTCAGATAATTGACTAACTGGAAAAAAAAATCAAACATTTAAGTCTTTAACCTCAGAGGAATTTTAGGTGCTACATTTGTATCTACTATACAGTATAGTTACATTTTTTAGATGGAAATATTATTTCAGTTGACAATGACACATTATGGAGTGCTTACTGCCATTTAATTATCAACAAGCCTCAGACACTGCAATAAGACTATTAAATGTGAAATATAGATGTGATTTTTGCATTGAATTGAGCTGTTGCTTCAGGTATAATTAAAATAAATGTTTACATAACAAAAGGAAACAGTTTAAATTTATATCAGTAAGTTTTTTCTGCATTGTTTAAGGGCATAAACATTCTGGTTCAAAGAACAGCCTTGTAAATGACTATTATATTGTTTTCCCCATTGCATTTTAGGAATCATAGTCTGAGGAAATTTCATTGCCCTGTTAACTGTGTGACTCTCACTTATGTTAATTGGATTTTGGTGTCCACAGTATACTAAACTTTGTTCTTGTGATAATGCCAACATTTTGTTTTATGCATACTTTGCATTGCAAGTAGTTTTTATTAAATTTAATAAAAGTGTAAATCTTATAGTTGCATTTTAAGGAGCTATAATTCTGATATTCAGCACCTCTGTTTTGCAATCAGCAATGTTTAAATTACATAACATTACTGCTTCATTTATAAAGCTTGCCTTACTGTCTTGGATCCACCACAAAGATGCTTTTAGTACTGCTGAAATTTTCTAATAAAATTGCAAAATGTTTTAGCTAATTATTGTATTTTATTTAAAGGGACACTGTCAGCTAAACATTACACTTAAGATTGGATTGAAATTGGAATTGCCAGTATGTTCAAGTATTACCTAGGAATTTAATAAAGATTAGAAGAGAACTATATTTTTATAATGTTCAATTTATTTATGCATTAAAAGCATGTTGTATATAATCATTTTCACAGGTTTACCACTGTCCATTTTCCATATTGCTTGTGGGTTTTTATACAGTAACATTGGAGGAAAAAAACATTTTTCATAATAGGAAAATATTGTTGCTAAACTAGAAATTGTCAGATGGTTCATAGTCAAGTACAGTTTCCTAAAATACTTTAATTTTTAAAATTTTTTTAGATATTTCAAATGATCAATGTCTTTTAAGCGCACCCATATTTGCTAATAGTATTTAAAGTGTGCAAACTGCATTTATTTTTCTGCTTTCAGTGTTTTGAAATACAGTACGTAGCATAATTCTTACCGTATAATTTGCTTTATGATAGAGTTCTTTATGCTCAATGTATTACCATGTAAAATGATAGGTTCTGGTAGTATACTGATTGCAGACAAAGTGGTGGCAGGCATTTTGTGCTCTGTAACAGCTCATATTCAGCATAAAACATACTGGTTATGACTGGCATTCTAATCCCTTCTCTCAAAAGTGTTAAGATTTTTAAGCTGCCAACTACAATAGACAGCTGTAGGAACTGAGTATTCTGGTAGCATGAGGTTACAGCATCAGCACTGGCTGTGAGACAGACTTTGTCTTCACTGCAGTCTAATTTTGAGTTGGACATTACAAGTCAGTACAGCATGACCACGCTGCAAAACAGCAGTGGAGTACCCCACATATGCAATCACACACTGCGTCAGTACTGGTGCTGTATTCAATCCTGAAATACAAAGATTTCTGGGTAGATACCCTAAGAAAGTGAACCCTGGGTATGTGGAAACATATCTGACCTCTTTGGAGATTGTTGCCAGAAATGGTTTAGGCCCACAAAATTGCCAGGAGACAGGCTGGTGTTCTGGGCTAAAACCCTCAACAGGGAGTGCAGCTGAAGGCCCTAATTAGGGCAGTCTCAGTGCAATCTACTGGGCCAGATGGAACCAGCTGGAGTGAAGACTGGGGAAGGGTATAAACCCAGGGAGGAGCTCAGAAGAGGGAGGCTAGTCAGGCAGGAGGATAGGAGGGATCTAGCTCTGTTTCTGCTGGCTGACACAAGCCACCAGGGGACCCAGTTAGGGGTCTGGTTTTGGGGAAGTGGGGACTGTGTAATCACTACATAAAAGAGCATGGGTGAAGCACCTGCAAAGAGTGTCTGAGACCCTTTCTTTGGCCAGCCTAAGCATAGGGCGTAGGGACAAGAGGAAAGAAACCTGTGCTACCCTGTGACACTTGGCAAGGAGGTAATCTGCTTAACAACTGGGACTGACAGCTGTTTTTTATTGAAAGAATAATTCTTTGGCATGCCTTTGCAGCAGCTGCTACAAAAAGATTGTGGAGGCAGCATTGTGCCAGGGGAAGCCAGTGGCTTGGTGATACAAGCACAAGGCAAAAAGGCCAGCACTATGCAGATATGGTGGCATGGACCCAGCAAATACTGTCTTTCCTGGCAGACATCCCCAGGCACATTAGGCAGACTGCTGCTGCTAGATCAGTGCCACAAGCACAGAGTAAAGAATCAGAGGGGTAGCCGTGTTAGTCTGGAATTGCAGAAGTGACAAAGAGTCCTATGACACCTTAAAGACTAACTAAAGTATTAGAGCATAAGCTTTTGGGTATTAGCCCACAAAAGCCTATGCTCTAATACTTTATTTAGTCTTTAAAGCACAGAGTGGTGGGACTATAGTGTGAAAAACAGGATAACCAGCAGGGTCAGGGTCCAGAGCTTTTGCATGAGGAAACTACATTTATGGAGCAATGCAAAGCGCTCACCCCAAACCTTGTGTACCAGAACATCCAGAAGAGAGAGGCAATAATAATCTGGAATCATGTTGCTATTGCCTTGTGGAAATTAGCAACCTTGGATTGTTATAGATCTGTCATTAATCAGTTTGGGGTTGGTTTGCAAGGATCTCTACAGTAACACACAGCACTTCAAATGGGAAATATTCCCCTCTAAAATGCAGAATTTGAATGGATGATGTTTCCAAAACGTGCAGGTGCTGTTAAGGCTACACATCCTATTCTCCCCTTCTGGAGCAAACGAGTACTTGTGAGGAAAGAATACTATTTCATTATGGACCACTATAGACATCTACATAGGATGCAATAGCACAGGAGGCCCTGATTCTAGGGCAGGGGTAGGCAACCTATGGCATGGGTGCCAAAGGCGGCACGTGAGCTGATTGTCAGTGGCACTCACTCTGCCTGGGTCCTGGCCACTGATTTTGGGGGGGCTCTGCCTTTTAATTTAATTTTCAATGAAGTTTCTTAAACATTTTAAAAACCTTATTTACTTTACATATACAGTGGGACCCTGGAATACCGCGCCCCGCTATAGTGTGAATCCGCTTATAGCATGCTGCGCAGCTGGTTCCTGATGGCGGCGGCCGCTGCTTTGATGCAGCAGAACCCCGCAATATCGCAACCCCGCCATTATCGCGATCGGGGTTTTTTGGAGCCTGATCGTCGCAGTATTGCGAGGTCCCACTGTACATTACAGACATAGAAAAAGACCTTCTAAAAATGTTAACATGTATGACTGGCACATGAAACCTTAAATTAGAGTGAATAAATGAAGACTCGGCACACCACTTCTGAAAGGTTGCTGACTCCTGTTCTAGGGGGTTCCGGAGATCTGGTCTGATTCAGGTTGGGCTAGCTAGTACTTTATTCCCTCCTAGCCACACCATCATCTGTGGATGTTTTTCATCACTGATTTTGGATGAGCCAGCTACCCTCTACTGTACTAGCTGATGAAGGCTTATCCCAATTTCTGCCATAAGGGAAGGAGATAGTACTACTAAATACTGAGCAGGTGCAGGATGGTGGTGAAATGTGCCTGTGGTTGGCTGAAGAAAAGATGGTGCTGCTCATGGATTTGCTTGGATTGTAGTGTGTATGATGTCATATATGTGATATGGATGTATTGTGTGCTTTGTAACATATACGTGGGTAAGAGGAAATATTTTGGGCAGAATGGATTGAAGACAGCCAGAGCTTACAGACAACCAACTAGTAAACCTCTTCATAGTGATGCAGGGCTCATTACAGCTACGATCACAGGGCATGCCTTTGGCACCCCTGAGCCTCATGGAGTTTATTGAGGCTGGTGCCACACTTTGGCCAGAGGCATGAAATGAAATGCAATGTAGGATGATTTTTGTATGAAAGTGGACATGTCAATTTCAGTTTGTTGCAGTTATCCCAGACTCCAGTATATGGCTAAATAAAGCTTTATTGAAGATAAACAGATTTGGGCAGTCCAGCCAGCATTACAAAGTTGAAAAGAAGTGCAGAACATTAACAGGTGTAAGCAAGAATATAATAGTGCAAAATATTCAAACAGCAAAGAGGAAAATAAACTAAAAATATTGATGTGCATTGTTACATCTAATGGAACTATACATCATCAAGGTACCAGTTTGTTCCCCTGCACAGGAATAGGGGCAGAACACAGCAGCTACTGCTAATAGTGTGCAGTGCTATGGCTCATTGACTTGCTCTCCCACACCCAGACTTGTACATATGCTGGAAGACATGGTACAATGGAAGTGAAGTGACGGAACTGGACAGGTGGGTTGAACACTAGAGCTTGGAATTGACTGGCTGATGATCCCTAAAAGTCTCTCAGAAGTCCCTTTGAAATGCCATGTCTTGCTCCCTCATCTCTCTATCACGGTAAAGATACTGTGCTACCATTTCCTTTTCAGCCAGAGTTCTCATATCCTCTGACACTAGGTCCCTTTTTTCCACTTTGCAGCCATCCGTTGGCCCTCCTGCTGTTGCTGAACTCCATTTTGTGATGCTGGTCTTTCTGCCTGGAGAGTACCAGGTCTTCTGTTGTTTGGCCCTCAGGCTTTATAGCCATTAACTCGCAGAGAGAAGCCTCTTAGGTGTCCTCTCCTCCCTCACTACATTTGAGCCTCTCTTGAAACAAAACAAACAAAAAATCTGAATGTGTGTGAGTCCCAACTTATTTTTACATCCTTTCTGTGTAAATTGGGAAAAGAAATTGTAACTTTTATATCATGCCATTCCATTAACTGCCTTGCTGGGATTGCTAGCTTCTGCCAGATTCTAAGCTTTGTTAAAGCACATTTTTTTTTAAAAAAAAAATGATGAGTACTAGAATCTTCCCACTAACCAAATTTTCACTGTAATGGGGGAAACTTTTCTTGAGAAGTGGGTGGAGAGATCAGGCCTGATGAAGCAGCAGCACTGGTGCTTATTCCAACCTTGGTCTAAGCTGCTGTGGTGTTAGGTGATGTGGTCCTGCCGGAGATCCTGAGCTAGAAGGGAAGAGAGCAGATATTCCAGAGCTCAGCCTGGAGACCTTCTCATTGTGAAGGGGAAATCTTTGTATCTTGTGGTAGCTGAACTGCAAAATGGCTAGAGGGGATTTGGCTACCGGGGAGGCAGACAGAGAGGCAGTGAATAAAGACCTTCATTGCTTCTCCTCAGAGATTGCTCTGCTTTCTACACAGCCAGATCTAGGCCACTGTAGCAGGTATTTAGCATATGGTGGAGCAGGATATATTGGGGTTTAGCATTGGCAGTTCTTGCTCCTCATCTTGTCCTTGCTGCTGTCTCTCCTGTTTTATATGTTCTTGCCTCCTGTCCCCCACAGAGGTTTCTGGACCAATTTGTGACTAAGGAAAGGCAGAGAACTGCAGCATGACTGCCTTGTAGCCCACAATTCTCTGATTACATTTAGGCAACCAGTGCTTCAAACCATGTGATGCTAGCAGCCAATAGCTGGTACATTTCAAAATGTAGCTCATCAGAAATTGGTGCTATGTGAGAAAAAGTGGGAGTGGAATAGTTGGAACAGGTGTGCTAGAATAATTTATATAGTGAGGGCTTGGAAGCCATTGAACCAAACTGTAAACCAAGTATATGATAGAAACCACTTAAAGCCAAAGGGTGCGGTAGCACCTATTAGTTGGAAAGTATAAAAGCCCCACTGTCCCCTATTCTAAGCCTTTCAAACCCTATGTGCAATCAAGATTTTACATTTATATAAATCTCCTAAATACGTATTAAACCTTTATCCCACATGATTTTAAAGTACCTTACAAAGTACAAAGGTTGCTTGCATTGTTACTTTCCTTGGGTTGGGCCCAGAATAGTAGAGAGACAAAGTGAGTGAGGTAATGTATTTTATGGGCCCAACTTCTGTTGGTGAGAGAGACAAAGTTTTTGAGTTTACAAAGGTGTCACGTCACCAGCCATTGAGCCCAGCGACATGGTTTAGGACAGTAAGTGAAGAATGCTACATGTAATTGACTCTTAAGGGGAAATTTAGCAAGACAAAGTAGAATTACTCAGTTTGGTTGTGACACTGAAGCTAACACTATACAAAAGTATGATTGGATGTTTAAGTATCATTAATTTGTATTACCATAGCCCCTAAGAGCCCCAGTCATGGGCTTGGACCCCATTGTACACAGAAATGATGGCCTCTGCCTCAAAAACAATGTAAATTAAATTAAGGGTCAGGATGCCAGTTATAAATTTAATCTAAAGTGCACCTTCTTTCTCCAGTCATTCCCCCTTCAGTACAAAGCCAGAGGGAAGTGCAGCCTTTCGACAATCGCTAACTAAACCACAGCCCTGCCAGTCCCCTTCCACCCGCGTGCCTTTACACACCCTGCTGAACTTATGCCACCTACCAGCGTCCTTCCCCCTTCCATTGTACTGTCGGTAACGTGCTACTTACCACTTCCGGCCACACAAACACTACCAACCTCTAAGCCAATCAGAGGCCTTCTCTGTGCCTCCTCCAGAAGCAGCCCCCCGTGGATCACGTGACCCCTTTTTCTCGGTCTTGGGGGATGTCAGTGAGTTATCGCGAGAAGGGACGGAAGCCTATTGGGGACCCGGCCTTTAATGTGCGGTTCGACCCATCTGCCCAGGGTGAGTTTGTAAACAGAGCGCGGCGAAGGGGAGCCCGGCAGCGCCTCCGTCGCGTTGCAGCGGGGTTTGTGCGCGGCGGTGCCTCAGCTCTAGCGGGAGGGTGGAGGGAGGCGGGGCGGCCTGGGCTAGGTGGGGTGCCCGGGAGGTATTAACATGGCGCCGCCGCTCTCCACAGAGACCCCCGCCCCCACCGTGGCCCGTGGCCCCCGCTGTCCGTAGAGCCGCGACGTTCGGGCCGGAGCCAGCGCGGAGGAGACCGTTACCCGCCCCCGAGGTAGGCTAGTCCCCGCGCCTGCCCCAGGGAGAGGCTGGAGAGCGGGGCGAGGCTTCTTTCCCGGAAGCGGGCTGCCCTGTCAGGTACAGCCGGCTCCCACCCCGTCCCTGGGGGCGGAGGGTCCGCTCTCTCCGCTCCTGAGGGGTGCAGCGGGGCCTGCCCCTCCCCATGCTGCTGAGGGGCCGAGACAGCCTCTCCTCGCCTGTGTCCGCCCGAGGAGGGCGGAGAGAGATGGATTCCCCGGTGCCCCTCAGCAGCTGCCAAGAGGGGAGGGCAGAGCTGTCCTGCCGTGGAAGGCTCTGCCCCTGAGTGTGGACGGACCTGCGTGACTTGTGCCTGTTTCCGACCCAGCCTGGGTTGTGATGGTCTGCTTGGGCCCAGCACCAGTGTGACTGTGATGAGTGGGAGCTGGACACTCTGTTGCCAGCTGTGTGTGTTTCCTCTTGGGTCCTCTCAATAGCTATAACCTCTTACCTACTTGTGCCCCGCCAAGAAGGGTGAGGCAGCGCTGGTGCCCACACATTCAAAGCATGATGGTTATATTCTAGGGCTTGAAAATCTTCCCTAATGCAATCCTCTCTTGCCTCAGGATTGTTTGCTAATTGGAGGTAGGGACTTCATGTGCTGCCACATCCCACGACCAATTTAATTTACATTGCAAACCTCTTGACTTTCCCCCACTTATAAAATAATTCTGGTCTTGCAAATAAAATCATTTGGGATACTCCTATTTACCCATATTCTGTTTGCTTTTTCTCCCCCTTCCACCCATCCCCCAAATAAATTGTTCTTTCAAAAAAAATACAGTTTGATCTCTTTCTTTGACCCCACAATTAATGGATTTCCCCTGCTTTAACTAGTAAATTCTAAGCTGTCCGCTTCTCCAGATAAATTAATTCTGGGCTTTTTGTTTCTCCTTTCCATCCCCTTTAGCAAAATCTTTGTTCAAATCTCCCTTATATCCCAGTCAGTGAATCTTGGATTTTATTCCTTCTGTTACCCCAAGCTGTCTTTGAGTGCAATGTTTAGTAGGACTAAAACAAACAAAAATAACCATTTATGTGGTTACTGGGAATATCCACACTTAGATATAAAGTATCATGCTTTAGAGCAGTAGTTTTTAAGTCTGTGGCCAGGGGACCATGGACTATGTGTAAAATTTCCAAAGGGATCTGCACCTCCATTTGAAAATTTCTAGCGGTGTACAAATAGAAAAAATGGTGAAAACTACTGCTTTAGAGTATAAGACAGCCACTAGCAGATGGAGTGAGGAAAAAATCCCTATGGGCAGGTTATTCCATAACTGTTAAATGCAGGATTTCTTGAAGTTTACTCTGAAGTTTTGGTAGTGGCTGTTCTTAGAGGTCCCAATACAGCAAGTGTTTATGCATATGCTTAACTTTACTACAAGTGGTAGCCATACTGATTTCAAACAAATGTTTGCAGAACTGGGGCTAGAGAGCGAATGCTGGATTAGGTAAGACACTGCTCTGATCTGGTAGTTACAACACCTACTAAAATACCATTGTGAAAATAACACTTAGCATTTATATAGCATATTACAGATTCAAAAGGGCCTCCTTGTAATATGTGAAGTTTTTAAAAAAGTACATTAAACTTTACCAGGACTCCTTATTGCATTAAAGGTTACTGACAGAAATTTAAATGAATAATAATAAAAATGGATTTTTTGGGTGCAAGGCTGGCCAACTTATTTGTTTATTGGCATTTTATGGTTGGGGAGTTAAAGTTGTATATTAATATTTTGATCTTCACTGCACACTCAATATCTTTCTCCTGATTTGGAGGCTAGTATTCTTGCTAGGAATTTTTGTAGCCATACAGATTCTGCCATATATCCTTCTTTCTACTCAGAAATTTTGTCTTATTTGATTGTATTAAATCTTTTGTGTTCACTGCTGCTCCCACAGCTGTATAACCTAATCTGTTTGGTTTGTATAGCATACACCCAGATAATACTCTATTCCTTTAACTTTTGACATACAGACTAGTTTCCAATGTGCCTATTATGACAAGGTGGTCTTTGGGTCTTTTTCTTTGTTTAAGCTTCTTGTCTGTAGATATTTAAGACTAAAAATAAAAGCCATGTGCCAATTTTTTTCTTAGCTGACACACATTGCTTTTCTAAAATTTTATCTTATCTCAACTTGGTGCACCCCCAATGTTAAAAAACATTTATCAAATTCCCACTTAAAAAGAACCTAATGAAAACTTTCACAGCATTGTAAGGTTCAGTATTATATAGTAATACTTACTGAAGTCATTAAGTGGCGCGCATTAGCTAACTTATTTAACTTATTTAACTGCGTGATCTTATCTCTGTCATCTCTTCCACTATCCCTTGTTGCTTGTTACTCTCACTTGTTACATCTTGTCTTAAATTAGACTGTAAGCCCTTAAGAGCTTTCCTACACATTTGTCCACCTAGCACAAAGGGTCCCTGCTCCTTCTTGGAGCTGTAGGATGTTACTGCAGAACATGTAATAAATGAAAACAACTTTATAGAGCAGCAAATGTAGATTCTCTTCGTATTAATGGGACACTGTTAACCTATCAATCACACTTCTATCTGAAATATCTTTACTGGTGTTACAGGAAATACCTATGATTACTATCTTAAAATGTTACTACTCTATAGAGATAAGGAAAAAAACAAACCTTTTTCAGTTTTCCTTTGTCTATTAGCACTTTGAGTTTTTTCCCTAATTTTTCACATAATAATAATGGAAGGACACTTCAAAAAAAATCTGACTGTAAGACTGCAAAAACTGGCAGAAATACTCAAAGGTAGCTGTGTGGTTTCTCAAAGGACTTTTAACTCTTTTTTTAAAAAAAATGACTGGATTTCAAGTAATCATTGTCCCCATAATTAACCAAAGTGCATGTTTGATATAAATGGAAAACATAGTAAAAAAAAAAAAAAAAAAAGTAGATGATTATAAGCATCCTGCTGAAAGATGATTATAAGCAGGAAAAATGTATGTAAAGCAGGGATCAGTCATCTTTGGCCTGCAGCCCACCAGGGTAAGCCCCCTGGCGGAAATGGCCGGTTTGTTTACCTGCCACGTCTGCAGGTTCGGCTGATCGCGGCTCCCGCTTGCCACAGTTCGCCACTCAAGGCCAACGGGGGCTGTGGGAAATGGCAGCTAGCACATCCCTGGGCCCGTACTGCTTCCTGCAGCCCCCATTGGCCTGAAGTGGTGAACCTCAGCCAGTGGGAGCAGCGTTCAGCCAACTGCATATGCAGCAGGTAAACAAATTGGCCCAGTCTGCCAGAGGGCTTACCCTGGTGGGCCATGTGCCAAAGGCTGCTGAACCTTGGTGTAAAGTATATGTAAGTGGAAAGTCTGGATTATTAAATAATTCTGTAATATGTTTCCAAATCTATGCCACAGTGTTCCTGATAGTATTCTGCATTAATTAAGTAGTAGGAATTCAGTGTGAAATCCTGGCCCTATCAAAGTCAATGAGAGTTTTGCCATTGACTTGAGTAGCAGCAAGATTCATACTCAGTGACTTAAGGCAGGGGTCTTCAAACTTTTTCCCGCCACAGCCCCTTTCCGCAGAGAGAAAAGTCTGGCGGCCCCCAGGGGGTATGTCCGCCGAAATGCCGCCACGGCGGCATTTCAAAGGGATGAAAATAGCCCACCCAGGAGTTCGGCGGTCTCCCGAGTGGGCTTGGTGGCACACCAGGGTCTCGTGCACCTCTTGAGATGGGCTCGCGCACCTCCACTTGAAGACCACTGGCTTGGGGCACAGCTGCAGCTATGCCACTGTAGGGTAGGCTAAGTCTACATTTAAAATTCTACAGTGGCACAGCTGCATTGCTGTAGCACTTATTACAGCATCTGGAGGGTAACTAAAGGGTGGTACCTAAGTTGATTAAAGAATTCTTTCTAGCACTTCCAATTCTTCCTAGCACTGCTTACATGCAACTCTCACGGATGTGGATTTTTCACACCCCTGAGAGACCTAGCTAAGATGATTTACTCCATTGCTATAGTAAATCCACCTCATGAACAGACAATAGCTAGGTGGATGGAAGAATGGTGTTTATGCCAGGGCTTAATGACATCGTGCAGCAATGTAGCTTGTCAACAGAAGTTTTAGATGTAGAATCAAAGAACCACAGGATAGAAGGAACTGGAAGAGTCATCTAGTTTAACCCCCTCCAAGATGCAAGATTTGGTATATCTAAACCGCCCAAGACAGATGGCTATCCAGCCTCCTTTTGAAAAACTCCAGTGAAGGAGCTTCCATGCAGTCTGTTCTATTGTTCTTGTAGCTTGGAATTTTTCGTTTTGACTGAGTCCAAGAAGTTCAGAACACCTGTCTGTAGGTAAATGCAGACACATTTCACAAAAGAGTGCTCGAAGTGGTCAATTCTGTTATTTTGGTAAAGGCCCCTCTGTTTTGTATAACAGAAATCTTACCAGTGAAGCAATTCTTGATGATAAAAACTCAGCAATGATTATTTGTATCAAATTCATAGCTATATGATAGTGTGAAATAATGTAGAAATGAACCAGTTTTCTGTTTTTATTAAAGTTGGAACAGTAAAAATGACCTAGCATTATTGTAGAGACAGAAGATAAGAGTTTTCATTTATGATTAACTGAATTTCTGTGAGAAATTTTGAGATTTAAGAATCCAGACAGGTGAATTCAGAAGATAAATCATAATTCATTTAGAAAAGAATATTATTGTGGAAATGTCTGAGAGAACTAAAAATTTATTTTTGCCAAAGTGTGTACTGCAGATTCTTCTGAACTGCATTCTGAGGGTTTCACTCCATTTAGCACTGTCCTTTTATGACAAGTGGTGCTTCCAAGTGGAGCCCACCCTGCTCATTTGCAGTCCTACAGTCTTCAGTGACCAAGCCCCCACTCTCCTGTGCAGGGACAGAACATTGCTTAGAAGATCCACCCATGCAGGGACTCTGACACACCACAGAAATTCTCATTTAAGCACCTCTTCTACCCTATACGAAAGCTTTATGGCAGTACACTGGAGCATATCCTGTGCTAAGGAAAGCACAGGAGTAGTCTTGTAAAGAGTATAGCTGGGTGGGAGAACAATTCTTGGAGGCCAGTAATAATTTCTTTGCCTAGTAAGTTTGAACATCAGATGAAAATCCATTGGTCCAGATTGTCAAATACTTTGTCTCAGAAGGTTGACTTATAGCAGGGAAAATCTCATTGGTGTTTTAAACACTTGAACCTTTCCTTTTCACTTTTGTGTTTCAAATCTTATGCTCGTGGTATACAATAGGTCTATAAAATGAGGCATTTACCCACCTGTTTCAGAGAGTGGATTTTCTTGTAAATGTGAAGCAGTAAATACCTCATTTTGTTTCAGCTTTCCGCTTGTGTACTAGGAATCTGAGAGAAGCTGTTCCAGCCCCTCCAGGTCAGTGCAGCTGTGACTTAAAAAAATAAAAATAAAATTGTTTTATTTTTCATTATTTATTAAGTAGTTTAATGTAGGAGACTTTCCATCTACCAACTTCAATTCTTAAGTGAAAGGTCTGACTTTCAGAAATGCTCAAAATCATCCCAGCTCTCTTCTCTTAGAAATAATGATGTAATTCCCATCAATTTAAGTGAGAACTAAGATTAGGCTAAAGTGGAATGCTTTTTAAAATCTCACTCAGAAAATGTAAAAGTGTAGCAACTGAACTAACATTTAGAACTCTGTTACTTATTTTGATTTGTATTGTTTCTTTTTGGCTCTAGAAGATAACTGTTTTAACTTTAAATCATTTTAACCCAGGAAACAAAAAAAACTGAAACCTTCTCCTCTTCCTCCTTACCCCTCTACCCCATCCAAACTAACGTTCCCCATGTTAAGGTTGGAATAGTAGAAAATTAATACCTAAGCTTAAAGTAAACATACATACTTTCCTATGTTCCGGTTTTTTATTCGTATAGTCTACATTACTGCTTATTTTATTGTCAATCACCTAAACAGATCTTTTGTTACGTTTATATTCTTATCTGAAAAGGACATGGTAAGAAAACAAAAATCAGAAATTAAATAAATCAAACATGCCTCTTTCATTTTTAAGTGATTATTCTTCCTTGCCTACTCTGGCTTATGTGTCCAATATTTGTTTTAAATGTAGTACAATAAACATTTAAGGATACAGTTTAATGGCCCTTCAAATCGAAGAGGTCTGCATTAAACATTTTTTTATTAAAAGAATCTAGGGTAATTTTTCTGTGTATATAAAGTCATGAATTAATAACAGCAGTGCAGAACAAGTGGGCTACTAACAGTCATCAGTGTGTATAGTACGTTTCGCTACTGTTTAGGTTGCCTAATAGCTCGAAGAAATGTTCAGTTTCTGCATTTAAAAATAGTATTTGCTTTTACATTTTCAATGTATCATCATTCTCAGTTATGGGATACCACCCATCCATCTGTAGTGGTGGAAAAGAAGAGAACAAGAGAGATGAATGGATTTTGGCATGACCTGCAAAAAAATAAAATAAAATAATTAAAACTCTAACTAGAACACTTGCTATACTGTATTTGAAGTTTTTACATTTTAATGTCCACTCCACATCCATTTGAAGTGTTTTTCTTTTTAAGAAGTTTTAAGTGAGATGCTTTGGGCTTGATGATTATGCTTTGCATTCATATATAAAGTCATTATATTATTTATTATTTGTATTACCTTAGTGCCTAGGAACCCTCGTTATGTCAAAATAACTTAATCTTGATGAATTAATGTTTATAAAGTATTAGCCTTTTGCTTGAAGGACAGGTATATGGAGCTTGTTCATTTGATACAGTGAAATTTGCCCTGTAGTTAAAAGGCCCAAGAAGACACACACTATATCAACTATCATTACTGTAAATTCTGTATGTTGTAAATCATTAATCATTTCAGCATTTCTTGTAGATGAAATGCAGTGTTGCCCTTCAGACTGTTTTAAGACTGTGTTCTATATTGGTAATAAAAACCTGTCAGAGAAACAAGTTTAAAACAGTTTGCCTGGGCAGTGTGGATTCTGCATAAGTTTAAAACAATTTCTGGATTTGAAAGGTGAAAAAAATCTCTAGAAATTTTTTTTTTAATGATTACACTATTATGCCATTCTATACTGGTCAGACAAGCCGTGTTATCCATTGTGGCTATGGCTTGAGTCTCATATTATTATGAGATTATGTTGAATTCTGGAGGAAGGCATTTTGTATGGGTAAAGTAATTGACAGATACTAAAGTCTTTAAACTCTTATTTCTTATTTACAGTTTTGGGTGTAGTTACTTTACTGTACACCTATTTAAAAATGTGGCTGTGGTCAGAGAAACAGGAGGACAAGTGCGGAAATCTTTTTTTACAAGCCCAATCAATATCTAACCAAGACCCAGTCTAATTTTTTGGAAATCATTATGCAAGTGGCATTGATCAAAGTCACCTGCTCTAGCTGCCTAACATTGACCAGGTTCTTTAGTTTACTTTTATCGTGTATAAATAATACAAGGATCGCAGGGCTGGCTCACAAGTACTTATCAAGGAAACAACTTCCTTTTTACCATTTCCATTTGCTATATCTTAAACAAATTATTTTGGTAGCTGAAGGCCACCTGTGTTGCTTCCACACATCTCTCCCCATGTAGGACTGACATCAAAGCGTACACATGAAGGGATGAGGCAATACAACATACCGGTACACAGACAGGTAGAGCTACATAAACCAAATGCCAACATTAATCCAATCACCTCAAAGACTTAATACAACTCAAAACATTCCAACATTCTTGTAAGATTAGAAAAGAGAAAGTTATTAACTAAGTAATTTTGAAATCAGGAATGAAAAAAAAAGTAGCAAAGGAAAGCAGCAGGCCTATTAAACAATAAAAGATTCACCATCAGGGGACTGCAAACATTAAAATTAAGCAATATGAAATAATTTCTGTTCTGAAAAAAACAAATCTCCCTAACATAGTGGGCAGAGGGGAGAAGTTTTAGGCCCAGCCAGCCAGGGAGGTGAGATGATAATGGGGTTATTATTAGAAAAGAACTGATACAGCACCTCTCCCTCTTCAGCTAGAACTCCCTTCCCTTCCTCCTTTTTCCTTTCAGGCCCTTCAGAGTCCCTTCATCTCTCCCTCAAGTAGTCTCCCATAGCATAACACAATAGCTCAGCCTGTGCAGAATGACTGTTAGAGTGGCAGCAGGAAGGAACTTCAGTTGCAGGAAAACAAAGCCAGGAACAGCTCAGAAGAACAGTGAAGCCTTACATTCTCAAGTCAAAACAAAGGTCCTGTGTTCCACACTCCTCCTGCCTTACCTACCATATCTGAAGCCTGAGTTACTGGCCTCTACCAGTCACCAGCAAGCAGGAAGAGATGGTGAGAGGAGGGAGGTGTTCTGAGAGAGGTAGTTCTCTTCCATGGGGAGTCCTCTACCTGGGCATAATAGAGAGAACTGCCAATCCCAGAATACTTTTCTCCTCCTCCTCCTTCTCCTCTAATTTCCGATTGCTTTTTGGGAAGTGTAGTTTCTGCTCTTCTCTCTAAGGTTGGTACATCCCCAAAAGACCCTCCCTACCACCTGATGATTGAACCTGTTACTTTGTTAATTCGATTCCCATTTGGGGTCAGTATGATTCAGAGGTTTTCAGTCTGGGATCAGTTTGATTGAGAGGTTTTCAGTCTGGGGTCAGTTCTAGTTCACTCAAAAAAAACTTTTCTGAATCATTTTTTTAATTTCAGTTCCACTCCTTGTTTCAAAGCGATTGACTATTGATCAGTAATTAAATATCAAAAATAAAGGATTATTTCCCTTTCAACCCAATAGATTTAAATCAAATAATCACTCTATATGCTATTTTGTATTGTCCTAATCCTGTACTAAAAGGGAGAATAGGCAGATAGCAAACCTTTTGATATTTCAAATCCTGAAATAGAAGAAAGGCTTACAGTAGAACCTCAAAGATATGAACACCAGAGTTACAGACTGGTCAACTGGACACCAAGTGAAACCGGAAGTCGGGAGTAACCAATCAGGCAGCAGCAGAGACCACTACCGCTCCCCCCAAAAATCAAATACTGTATTATGCCTACACATGGGGCAACAACTTACAGCAAGTCACTGGGGTCTGCACCTCTTTCATCCTCCACCCCACCCCTGCTAGGTGGGGGATGTATTGTTTTTACGCTCCCTCCCCCGGCTAGGAGGGGGACACACTGTACACACACACACGTCCCTGCAGATATGGGGACAAGCTTGTAAACTCAGCTGCTGGATCTGAAGCCCAAACTGTGCTTTGTTCAGAATTATGAACATTTCAGAGTTACAGACAACCTCCGTTCCTGAGATGTCTGTAATTCTCAGGGTCTACTGTATTTGGAACAAGCTAGATCTGATAGAGGCACTCTGATACTGTACTATTTCCTCTGGTATGGAGTTAGCTTGCCCCTTCGAAGATCAGCAACAAAGTATACTGTCATGGTGGACACACAGAGGTAGTTGTGCTCCTTCTAATTTTTCATCATGATCGTCTTCAGTTTTTTGGAAATCCTAAAGGCTACAGAGCTCCTTCAACTAGATCCAGTATAGGAGTTGTCCACCAGTGCCTCTTGGAGAGCGATCCAGCAACGTTTAGTTAACCGATTTCAAGGTCTAACTAAGACTAGCCCGTGTTAGATTTGAAACTAAACCAAGAAAAAAATTCAGAATGGAGAACAGGAGAACTGGAATGATATTCTATCTGGGAAGACTTTTCAAGCTTCCATTGAAATTCAAGATGATTACATATTCCAATATCTTTTTAACGGTGCTATCTATAGTGTACCCTGGAGTTAGACATATTCATTTTTGGGCCGTGGCACTTGCCTGTATTCCTGTAAATCTTTACAAAATGATGATGATAGTACATAACAACAGCCTGCTTAACAGTTCAGCAAATACTGAATGCCTTTGGAAACTTTTGGAATAAGTCTATCGGCAGTGGATATCAATGACAAATACTGAATGCTTTTGGAAACCTGGCAAAGATCATGAACTCTTTGAAGGGAATAGCAGATCTATTTCAGTCCGTGATTTGTTTTGGCATTCATACTCTGACTACTTCAGATCAGGAGCAAAGACATTACTCCAAAAAGAAACATTTAAGAATCTCTGAGTTTGGCTGATGAGGAAAAGGTTGACATATCAAAGTTGTTTACTGTTGAATGTGGGTGTAATAGAATCAGTATCTTGGAACTTCTTGCACTATATTTTTGCTGCTTCTTCAGTTAAGTGCTTATGTCTAGAGTCATAAACTCTCCTTTATTGTGTGTGTAGTAGCCAAAAGATCTATCCTGTGGTTGTGAGACAAATTTAGTAAAGGGCAGTGGGATCTCTACCTTTTGGAATAAATCTATCGGCAGTGGATATCAATGACATACATCAGTGACAAAGGCCAGCTTAATGTATCTATTTGTGAACAGTTGAGTTGTCTCATGTTTAAAGGTTAGTGAAGTACTAGAGGGAATACGCATTCAGTGGAAATTTAGGCATTTCCAAAAGTCTCATGACCTGTCACATCCAAACTCTTGGATCAGAAGCAGATTTGACCTGTTGATAAAGCTGCCATTGCTTACGTCATCTAGCAAAGCAGCAGTTAAAACCAGCATTCACTGGAGGTGTCTAAAGATACTTTTTTCAATGGTATTTTTCTCAAATTTCTGAATCTGTTTCTTATGGGGGTTCAATAAACTTATGGGCTGAGAGTATTTGTCATTTCTTAGTTTATCAAGCAGTTAGGTTGCTTCATATCCTTATCTTCTATCTCTGAATGTTAAAATAGGCTCCTTATCTTCTATCTCTGAATGTTAAAATAGGCTGTCCCTCTACTGACCTGTTATATCCACAAATACTATCCAGCACCTGTCCTGTTCTTTGTTACCTAGAGAAGGTGGCTCTGTCTATGGATATTTATTTATTTGTTTTTTTGGTTTGCTGGTCTGAAGAAATAGAATTGTATTTTCTTTCACCATCCCTCTCTTTCTCCTGGTTTCTCATTGCATTTTTTTTAAAAATCTGTCTCTATATCTCAGATAAACCAGTTCAGGCTTATCTTTATAAGCAGTTCTTTTTTGGTATCCTGATACTTGCAGGGATCCAGATAAGAGAAATTTTGTTAGAAACAGTCCGAATTTTGTGTTTGTTTTTTTTCTCAGTAGTGTTCCTGTATTTTTGTTCTGGATTTTTTTCCCACCTCTCTGAGATTTTAGATTAATTAAAGAATTACTGTTTCTCTTTTTATACAGTGTCTTCATGTAAATATGGACAGTAGTGAAACTCCTGAGTTAGAGGAGCACTCAAGTAAGACAAGGCAATGGCAAAGAAGCTAAATGAATTCTTTGCATTGGTCTTCACTACAGATGATGTATAAGATATCCACATCAGTGCTGTTCTTTTTGGATGAAAGCTCTGAAGTACTGTCCCAAACTGATGTGTCAATACAAGAGATTTTAGAATAAATTGATAAATTAAACAATAATAGGTCACCAGGACCAGATGGTATTCACTCAAGAATTCTTGAGTGAACTTAAATAGGAAATTGCAGAACTATTAACTGTGGTATGTAACCTATCCCTGAAATCACCCTCTGTACCAGAGGAAGGTAGCTATGTATGGACAGTTTTTTTTAAAGGGCTCTAGAGGAAATCCTGGCAATTACAGGCTGGTAAGCAAAACTTTAGTACTGGGCAAATTGGTATAAACTATAGTAAAGGATAGCATTGTCAGATATAGATAAATATGATTTGTTGGAGAAGAGTCACTATGGCTTTTGCAAAAGGAAGTCATGCCTTGCCAATCTGTCAGAATTCTTTTCAGGAGTCACAAAGCATGTGGATAAGGGTGATTCTGTGGCTATAGCGTGCTTGGAATTGTTGACAAGGTCCCTCACCAAAAGCTCTTAAGGAAACTGGGGGCTTGTCTAAATTTACAGAACTGTAGCAGCTATAGCACTTAGTGAAGAAGCAACCTACAATGACAGGAGAGCTTCTCCCATTGGCATAGGTACTCCATTTCCACAAGAGGAGGTAGCAATGTCGAAGGGAGAAGCCCTCCCGTCAACATAGTGCTGTCTACCACTGGCAGTTCGGTCAGTATAACTGTGTCACTCATGCTTGCATGAAACTGTGTATTAAACTGAAAAATAGTAGTTCTGAGAAGGAAGGCCGTACTTATGGAGAGAGAAACTCAGATACTGTATATGCATAAATAGCAAGGATTCAATGCAATCTGAACCTGATCCAGGGTAATGAATGGTGTTATATAATTTATCTAGACACATTACAAGGTTATAACTGCATTTTGTTTATTTAGCATGCACAATAATTGTTTTCTTTAATTACAGTTCATTGCCATGAAAAGGAGAATGTGATTATACTGCTCACCATATGAAATTTCGCTTACATGTGAAATCTGCCAGGTATAGACGTGTGTGTCTGTCTCTTTTTAGAGCTTTGCTAAGTAAAGTAACATTTTGATCTTCTACTGACATCTTATAAATATATCAAGTCTTTAGGTAAATATGATCATCATTATTATTTATTTTGTTATAGGATTTCTGAAGTGGTATTAAAATGTCTTTTTAAAAAATAATATTTATAAAAATATACATCTCTGCTGTGGAAATGTGCATAGGCATCCCTAATACACTGAGTTGGCTTTAAAGGTAGATCATGAGAAAATCGGAGAATGAGTTGTTTTCCCTGGCTTATTGGTGCTGTGCGCTTGTCTCTTTGGATGTTATATGCTATGCTTTTTTTTTTTTTTTTTGTATTTGTAAAAACCAGGCATTTGCAATATAGTTTTATTTCAATTATAAAAACTGCTTAAGTGATATCTTGTGGAATGTGCTTCACAGGTTACACATGTGGTATAGAGGTTTTTTTATTATTTGTCTTTCAAACTGAGATGCATGCTCAAAATCTGCTATGTGTACCTATTTGGATATGTGTATCTGCCTCAAAGAACTTGTAAAACATACCCTCAAAGCCATATGTGTTGAACTATTACTCCATTGATTATCCTAGAATCATAGGACTGGGAGAGACCTCGAGGTCATCTAGTCCAGTCCCCTGCACTCATGGCAGCACTAAGCATTATCTAGACCATCCATGACAGGTGTTTGTCTAACTTGCTCTTAAAAATCTCCAATGACTGATATCTCACAAGCTCCCTAGGCCGTTTATTCCTGTGCCTCACTACCCTGACAGGAAGATTTTCCTAATGTCCAACTTAAACTGATCCTACTGCAATTTAAGCTCATTGCTTCTTGTCCTATCCTCAGAGGTTAATGAGAACAATTTACTGTCCTCCTCTTTGTAACAACCTTTTATATACTTGAAAACTGTTATCCTAGCCCCTCTCTGTCTTCTCTTCTCCAGACTAAACAAATCCATTTTTTTCAGTCTTCCCTCAGAGGTCATGTTTTCTAGACCATTAATCATTTGTGTTGCTCTTCTCTGGATTTTCTCCAATTAGTCCACATCTTTCTTGAAATGTGGTGCCCAGAACTGGACAAAATACTCCAGCTGAGGCATAATCAACACAGAGTAGCGTGGAAGAATTACTTCTCGTGTCTTGCTTACAACACTCCTGCTAATACATCCCAGAATGAAATTCTCTTTTTTTGCAACAGTATTACACTGTTGACTCATTTTTAGTTTGTGATCCACTATGACCCCAAGATCTCTTTCCACAGTACTCTTTCCTAAGCAGTCATTTCCCATTTTTCATGTGTGCATGTATTATCAAATACATGTATTTGTTGGTATGTATTATCAAATACTTGGCTCACTGCAATCAGAAGAGAGGCAAGGTGGTTCTTGCTAGTAGAATACTAAAATCTTTAGTAATTCTTCCAGCCTGGGCTTTGGAGGTTGATGTATTGGTAACTTGTTGCAATTACTTTTAAATATTTTGAGATGTCTTTTTTTTTTTTTTTTAATCATTTCAACCTAGGTAATACAAAGACCTGTGGAATATGAGTGATGACAAACCCTTTTTATGCACTGCCCCTGGATGTGGCCAGGTAATAGGATGCTTTGAATCTATTAATGTTGGTCAAGTAGACAAACACAGGTAAATGTATTTTATGATTGAAGAGTAGAAATATTTCTTAATGACAGATGCTGGAAAGTAACTGCATGCTGTAATTATTTTGTAAAGCAGGTAACAGCAGGAATTTTTAGTAATTTTTAAAAAAATTAAAAAACACTGTCCACAGAGAGTCTTTAAAAAGTAAAAACAAAAGAAAACCCGCACAATTGTCATCTCTCTGTCAAAAAAAAAAAAAACAGTTTTTTTTAATGCTGCATTTGTAATTTTCTAAATGAAAACAAATAATTTGCATAATAGTGATCACTTTCTTAACTCTCTAGAAGGAATTAGCAGAAAAACAAGTGCAATACCAAGTGTAATATAGCTCCAGTTTTCATGAAATCTGTGGAGGTTAAATGACAGCAGGGCACTTGTACAGTGAAGCGTGGGGGCATATTTACAGTTTCAGTAAACATCTCAATTTTCTCCAGTGCATTAAAATAATCCAGTACTAGCCTACTGGTTCTACCATGCTTCAGGAAGAAGGCCTTCCCATTGATTGGCTAGCTTCAGCGAAAATACCTTACAAATAGGCTGTACAGGGAACTGAAATCCCATTCTGGTCTTGTGCGTTTCCAAATTTCCCTTTCATTTTGAGCTGAAGCATAACTTTTTAAAAAAGGCTCCAGAAGCAATCCTGGCAATTACAGGCCGGTAAGCCTCACTTCAGTACCAGGCAAACTGGTTGAAACTATAGTAAAGAACAGAAGTATCATATACACAGATGAACACAATATTTTGGGGAAGGGTCAACGTAACTTTTGTAAAAGGGAAATCATACCTCACAAACCCTATTAGAATTCTCTTAGGGTGTCACCAAACATGTGAACAAGAGAGATCTGCTCAAGATAGTGTACTCAGACTTTCAGAAAGCCTTTGATAAGGTCCCTCACTAAAGGCTGTTTAGCAAAGTAAGAAGTCATGGGACAAGGGGGAAGGTCCTCTCAAGGATGAGAAACCAGTAAAAAGATAGGAAACAAAGGTAAGAAGAAATGGCCAGTTTTCACAGTGGAAAGAGGCAAACAGTGAGGTCCAGCAAGGCTGAGTGCTGTTCAGTATAACTCATAAACAATCTGGAAAAAGGGGTGAACAGTGAGGTCACAAAATTTGCAGACAATACAAAAATTACTCAAGATAGTTAAGTCTAAAATAGTCTCTCAAATCCATGTGATTGGGCTAGGAAAGAGCAAATGAAATTCAGAATTGATAAATGCAAAGTAATGCACGTTGTAAAACATAATCCCAGCTACACATACATAATGATGCATTCAGAATTAGCTTTTGCCACTCAAGAAAGAGATCTTGTAATTATCTGAGAATAGATCTCTGAAAACATCTGCTCAATGTGCAGTGGCAGTCAAAAAAGCTAACAGAATGTTAGGAAAGTGATAGATAAGACAGAAAATATCATGTCTCTATATAAAGCCGTGGTACACTGACAACTTGAATACTGTGTCACCCCATCTGAGAAAAGCTGTATTAGCATTTGAACGGGCAACAGAAATGATTAGGAGTATGGAGCAGCTTCCATATGAGGAAAGATTAAAAAGACTGGGACTGCTCATCTTAGAAAAGAGACGACTAAGGGGGGATATGGTAGAGAAAGCAAATAAGGAAGTGTTATTTATCTCTTCACTTAACACGAGAACCGGAGATCACCCAATGAAATGAGTAGACAGCAGGTTTAAAACAATCATAAAGAAGCAGGTCATCTTCACACAATGCCCAGTCAGCTTGTGGAACTCATGGCCTGTGGATCTGAAGGCAAAAAGTGTAAGTGGGTTCAAAAGAGAATTAGACAAGTTCATGATGATGGATGGATTCATCAATGACTATTAGTCAAGATGGTCAGGGATACAAACCCATGCTGTGGGTGTCCCTAAGACTCTGACTGCCAGAAGCTGGGAATGGATGACAGAAGATGAACCACTCAATAATTGCCCTGTTCTGTTTATCCCCTTTGAAGCTTCTTGCATTGTCCACCGTCAAGGGACAGGATACTGGGCTAAATGGACCATTGGTCTGACCCAGCATGGCCATTCTTATGTTCTTATAATACAAGGCCTTCACACCGTCACACAGGATTGGAAAAAGAGTGCTATATTTTGTTCCAGGTTATTAACCTCGTTTTTCTTCCCTTCCCTACTAGTATGGTCCAGTTTCTATGGTTTTAGGTAATACTTGAGATTTTCTTGATGCAAACAGTGATCAGATATTCACTTTTATTTTATCTGCTCACAATTTGTCAGTATCCACTGCAAACTTGCAAGTAGTCCTTCTTGCAGGGTGTAGTGAGGAAGACATATGTAGATTTCAGGGGAAATGTTAGGATGTGAATCTCCCAACCTGGGTCAGTTTGTAGCTGGAGTGGTAGCCTATACCATGAAATGAAGCGCACAGTAACTTTAAGGAACAACTAGGGCTTGATAGTTAGATGGACACAACTCTTATAATAGAGCTAAAGTTAATATTACACATCACATCTGAGCAGCTTGTGGTTAGCTCCCCCTGAGAAGACTGAAGACCTTTTAATTGTTACCTTGTTTTTCTTATGATGATTATGTAGGCATGTAATCTGTGGTCAGAAAATGTAGCTGCCCATAGCTGTAGGGGTTTTCCACATGTACGTGAGTGTAATTTTCCAATGTGCTAAATAATATTGAAGCTAATAAGCCATTTTCCTTTGGGCTTGTCTTCTGTGTTTCTTACTAGGTACTAATGACTGCTCAAGTTATGCTTATCCTGTAAGGAAAAGTCATTGTGTTTTTGCAGGTAGTGGGGTTTGGTTTGTGTGGGGGTTTTTTGTTTTTTTGCAGTGTTGCTTTATAAAATAAAAAACTTTTATTTTAAGACAACTCTAGGATTTGTTCTTAGTCTTATACAGTACCATTTGTGTGGCAGTGTCTAAGTACTGAGTGGTAACGTTGACTCTGAATTTGATTTCTTGTCAGTTTAAGTGAAACTCTGATCATATCAACATTGAATTGTGTATTTAACTTCTGATTGTAATGTTTATAATTGAAAGATTTGAAGTGGTGAATGTTCTTTGATTTTTTTAAAGGGAATTTTAGAGTATTATATTCAAGAGTTCAGCATACGTTTATTTTCAAAAGAATGTTATGGTTTATATTTAAAAGAAATTAAGAGTTATCCTAATCTGAAACATTGTTTTTTTAAGTAATTTCTGCTTAGCTTTTCAGGCACTATGCCATGGAGTTAGAGACTGGAAAAACTCAGTTGTGTGGCAGGTTTCAGAAGTAGCTCATGTGATGTGAATTACATATAAAAAAGGAAGTATACATTAGTAGGGATCAATGAGAATTGTGGTTTTTGTCATCATGGTAAATGCTGTAGCTGCATGCCTGCACAGTGAGCAGGTAAAACGTGTGCCTGTTGCTGCAGTACAATAAAGGGAAAACCAACCTGCACTATGCCACTAGTTCCTCATTTTCATGAGCTCTGACATATTCACCAAGTTTAAATAAAAATAGATTTAAGGGATATCATCAATTTAAAAATGAAATTTATTTCTGAATATTTTTACCTGTTACAAGAATCCTTGAGTATTGATATCATTGAAAGGGAGTAGAATAAAATATGATTTGTGCATTTGACACAATAGTGGCATAGCTTAACAATTTTCCGTACAAAGTTGATCAGTTTCCACTTTGGTTTGTTAGGATATTTTACATTTTTTTTTTAAAAAAGTAACATGTAGAGTGGGGCTTAGGGACAGGTAGACAATAATACCTGAAAGTACTTTTAGCTAATTTTTTTAAAAAGCAACTGACTAGCATTCAAGTTGATAGTATTTCTTCAAGAATTTAATTTTTAAAAATTCAGTGATTTAAAAAATCCATATTAACTGAGAAAAATAAACTAAATGCTCAAAACTTCATTAGCCCGGAGTTGTCTGTTTTCTTGTCTTGTTCCCTTATAGAATGTGGAAAGTGACTAACTTAAACATCTGAAAACCCAGAATGCAGGGTTAAGGGTACATTCCATCTCAACAATGCAACCTTAACTCTACTCTCACTGGAGCTGTCAGTAGGGTAGTGCGAAGGTTAATAAACTCTCAAGGAAAGTGGAGATTCTCCATCTTTTGATATCTTTAAATCAAGACTGGATTATTTTCTGGAAGATGATTTAGTCAAAAGCAAGGCATTAGGCTCAATGCAGCAGTAACTGAATCAAAATCTCTGGCCTGTGTCATACTGGAAGTCAGAATCTGTGTTCTAATGGTCCTTTCTGGCCTTAAAATCTCCAAATCTACAGTAGGTCTGAGAAAGGACTAAGCATGTCCCATTATTTGTGTTAAGGTACACAGATTTGCATGGACTCCAGTTATATTCATTGTGTTAGGTATACATGTTTTGAAAATTATCAGCAGTGAATGGCATACATGACAGTGGTGCCCGGAGCTTTGTGAGGGATAAATGAAGGTGTTGTCTCAGAACAAATCCTCAGGACACAGATAAAAGTGAAGTAACATTTTTGAAAATCTGGAGTAGTTTGTGTGGCATAAACTCAGTGTTTTGAGTGTAGACCAAAGGTAGGTAGGTAAGTAGGTAGTTTCTTACCTGGCATAAACCCAAGGTTTGTCTTAGAAAAGAGACAGTACTAGACTTTATCCTACTGTGCTCATATGCTCTATAGCATCTATACTGTGAATGTATGTATTTGGTATGCTGGGGAATCGCTCTATAAGAGCAAAGTTAAGGTTGCATTGCAGGGTTGGCATGTACCTTAACTTTGTATTTCCAGGTTTTCAGAGGTTTAGCCATTCTCCACAGCCTGGAAGGGCACAAAGCGTGACTGGGTAACATTAACTCTGCTTTAATGAAGTTATGGTGAATTTAATTTCCTTTGAATTTTTTTTTTTTTTTTAAATTCTCAGTGTGCTCATGTACCACAGCCCAGCTTTCCACCTCCCTTGCCTCTGTGTCCTTGGCAGTGTTTACGCCAGCCTCAGAATACACTGGCCACATGTTAGTATCTTCAGTGTCCTTACATCATCTCCACATCTCTCTGCCTTCCTGGCACAGCTTAGTTCTCTTTCCTCAGCCCTCCTGTCCACGGAGAAGCAGGCATTAGCATGGAACCTGCAGTTTGAGAAACTGGGGAAAGGATACAGCAATGGTGCAAGGATTAATGTAGAGTCGGGAGAGGGGGACATCAGAAGGATGATGATCCAGTGATTAGGACTGGGGATTTGGGATACCTAGTTTCAATTCCCTGCTTCGTCAAAGACTTCTGGTGTGACCTTTGTGAAGTCACTTAGGGAACTGAGACTCAGACACTCTCTGTAAGATGGGAATGATAGCACTTATTTCACAGAGGTGTTGTGAATGTAAATACGTTAAAGATTGAAGTACTCGGATATTACAGTGATAAGGGCCATGTAAGTACCTATAGTTGATGTTAATATTGATGGATGGGGGCGGGGGGAGAACTCCAGTGTCACCTGCTGCACAGCTCTGACCCCCTTTTCATTCAGCTCTTTCCTGCACTATTCCAACCCCCCCTCACTGCTTCAACCCCTGTATTCCTCCAAGCTGCTTGTAGCAGAGCGGCCACTCACCCCTGCAGCACCTCCTGCTGGTCATCCAGGGAATTAGCTCATCCAGCCTCTGGAGCGCCCTCTGCAGGCTGTAGTCCCACTTGGCACTCAGCCCCATGTCCCTCCCTGGACCCCGGTGCCCTCTTCCCTAGGGTGCTGCACCCCTGCAGGACCCCCACAGTCTCAGGGTCTCCCCTCCCTGGGGAACCCCTACCCCCTATCCCCACCTTGCCTCAGTCTAGGCAACTGCCAGTCACCACTTGCCCCTGTTCTCTGGGGCAGACAGCAGTATCATTGCCCTTCATCATTAGCAAGGAGGGTTTGGCCTGCTGCTTCTGTGTCTAGAACCATGGGCTGCCCCCTGCACCTCCAGTACCCTTTGTTGGGCTGTCTCCTAGGCCCTGCAGCCTGGGGATTTCCAGGCCAGAGTTTCCCCAGCTCCTCTTGCCTTGCCCCAGCCCTGCACCACTCTAGGTACCTTGCTCAAGCTCCCAGCAGCCAGGCCTGTCTGCCTCTGTAGACAGAGGAAATTCTCTCTGTCAGCTCCAAACTCTGGGCCCTTTTTTATTAGGGCCAGCTGGGCCCTGATTTACCCAGCCACAGCTGTGGCTGCTCTGCCCCAGCTGCTTTCACTTGCAGCCCTCTGCTGGGCTGCCTTTCTGTAGCTACAGCCCTCTGCAGGGCTGTTTTAACCCCTTTTTACCTGGAGTGGGGCAGCTGCCCCACTACACTGCTCTTCTGTTTTTGCTCTGACACTGCTCTATTGCTTCCTGCACTCCCTCCATATGCCTGCTGCTTTGAGCCCTTTCCCTACATTTACCAGCCCCATCCTTCTCCTTGGCACGCCGTGCCCCTGATGATCTTGGAGGGGCTATAAGTAGGTGAAAAGGTGGTGAGGCTATGAGGATTCCATGTATCAACTGAAATCAGGAAGAGGCAGGTGGGTGGAGAAAAAGTCCCTATCCCAAATCTGGCCATAGTGTATGGAGAAGAAGCTCTGAACATCCATCTTCAGCAGAGAATCCAGATCTTGGCTCACATGTTGTATGGCAAGGACTCAAGCTTCCCCATGAAGGGCAGGGATCCCCCAGATCCTGGCTTACATGCAGAGTGGGAGCGACAGGGTCTAAGACCCACTCTGAGAGGCAGGAGCCCCCCAGCTCCTTGAGCTCACCTTCTAGCTCTCAGGTGTGGGGCTGTGAATGGGAGGCATCTTCCCCGCCCCTCACCCCATCTCTTTCTACTGCCACTACCTGGCCCAGGCAGGGCTAGGGGAGGGGAGAATGTGGGGCAAACCAATGTTTGGATTATCCTTGGCGTGTTTGGTCTCTCAGTAGTTTTGCCAGAATACAGCCGTAAGGGGAAAAGTCTACCTCCCAATCTCACAATTCCTGCACTGCTCCAGCCCCTCCACCCATTCTCCTTCACTGCTCTGACACCTCCCCCCGTACATACATTTCTCAGCTGTGTCCCAACAAAGTAATAAGAATTTGAAAAAATTGTGAAAAGCTCCTGAGAGTGAGTTGTGTAGTAGTTACCCCTTGACCAATGAGACACTGACTTGCTATCCTTTTGATCACACTCAGTTCTATTGGTCAGGAAACAAAGACTGACTGAGTTGTGATTTAGTTACTCTGTCTACTGGTCTTTAATATTCTCTCTATTTAATTAATAGTATTTTGCTTCTAAAGTAAAATCAGAATCTGCATGTTGATTTTAGAGCAATTTAAAATATTGCTCTTAAACCAGAAACCTTGGTCTTGGTAAAACTTCAGAAAGCAGCTCTGCAGAATGCAGGCAAAGAGCAAGGATGTGCACAATGCACATTCTCTGAAAGCTGTCAAAGGTAAGGGTAGAACTCAAAATGGATGATGAGTACAATGAACACAAGTGTTTCTGAAGCCATCTAGTTATTGTGACAACAGCATGCCTGGCACCCTTGTTGCACATGCGTATTTCCATCTCTTTGGCTCATCAGTTCTGGCAAAAGCCATTCTGAGGATCTAAACTTTGTCATTAACTTTTTCAGTATTGTATTGCGTGGGTGCCATGTGCTAGCTAAGTTAAATGTTGAATGAATGAGATCAGTTTTGGGATTGTGGAAGCCATAATCTGAGTTCCAGTCATGTGCAAAAAAAATAAGATTTTGTAAAAAGTTGCGGGACTTTATGTTAGGGGACCCCCACCCCTTGCTCAAATGACCCATTTATGGATTATTAACCCTACTCTACAGGCCCATGTGGCACAGCAAAAACAATCCAAATAGGTGTGTGGATTTTAGAGCATTCACAGTGGTCAGCCCTTAAACAAAAAGCCACGTTCAACATTAACCGTGTTGAACCTTAGCTATGGCAGAGAACCAACTCTTCTGTAATTGCAAAAACCACAGAGGTTACGGTGCTAAAAGACCATAAATGTTTATATACTTCTTTTGTGTCAAAAATGTATCTTGACTTTTTGATGACTGTAGGGTTCTTCACAGTATCAGAAAGTAAAAATTTGTTTTATGTTAACTTTTACTGACTCATAGTGTTGTTTAGTATTGCAGACATTCTTTATCAGTATTGTGTATATATATGTTTAGTTAACTTTTTCTGACCACTTGATGGTAGAATATTCTATCCAGCATTAGCAAGAACAGATGTGTATCTGTTTTTTTTAAAAAAAACAACTGATATTTTAGTGATGGTTTTACATGCTATGAAAATGACTTTCCATATAATTACATTAACTTTGGTCAAATTCAAAGTTTTAACTCTACTTTAAAACTTTTTGCCACAGCGTTTTACCAACGAGGATCATTTGGCTGTCCATAAACATAAACATGAGATGACCCTGAAATTTGGTCCAGCTCGTAATGACAGTGTCATTGTGGCTGGTTAGTATATACTTTTATTAAGAAGTTATCCATCTTTCTCCTGGAATGTGCACAAATTTTGTGGGGTTTTGTACATGATATAACTTCTGCAGACTGGTGAAAGAAAATACTAAAGAATTCCTGTATGGTAAAGGTTTGCAACATGTATTCATTATCCATTTCATTTCTATCTAAGCCACTTCTCTTCATGTGATATGTAGAATACAGGATTGTCAATATTGCAGTTGACTAACCTATGTAAGCATTCATATAAAAAAGGACATACTGTATAATCTTTTATGTCTAACCCCATCTGACACTTAAACGCTTCCCCAAAGTCTTGGTTGCCCTTATAGTTTAAATATATGTTGAAATAGTGTAGTATTTTTAGGGGGAAAAAAACATTTTACAGACTTCAGTTGTCTCAAGAAAATCAATCAATAGTATTGTAAATATTTTAAAATAGTTTGTTATAAAGAAGACAAGTCTTTTAATTTTGTCTAAGTCAAAACTACTTATTTACAGTATCTGAAATCAAACTTTCACTTCTGAATCCCTTTGCCTTTCTTTGTCAGTCAGAATCTTATTTTCTTATTATTGTTTTATTTCTTTAAAAAGTTCCTCTCTAAATTGATTGGTCTGCGTCGATAAGAGCCATAGACAATCATGAATGGACCATTAAACTGTAAATTTTGCTAAGTAAGCTCCTCTTGAACTTCTTGGGGATAGTGCATGTACTACACCATGGATATAGTCAAAACATTTTCCAGTGATGGAGCAGTCTAATTTAATTGTACAAATGCACTAGCCCCTCTTTCCAACCTTCCATTATCCCAGGTTGCTAATTTATTAGGAGAGGCAGACAAATGGAATTCTACAGTTAAAAAAACTGGCAGACTTTTAAATACCAGAAATGCTATCTGCAGTGTATGCAGTTTGCAGGTGACATGTATCCAGCTATCAAGTGAGTGTCAGTGAAACCAGGAGAGTTCTTTATCTGCCTTCTCAACCGCACTACAGTACTTCCAAGATCTTCACCCATTCTCATACATGAACTCCCCTTCAATTTAGTGGAACCTTGTGTAATGTGATCTCCTATATTTCTAATACGTACTGTACAGTAAAACAGCTTGCTTTCAAATGACAGTGCATACATTCTAAGTGAGATAAATGGGCGTTTCCATGCTATCCAAAATATAAATTTAAAATGAGTAAAGAAGTCATTCATACAATAGTCAATCGAAGTGCTGTGATTCTAGTTTTACTATGCAAATATTTTTTAAATCAAAAAAAGTTTAGGATACTATCTTCACCACACTTTGCATGCAACTTACAAATGACATAGCATGTGAATAACAAAAGCAGTATCCCTATTGTTCACAATAAAAGAAGAAATACAAAACAGATCCACGATTCCATCAATGCCACTTTCCCTTGGGTTTGAATTGAGGGAGAGGGAAGGACCCTCACACAACAGCATCTCTCATTGCTATTGGAAAATAAAGCTTCTTTCTTAAAATGATCCTCTCTGCTAATCCAGGCACTTAAGAGTCGTTCCTTCAGCCAACAGATGGAGACAGAACTCAGACTTTTGATTACATCTTCCCCTATAGTTGTGTGTCTCCAGCAGGTGGAGCAACAGTACCACTTCTGGCTGGCCTGAATGAAAGAGGAAAAGAACTGTGCCTTGGAGGCCTAGGAAATTTTTTGGCCACATGACGTATTCCCTTTCCAGTCTTATCCCTGGGGAATCTTCTCTAATTACCAAAACTACAAGTGAATGCCACCTTCCGAAAGTTAACAGTTATAAATACCATATTTGTATCTGATTTTCTTTATGCATGTGACCATTCAAGCCTCCATGGTAGCCTGCTATTTATTAGTGTGTATATGAAAGTGGAAAGTGACCAGGTAAGAGGGAACTCCACTCAACAGAAGAGCAAGTCTAAAGAAAGGCTTCCCTCTGATAGCAATCTCTGCTGACCCATTCATGTGTATTGTTGGGTTTTACACCTATTAATTTGTACCAGGGCATAGCAAGGTGTGCCCCCCATCAGCGTGGAAACTAGCATTCGTCCATATTGTAACATTTATTTATAGAGTGTATTATTAAAATTAATGTTAAAAATCTAAGAAAATTGGTATCTGATGTGTCTATTTTTAATTATTTAAATATTTTCACATCTTACTACTCTCTCCAAAATAAGTGGAAGCAAAACCCACATGATGAAATAACTGACAAGCTAAGTTGTTTAATGAGCAATTTTAAGAAAAACTAACACAGAAATATTCCAAACTGCCTAAAATATTTTTACATACACACAGTAAAAATATCAAAATTGTTTTGAATTAAATTGCCAGAAAGTTTTGAAGAGTGTTATGCCCACTTAAAATGAAAAATTATTTAAAACATATGAGTTGGTGACCTTATCAATAGTGGGGTTTGGTAGAATGGGCTGAAAATCTCTATAATTAAAGGGGAAAGCTGGATCTTAAGTTTGTTTTTAAATAATGTTAAAGACGAATCCTTATTTTAAGCAGGTTATTGTTTGCTTTAGTGTTAACTTTAGGATAAATAACCAACGTAATGAAAACTTGGGCATTGGTGGTATTTTCATATTTTTTTTAAAATAGTAATAACATGTTCTTACTAAATGGTATTTTGGAAAAAAAATTGTTTGATTTCATTTCAGATCAGACACCAACACCAACTAGATTCTTGAAGAATTGTGAAGAAGTGGGTTTATTCAATGAGCTAGCAAGTCCTTTTGAAAATGAATTCAAAAAGGCTTCAGAAGATGACATTAAAAAAGTATGTTGGCAATATTGGTCTTAGAAGTTACTGTATACATTTTTTTTTGTTTTGGTCTGGAAGTATTTAGTGTATTGAGAGATTTGTTTGTTTTGATAAAGCAGAGGAACCATGTTATACTGGAATGTATGCTTTAAAAAAAATCAGTGTTCTCATTATTTTGTTTTTCAACTTTGAGATGCATCAGTCATCAACGAAGAAGTATATGTATAAGTTGTGTGCAGAGAATACAAATTTAGGCCCCAATCCTGCAAAGACTTACACGCCTGCTTCATTTTACATAATGTGGCGTTAATTGATTTTACTGTTATCTTTTAATTATTTAAAGGCCTGATCCAGAGTTTATTAAAGTGAATGGGCACCTTTCCATTGATTCCAGTGGAATTTTGAAGAGGCTCTAAAAGAGTAAATGTTCTAAAAATAACCCAGTTCTTACAAGGGGAAAAATATATTCATAAAAATCAGTGGAAGGAATAACTCTTATACTTTAATTGTTTTGCAGGTATACAGATTAGAGTAGACAACATTTTAACAATGTACACATTATTTTAACAACTGAATATTAATAATGAGTTTAACAGTGGTAATCATATCCAGCAACTAAAATTGAAGTATGGTTTGAGAACTGATGTCTGTCAAAGAGATTTACAAGTCAAATCCTATTTGAAAGATAAATGTTGGTAACAACCAAAACCATTACACTTGTTCTTATTGTACAAATTGAATTTTTGTGTAAAACTTGACTTGAATCCATTCCTAATGAACTTTATTTAAGTACATTTAGATTTTGTCTTTCATTTTGTTAATTCCTTCCCATTTATAAATGTTTAGGGCCCAAACCTGCAAGCACTTACCAATGTGAAAAACTTTACTCCTATAAATGTAATTATTCACATGTATAAAGGTATGCAGGATCACATCTTTAGTTTTCTTTGTTTTTGTGGAGCTGGCAAAGGCACTGGAAATAGAACCTTACCAATCCCTAACAACGTCTATCACCTGCCATTTTCTGTGTGCCCAACACAGCTCCAAATGATGATTCCCACTAATATGTTCCCACTGCCTCGCACCATTATATGTAGAACTATTGAGCTTGTGAGTATTTGTAGGAGGTTTCCAGAGCGCTCACTGCCATCTCAGGAAGCTACAGGGATCAAAGATTTTTTCAAACTTCTTTGCAATTTCTTCAACACTGCTCTTCATCTTCCCAGCTGACCTTCATGTCTTAGGGAGGGATATTGTACTGTGATTTTCCCTGAGTGACTCCTAAGGGCAGTGATCAAAGGAGAATGGGGTTAATAGGAAGTATCGTGTGGAAGGAGTTATCTAACTGCATTTTCTGGTTTTCAGCAGTTTTAATTTCTGTCTTTTAACTTCCATGTTATGGAAGAGCATAGGGAAAAAGGGCACTCCTGAACAGTTTTCTCTCTCTCTAATGAAGTTTAGTTGTCTCTTGAAAGGTAAAAGTCTTTCCAGAGAGAATTATTTTTCTCTGAGGTATTTTGGCAGATGGGCTAGTTTGCAATATGTGAGTCAGTGGCTAAATACTCTGGACTTTCTCTTTCTTTAACCAGTATCAGTGATCCTGGTTAAAAGAGATTTTTTAAAGGGATTCCAGTTGTAGTCCTCGTGCCCTTAAAAGTTGTTCTGTCAGATTTTAACAATGTGAAACCATTTAAGCAATTCAATATATTTTTCTCATTCTCTTTTTAAATAATTTTGTCTCTTTCAATAATTATTCAATATATTTGTTTGATAACATTTTGTCCCTTAGCTTTTGGAACTTACATAAAGTTTTGATGTCACACTTGTGATTGTAATAATTTACTTGGCAACAGTAAGATTAAATAAGCATTGCATTGTGACTTCACAATGTGAGTTCAAAATAAAGGAAAAGTTAGGTTGTGATGGAGGCCAGTTATTCAGAGCAAATCTGCAGTTACACTAAAGAAGACAGAAAATTACTGGGAAAGAAAAATGAGTCGTGTGTGTTTGAGGTTTTTTAAAAAGTTTTGCCCTAGGTTGAGATTTCTTTCTTAGACTTCCATATATTTTGAGATTTAAAGTGCTTTCAAAGTTTAAACTTTATTTTTAGCAATATAATTTAAAATTTTAGCATGTTATGTGGTAAAGTGGTATTTGTGATTTTGAGAATTCTCCATTACAAGCTGCTTATGATTGAATTGAAAATGTAAGCAGTTACAGACAAGGAGCCCAATACAGTGTGATTACATGGTCACATAAATGGCCACATAATTGTCCTCATTCTCAAGTTGTTAGAATCAGTATGGCCAGCTGTAGCATTCAGAGTACTAGAAGAGTACAGGCCATGCAGAAGCCCTAAGGGACTGAAGATAAAACAAGGCAGGGACAGAGGGAGTAGCTTTCTGGAGAATATGGCTATCTTGTGAAGCAGCATATCTTAGGCTCCATTCCCAGCTGTTAACTTACTAAGGTTTTCAGGAAAGGAACACTTCTCCTCTGGAATTTACAGGGATTGGCCTGTACTTTGACTGGCCTGAGGCTTTGAAAGGAGAGGAACCAGACATCTGCCGAAGGGACTGAAGGTCATGTAGAAGTGGGAATGAGGGGGTAGCTTAATGAGCTGGCTCTGCTTTAGATGGCATGTACTCCTTGAGAACAAAACCGCTACTCCATAGGGCTGACCCCTTCCCCGGTGGCTTATTTTGTTTTTACATATTTTAATTTGAGTGGCTAACAGGTTTATTTACATGTTTACTCTTCTAGATGCCTCTAGATCTATCTCCTCTTGCAACACCAATCATAAGAAATAAAACTGAAGAGCCTTCAGTTGTGGAGACAACTCATCAAGATAGTCCTTTACCTCATCCAGAGTCCACTACCAGTGACGAAAAGGTCAGGAACTTATTTTTATGGATTAAAAATATTTTTATAAAGAACATTCACAGCAATGTATTTAATTTTGTACATATGTATTGAAACTACTTTGATGACCTAATTGTTGATTGTACAGTGATGATAATCATATCGTAAAAGATTCAAAACCTACAGCCCTTCAGTTAAATTTTGCTTAAAATAAGCATCCTTTATTCTTCCCATGGTCCTCCAACAAATTTAGAAGAGACCAGATTTTTCCTGATATGGCTTCTTGTTGTCTTAATCTCATCTATGTGGGTTCTGCTCTTTGAGTCCTCCTCCATTCCAGCCTGTCTTGAAGCAGTTCCTTGGAAATAATTATATCCTTTTGTATAACATCCATCCATCTAGTTTCAGGTCCTCAAGCCCTTCTCTTACCTTCCACTTTTCAGTTTAACATCCTGTTTCCTATATATTCCTCCAGTGTTGGGCATATGAAAATAAACCATTCAAGTCTGGATTCCCTCAGCTTTTCTATAATTCGTGCCACCTTCACACTTCCTCAGATTGTACATTCCAAACATGGTCCATCCTTATAACGCCAAGCATCCATCTTAACACTAATTTCCACTGTATTCAAGAACTGCTCCTGGCTCTTCCTCAGTGTCCAGCACTCAGAACCACACAAATGTGCTGGCTCAGTTACGATCTTGTAGATCTTACTTTTCAGTTTGATAGGCATTCTCTTATCTTATATCACTTCCCTCAGTTTTATTCATTTAGTCCATGACTTTCCTGTTCTGTTTATAAGAAAAACAACTTTTTTAAAAAGGGCACCTTTATACATCATAAAGAGGGCTGCAGATTTGTCACCACTTTTTTATCAAAACATCATGACGCGATATTGGTAAATTTAGTAAAAGTAACAGATTTAAGGACTGCTCTGTGATTTTTGTTGCTAAATGCCTCTACAAATAAGGGGGCACTGACCACCTGCACTAGCACTGTCCCAGAACGATAACCTTAATCCTGGCATAGATAATGTGATTGTGGCTGGAAAAATGACCACACAGTTTACTTTTTTTTGTTTTGTTTTGCCAAGATACCATATAAATTCACAAAATGTCTGTTTTCCTGCTATCAGTCTGATATTTTGCCTGCCTTCTTAGGTTCTGCTTGCTTTTCAGTCTCTCTCTTTCCCAAAGGGGAAACAAATGTGTTTCTTTGCTGGCTATTATACTTCTGGTATAAAAGGGGCAGAGTGGGAGGCAGGGAGAATGGATATCTTTCATAATTCAGAGCATCAAGAATGAGTGTGTGACCTGAGCAGCCAGACCTTTTCTTGCAGCTGAATGGGAAAAGCAGCTGAAGCGGTTGTATTACCTTGGGCAAAGAAGACTTACAGGAGGAATTTGCTGCCATCTGGTGCTTATAAACTGCTCAGAATCACAGCTCCACTCTTGCAGCACTTATGAGCCCTTTTTGGCAGCCACATTCTCCTTCTGCGCAGCTCCTAAACTTAATCTGAGCGAAGTTACCCTTTAGGAAATCTACACAGCAGATTTCTTCTGCTGCGGTCCTCCCTTGGTTTCCCACAGTGAAATGCTTCACGCCCTTGTTCAAAATCTGGGAGAACCGATGAGCCTTGCAACAAATAAAGGTTGTTTTTGGCTCTTGGTGAAGAGCAAGTTTCAAAGCTGAAGGTCTCTCTTTATTGAAAAAAGCCCTTCTGCCAATCCACTCCTATTTAAACTAGAAATGTTCCCAGTTTGACCACTTCTGAATTCAAAAGGCACTATGGAAAGAAAAGCAGGCTTTTGGGCACTGGGTCCCTAACTATTCAGGGCATAATCAGTCCAAATCTACAATATAAGCTTCATTTAGAAACCAAATGGAAGCCAGTACAGCCTATTGGGCACAGGTATAATATGTTCCCTAAGTAGATACCATTTAAAAACTGGGCAGCTGAAATCTGTACTAATTGAAGGGTTTTTTTCCCCCATAGTTTTAATGTGTAGTCCTGAGTACAGCAGCAATCAAATCTGACAGAGGCATAGGTAACTGGAAAGGCCTGCAACCAAAAGGAAAGATAAAGGCAAAGTCCAAACACAGTGCTCTGTTGCTGCTACCTATATGTACCTCCAAGAGCAACAGAGGATCTAATAAGGAACTAACAGTGGGCAAGCTTCCTCGATCACTGGAGATGATAATCTGTTCCTCCATCCCACAAATATCACTTTTATCTGATCTTGATTTGAGTTGAGTTGGGTTAACTGGTTCTCATGTTAGCCCTGTCCTGGGTTGGATAACTGCTTAGCTGTCCTATCCAGAAAATAAATTTATTATGTATTTTCGTTTTATGGAGTATTTATATTCTATTTCAGTACAATTAATGAATTTAGTAATAACAAACATTACCATATAATTTCCAGTTTGCTGCATAATGCAGTGCTGTCTTGTTAATTTGGGTTGGAGGAGTTGTTGCGGTGTACAGCAGGTAAAGTTTATAGCACAGTATACAGGATCCCATATTGTTAAAGGGAATTCCTCATTTCATTAACTCTGTGAAGTGCTTTGGACTCTTCAGATGGAATGTAGGTATAGACATGCTAAATGCTTGTTTAATATTTTCATTGAATCCTAATTGATTGCCAGTCTCAGGATTATGGCAGTCACATCTTCAGTCAGTTCTGTTACTTGCCTGGTGTACAAGCAAAGTGATCGATCTTATGTGCTCAAATAATTTTTTAAGATTCAGTCAAGATGTAGGTGAGAGCATTTCTAAGCATCTTGAAAGACTGTGAAAGAACTGTAGAAGCGACAAAGACTCCTGTGGCACCTTAAAGACTAACAAAAGTATTGAAGCATAAGCTTTTGTGGACTAGTACGAGCCCATGAAAGCTTATGCTTCAATACTTTTGTTAGTCTTTAAGGTGCCACAGGACTATTTGTCGCTTCTGCAAATCCAGACTAACACGGCTACCTCTCTAAAAGAACTGTAGAATCCTGTGAGTATTTTTCACTAGAGTCCTAGTTAAATAAGAGAAATTAGTTTTTAAAAGGAGTAACAAATGTGTGTAGTTATTTGGTTCTTACTGATTCCAATGACCCTTTTGTTTCAGATGTTATATAAACCTAAAAGAAATATTCACTTTATTTTTCTCTTTGCTATATGTCAGTGCATACTGAAAAGTCTGTTTACCAAAACTGATGCAACCGGTATCACAATATTGATTGTTAATTCCTTTCCTCTGTATCTATTGAACTTATACTGTTCCAGGGTTTATATTAATATCTCATAGCTCAGCAAACTGGTCTTGAATTTGTCCTAAAATTGTGTTGAACAAATACATTTCTTGTTTGTCACAGCCTTAATTACTGAGCCTAAATTTTAGGTGAACTTATTCAGTTTTTTAAAACAACATAATTCATTTCACTCCAGCAGTCTGTAAGTTGTGTAACTTTATTGAGTCTGTAATTTCAATGGTTAATTTTCTTTTTTCCATAGGAAGTGTCACTTCAGCAGACTGCACAGCCTACATCAACAATAGTTCGTCCAGCATCACTGCAGGTTCCTAATGTATTGCTAACAAGTTCTGACTCAAGTGTTATTATTCAGCAGGCAATACCTTCACCAACTTCTAGCACTGTCATTACCCAAGCTCCATCCTCCAACAGGCCAATAGTGTAAGTTATATGTGATAGTAAAATATTTTATTACAAATTTCTAAAAAGGTTTTGTTTAGTTTACAAGGTACTTTTGATCACTTTTTCTGCAACTTAATAAACAATGCAGCCTCCAGATCCATATTCTCCAACAGTACAGTGAGTTTACATTATAACTCTGTGATGCAGGTATGTCAAACAGAATTACTGTTAAATGTGCAGAATGTGAATATTATTGATACCTTCTGTGATGGAGTCAGACCAGAAGGATATAGGAGAGTGCTGGAAGGCAGGTATATCAGCCTCAGGATATGCAGGTCCTTGTTCCCTGGATATTCAAACAAAGGCTACTCCAGACCAATCAAGACACCTGGGGCCAATTAAGAACCTTCTAGAAAGGAGTAGAAACAGCTAGCCTAATTGGGACACCTGAAGCCAATCAGGGACTGGCTGAATCCAGATAAAAACCTCCCAGTTAGTCAGGTGGGCTGTGGGTGTCAGGAGCTGTGGAAGGAGCTTGTGCTGTTGGTGAGACTGAGTGGTGGACAACATATCATCCAGAAGGAAGGAGGCCCTGAGGTAAGGGTGAAGTGGAATTTGAAGAAGCGGGGACTGCTGTGGGGAAGTAGCCCAGGGAATTGAATTGTGTCTTGTGGATAAAAGGTCATCCATCTTAGCTGATACTATTAGGGTCCCTGGGCTGGAGCCCAGAGTAGAGGGCGGGCCCTGGCTCCCCCCCTTTTTCCACCTTCCATACTGGCCTGTGATGAAGGTAACTCACTAGGTGGTGACTCTTGCCAATTATACTGAGAAAGGGAGGTCACTCTGGGGCCTAGATGAGTTTCTGAGGCCCCTAAATCTGCCAGGAAGCGCAGGACCCACAAGTACAAACTTGGAGCTTTGTCACACTTCTTAAAGTGGCAAATAGTTTAAGTTTGGACAGGATTAAACCAAATTAATAATGTATCAAGTCTTGTAATAAGAAATATGAGTATCTTTCAATTCTGCTGTGTATTTGTGTCCTTTTAAAATATTTCCTCCTGTTTGCTTTTCTTAGACCAGTACCAGGTCCTTTTCCTCTGCTGTTACATCTTCCTAATGGACAAACTATGCCTGTTGCTATTCCTGCCTCAATCACAAATTCTAATGTTCATGTCCCTACTGCAGTTCCAGTAAGTTTACACATGACCTGTTATACATTCTTAATTTTAAAATAATGCAGACTTGCATAAATGATACTTTTTAAAAAAATTTCAAACACTGACATTTAGAAGATGATTTTTTGACTTGATTCACTATGGTGTGATACATATTTTTGGCAACTATTGTAATTTGTGCTCTGAATACTCATTAGAGGAGTATATTTTTATCATTCCAAATATTACTTAAATGGTTAGAAATACTTTAATTAGTCTGAAAGGGTGAAAAGCTGCTGATCTACCTTAAGCCTTAGAACTTAGTTTTACAGATTTTGGTGGGTGTTTTGGATCTAATGGGCAATGCAATCATATAATTTGTATTATGCTGGCATACTCAAAGATTGTTTTTCATTTTTGTGACTTTCCTGGTCAGCTTGTTAGACCTGTCACCATGGTGCCTAGTATCCCAGGAATCCCAGGGCCCTCCTCACCACAGCCAGTGCAGTCAGAGGCAAAATTGGTAAGTTAGAATTCCATTGATCTTCAAGAAGGTTAATCTGAAAAAATGTTACTAATAATTAGGTCTTACTACAGATGTAGTTGTTTGATTTAGTAATTGTTATCGTGCAATATAAATTTTATGTTCTACAGACTTTGATCTTACAGAAGACAAGCTCTGCTGGAATCTCGATGTTGGAAAATGAGAGCTATCAATATGTTTTGGTTTTATGGTTATTTCAGATTCTTGTATGATTGTTAGCACCAGGACTAAAATACATTTATGAATTTGGCAGCACCAGTGAAATGTACTCTGAAGAAGACTAGTTTTTAACTGTAAGCTCAGTCTCCTCATGGTGAAAAGTAGGCATATATGTGGCTTTAGGAGAGAGAGGTGACATAAACTTTAATATCACTTCAGCAGTGAACCTTATCTGCTAATAGAAGCAAAATTGAAGAACTGCAGAGGTAAGCCCATACTAAAAAGGTGTGAAACTTCTTAGCAGAAAAGACTATAGGATTAAAAACTAGGCTTTTCGTAACAGCACACATATCCTAATATTCCCAGCTGCTTGTGGTCTCTTCTTCCAAGCATGTAACCTGATAGGGTTTAGTGACCCTATGAACATAAAAAGTTGGTTTGTTAAGATGCTTTTAACAGGTGGAAGATAACCAAAAAGGGTAAAGAAAAAAAATCAGTTATAGAAATGTACATTAGCAGGATCATAATAATTATAGTTTAAACTTTAATTAATCGCTTCCAATAAAAATGTGTATCTTCTCTAATTTGTTAGCTAGTTGCTTCAATGCTTTTTATCTAACTTTTCTTCATTCCATCTGTTCTAGTAAAATGGAATGAGAAATATGTGAAAGAAAAATTAAACAAATGTCCCCCCTGTGTGCATCCATAGAAGAGCTCCACAAACTGACTCTGTCTTGTAGATTACATGCATTTAACTTAGGATAGTGGTGCATTATCCCTGACATTTATTTGTATTTAAAAAGTTAAGAGGCGAATCAGGAGTGTAAGTAGATAAAAATGTTATTTTTAAATATGAAGCGGTAGAGGGATTTAGGGGCAATAGCAGCCTGCTAGAGCACAGCCAGTGACAGCAGGACAGGCAGCCCCAGTTGCTACAGCTGCAGGAGCCACTTAGAGACTGTGTATATACCTGGCAGGATGGGATGATGGACGGCATAGAGAGATGGATTCCTTAAAATCCTTTATTAATGTGGGGAGAAGGCTGGGTAGGCTCTCAGTCAGTGAACTTTCTTTCTGGCATCCACTCCAAACCTAGTCTATTCAATAATGAGGAAGGGTGCCGGGGTAACCCCAGAGATGGGCCAAGGACCCTTTCTAGATCAATATCTGTCTGTCTGAGGTGAGGCTGCTGGACACATAGAAAGCCTTTCCCCAAATTGATACAACCACTTTGAGGAGTGCATTGGCTACAGTGAACTCTGAGTAGAACTGCCTGTTACAATCAGAGCTACTCTCCAATCTCTGTTTCCTTTGGCCTTTGAAATGCTGCAAGAGGTGGGAGGACAGTACTTTTGAAATGCTGTAAGAGGTGGGAGGACAGGGCTTTTTCTCCTCAGTCCCCTCTCTCATCCTTGCGGGGAATTGAAAAAGGAGTCCTTCATTTTCAAAGTCAGAAAAAAAATAATTGTAATTGCCTTCTGAGAGAATGTATTTATCTTAATTCTGGGAAAAGATTAATATAAGAAACGGGAATCAGATAAGAACAAGAATTCTATTTCCTCATCTGATGTATTCCACGGGATCAAAAGTGAAATTCTGTGAATAGGATTCTATGTGGAATCTATTAGAACTTCAAGACTAGAAGTCCAAGTAATTTTTGTTTAGTTGGGCAAGAAATTAGATTCTTAAGAGTAAGAATAAATCATGCAGTAAATATGCTTTATGTACCTTTATATGTGAAAAAATACAAGTGGTAAAAGCTTTTGTTTTCACATAGGAAAAAGCAATCACTCATAGAGAAGGTGCAAAAATAGCATAAAGAAAAACCGAGATTGTGAGACTTAAATTTTAACAGTCTCATTAGTTTTCTCATTAGAATGTAGCTAATATGTGCACTTCAGTGTTTGCTTATCTTCTTTAAATGGGATGATAAAAGCATATTCACCATATTTCTTCTTTTCTTTCTTGACTCTGTGAATAAGGGATGAGCAGAATATATCAGAATTATGTATCGTTGTGCTTTATATAGCATATATTCATAAAAATGAAAAAAAAATATTTCTATTAAAGTGTAAAGAACTAAACAAGAAACCTAACATTCTCAGAAAAATTTCTCCAACAAAAAGTTACAGAGGCTAACAGCTAAGAACGACAGAAAGCATTATGAACAGGCACCAAGGATTACCAATTTTTTAATGAGTTACCATTTGATTTTCAAAATTTAACACCAACACCAAATTCTGATTCTTTCTGGCATATTTCTTGCATGTAAAAATACGTTAAACGTGAAACTGCTGCAGTGTAACTTGCAGGACATTCTAAGTTCTGCAAATGTCAAAGTAATTAAATTTACTTCTATCACTTGTGATGGTCACTGTTAAACTCACAGAGAGCTTAAACTATTTAATTATCTTTGATTAATATTTCATTGATAAACAAAGTTAATGAAAATCTTTTTAAAAAATACTATGCTCCAGTTGTCAATAAAACGTTAACAGGATTAGCTAGATACTGTTAATATCGGTTAAACACTATTTCTAGGCTTATTACATATTTCTCTTAGTATATCACTATGGTTACTAGCTAGAAGACAAGGATGCAGAATTTTTGAATTCATTTTGAACTTTCTTACTGATATTGTAAGAGACAGCTTAGTCATATGTAGACATATTTCATTGCTGTGGATTTTTCTCATATTACACTAGGGGAATGTAACATAAATACATACTTTACGTAATTGCTGAAACAACTGGTTGCCCAACTTGCTAAAACAGATGGCTACCTAATGCCAAAACTGTCTACTGAATACATGACATTTAGTGTGACAATAAATTGGCTGCTGAACTAGAGATGATCTCTTGACAGTTGGTAAGTGACTTGGAGGGCTGTTATTTATTGTTTGCCTTTAGCTGTCATGGGTTAAACTTTTTTGTCTTCTATATTGCAAAAACTGAAATTTCTAATCTCTAATATAGTATCTCGCTTTTACTGTAAGTTATATATAAAATAATATTATTGTAAGGTACTCTCAGTTGAGACATTCTGACTATTCCAGAAATTCAGGTTGCAGAGATTGATGTGGTGTTTGAGGCCCTAACCTCTTCTTTGACAAGACACATGACAACTTGCCCAAAAGAAGACAACCATGTTCATAGATCATCCCTGCAAAAACCTAACTTTTTGCCCATAGGCAAAACTAGCACTATCATTCCCACTAGAGAAATATCTTCTGCCGTCCTCAGTAGACCAGGGAGCATAATGAGCATTGTAATATTTAAGACACAACAGCAAACTATCCTGAGGTGAAGGAAAGATTAGTGTCCGACCAATACGGTGCATCAGGAGTTCTTTAATGATCCGAAAAACTAAAAAGAATGTTACAGAAAGTGGAAACGTGGACAAATTGCTACGGATGAGTACAAAAGAATAGCATAAGCATGTAGGAACAAAGTGAGACAAAGGCACAAAATGAGTGGCACCTAGCAAGAGACATAAAAGGCAGTAAAAAGAGGTTCTATAAATACATTAAGAGCAAGAGAAAGATAAAGGAATCTACTATTTAATGAGGGACAGATAACATCAAGAAATTCTGAAACATTTAATGCCCATTTTGCTGCAGTTTTAGCTAAAAAGGTGAATTGTTACCAGATACTCAACGCAGTTAATATTTACAACAAGTGGGAAGATCACAAGCCAGAATAGATAAAGAACAGATTAAAAATATTTGGGTAAGCTATATGTTTTCAAACCTGCAGGGCCTGATGAAATTCACCGTAGGGTCTATACTTACCTAGGGATCAAGGCTGCTGTGATTGATACAGCGGAGATTGATTTAGCAGGTCTAGTGAAGACCCACTAAAATTGACCGCAGAACACTTTCCAGTCGACTCCGGTACTCCACTGGAAAGAGAAGATTAAGGTATGTTGAGAGGAGCACATCTGCTATTGATTCAATGTGGGAAAGACATCACAGTAAGTCAACCCCAGCTACATTATTCATATAGCTGGAGTAGCGCAACTTAGGTAGATTTGCTGCGGTAATGTAGACAAGGCCTAACTGAAGCAATCTCGGAACCATTAGCAGTCATCTTTGAGAACTCATGGAAGATGGATATGGTCCCAGAGGACTAGAGAAGGGCATGCATAGTACATACCTTTAAAAAAAGGGAAAAAAGAGGGTCTGGGAAATTGTAGACCAATGAGCCCAACTTTGATACCTGGAAAAATACTGGAACAAATTATTAATCAGTTTATAAAGCCTTTGGAGGATAATAGGGTGATCAGGAATAGCCAGCATGGATTTGCTAAGAACAAATCATCCTAGACCAACATAATTTCCTTCTTTGATGGGGTTTCTGGCCTAGTGAATGGGGAGAAGCAGTAGATGTGATCTATAGTGATTTTAGTAAGATTTATGAGAGAGTTTCATATGACATTCTCATAAGCAAACTAAGGAAATGTGGCTTAGATGAAATTACTGTAGGGTGGATGCACAGCCAGTTGAAAGACCATAGAGTAGTTATCAGTGGTTCGCTGTCAGACTGGGAAGATGTATCTAGTGGTGTCTTTTGAATTAATTTAGATGGAATAAATGGGCCCAAAGAGTCAACAATGTTAATATGACAGTATCCAACATTGAAGAGTGTTAGAAGGCTTGGGGTCTGGTATACAGAGACCATAGCCTACTTAGTGCCATGGCAAACACAACCTTAAATTTTTTTTTCACTTTTTGTTAAAGATGAATGGGGGAGGGAGGGAAGGAAGGACTGGTAAAGCATTTTAAATATAAAGTATTGGGGAACATCCCTTGTTCTTTTCCCTTTTGCTGGAGAGAGAGTTTTTAGAAGGAAAACCCACTTACTTGACAATCTATTAGATGGTGTTAAAGATGGTAATAACTGTCTTTTTGGGGAAAAGAGAAGTTAGTTGAGAAGGACTAGAGTTGTCATTGCTATGAAAGTCCAATCCCATTTCTTAAAAGACAAAATGAAACATACATACAGAAGGGGAAAGAAAAGAGCAGCAAAGATAGAAAATGCAGCTTCTGTCTCTAGTGTTGACTTTCACTTGCAGCCTCACTTCTGGAAAAAGAAGAGAACAGCAAACTGTTTTATTAGTCGCTCTAAGACCTGGAAAACTTGTAGCAGCTTTGGGCTGTTTAGGACATTGCCTCTAGCTGCCTCTTTAGGGTTATAGGCTTACAACAGTTGTAGAATATACAGTCTTGGCCAGCTAGACCAAGATTCTCTTTAAACAGAAGGCAAAAGGTGAGAGATAGGAAAGGGAGAGGTGGCAAATCCCAGATGGTATTGATAAAGTCTGAAATTCCAGATGGTATTTGGGATTCAGCTGAAGCTGGTAGAAGTAGCAGTGTCATCTGAGTCCCTCCCTTGCTCAGGTCTGGTCAGGACATTTTGGAATCAGATTGACAAAGATCTAATGATGTTACAGTAGATCCTGCAGTCCCGGGAGATAGTAAGAGTGGCAGTCATGATGGTGAAGCTCGCTCTTTCCCCTTCTCTCATCTTTCAGTCAGCCATTGTCACATTAGCCAGCTTTTTCCCTTCACAAGTCTCTCTTTGAGGACTCCAAAAGGGGTGATGGGCAGAAGAGCCAATCTCCTTATTATTTTGTCCATCAATTATACCTTTTTTTGACACACATGTTTGACTAGATGACCTTTTGAGGTCCCTTCTAGCCTACATTTCTGTAGTTAACAGAGATTACATCCATTTGTTACAAGCTCCCTTGACTTTCCTAATATTCTTCATGGGGAAGGACGACATGGCTAAAGCAGCAGAGTTGGAGTCAACATTCAATGTGTGTTAGGCACCTAACTCTCTCAGGTGCTTCTGAAAATCCCTCCCTTACTCCTTTCCCATCTGTGCAGAGGGGAAATAAAACCTTAGATGGGTGTTGGACACATAATTTATTACCATTTGACTCTAGTTTAGCATATTTTTTTAGAGTGAGCCAGAGCATAGAACCACTGCATATTTTGATAAATAACAATTTCCTTATGGCGTGTATGTAGCAAAGCTTTATGCTCAAAATCATATGTAACACCATTTGTTGTGGTAATCATAACAGTGAGCTTTACTGAAATGGAAATTTTGTTTTAAACTTCAGTTGTTAAAAATAATGTGTCATCAATTATCAAAGAGCATCTTTGCTAAAAGTCGTAGTTAAAATTTCATCTTGACTTTCCTAGAAGACAAAAATCCCACAATTGTTGGAGATAGGGTACATAATCTGTCTCGCATGCTGAATATAGCCTTCACTCATGCATTCATCTAAAGAATGTCCTTCTGCCCATTTTTTACCTTCTAAGTATGAGCAGCTCCTGAAGTCTCCATTCAATTTCTAACTCTGCTCTCTAGTGACATTTCAAAGTGTTACCAGCATGAAGTTGCCCAATTTAATATTCAGGTTTGCCTGTCATTTGGTTGGTTGAGCTGTATTCTGCTTCCACACATGTGTTTGAGTCTCCCTGCAGTGCCTGGATTACACATCTGTAAATATTTTCTTAGTTATAGCCTTCTTTTGATTTGACTTGAAAGAATGCGTATCTGGTCTTTGAAGATGTATCATTGAGACGTCTGGTGCTAACATTCTGGAAAAAAGTTTAACTTTACAGGATAGTTTTCTTCTGATGTTTTTCCCTTCTGCAATCAAACTTCATACCAGTATTAATTTGACAAAACAAATGTGCAAGCACAACTGCATATTAACTTTGTAAATATGTAATTTAAATAGTTGGATTTTTGTTTTGTTTTTCATTTAGTATGGCTGTTGTTTTTCTGGAATCCCCAACCTGGGAATATCAGACTCCTTCAGGGTGGCACAGTCTTGGCTTATCATATGAAGGGAGCTGTGAGGCTATTACTACCATAGCCATGTTCAGTCTCCTTTGCTGCTGTGTTCTCCCCTTTAGTCTGCACTACCACTGGCTGTCACCTTACAGGCTGTAAGCAACCTTTTGGGGGACAGTATACTGTGAACACAATTGCATTAGATGGGGAGAAAGAGAGAAAACACAGGAGCAAGAAAATAAGTTTAAGAATGAAAATAAACCAGAAAAAAAATATATAGAAGAAAAAAGAACATTCCCAGAGAGACAGAAAACCGGAAAATGGTTATCTAGCTCTGATCATTTTGTTGCAACGCTCTCTCCATTAAGACTGTGTTAAAAATATACTGTATATGGAACAATTAAGTGTATGCTTAAATGCTGAAGCATAATGATATGAAGTTAGGCAGTAAGATGTATTGCATTTAAGCTTCTGTGTACAATATTAAATTTTGCTACTTGAAACAGGCATTCAAATGTAGGTCTTTAGAGTTGGATGTTCATGTATACCAGCGGTTCTCAAACTTATGAAAACCGCGACCCCTTTTTGATTGTTTGTCTGCCGCGGTGGACCCTTGTATGTCCGCCGAAAAGCCGTCGAATGCAGCCGAACGGAGCGCTTGGTATGTGCGCTGAAAAGCCACCAAATGCGGAAGTAATTCATTCGGCGGCTTTTCAGCGGTGCCGGGAGCTCTCAACCCCCCTGGGAGCACTCGGCAACCCCCACGGGGGTCGCGACCCCCAGTTTGAGAACCTCTGATGTATACAGTGTTAGCTCACATTACTCTATGCTAGTATTGTCAGGCACAAAGTCAGTTGCTCTTATTCCTTTGAAAATATTTTTTATTCTTAGCTTTTAATAGGAATGATGATTCCTAGATTCCAACACCAAAAGGGATCACTGTGATAAATTCTGTCAGATCTCCCGTGTAACACAGTCCAAAGAACTTCCTTAATGTAATTCCTGGAAGTGACAAAGAGTCCTGTGGCACCTTAAAGACTAATTAGTTAGTCTTTAAGGTGCCACAGGACTCTTTGTCACTTCTACAATTCCAGACTAACACGGCTACCCCTCTGTAATTCCTGGAGTGTATCTTTTAGAAAAACATCCCATCTTGATTTAAAAATTATCAGTGATGGCAGATCCACCATGACCCTTAGTAAATTACACTGGTCTACAATTTTTTAGAAGTTGTCTGCTTCAGAGATAAAATGTGATATTTATTATGTATTTTGATGTGCTGAATTCAAATATGACAAAACAACTGATTGGCTACTGTTTCTAAGATATTTAAGTTTTTACATTTTATGTCTATGTATATTGTGTAGACAGTAGAGTTTTAATCCTAAATTGTAAACCTAGGTCTTTTCATGTGTTTATGGTTGCTTTACATGATAATATTTCACCTGTCCTGTTTATGTAACACTTTAAAAATCAGCAAAAGGGTTATATAAATAAAATGTATTATGAAACAAAAGGCAAAAAACTATTATGTACATAGTTTAGTCCTATTCAGTGTCTGCTCGGTGCTTCTTGGCTTGTCTCTTGTATTCATTAAATGGAGCATCTCTTGTCACTGTCCAACAATAGTCTGCAAGCATTGATGGGCTCCATTTGCCCTGATAGCTTTTCTCCATTGTTGCAATGTCCTGGTGAAATCGATCGCCGTGCTCGTCGCTCACTGCTCCACAGTTCGGTGGAAAAAAATCTAGATGAAAGTGCAAAAAATGTATCTTTAGTGACATGTTGCAACCAAGGCTTTTGTATGATTTGAGGAGGTTTTCCACCAAAAACCTGTAGTTGTTTGCCTTGTTGTTTCCGAGAAAATGTATTGCCACTGACTGGAAGGCTTTCCATGCCGTCTTTTCCTTGCCACGCAGTGCATGGTCAAATGCATCATCTCGAAGAAGTTCACGAATCTGAGGACCAACAAAGACACCTTCCTTTATCTTAGCTTCACTTAACCTTGGAAGTTTTCCACGGAGGTATTTGAAAGCTGCTTGTGTTTTGTCAGTGGCCTTGACAAAGTTCTTCATCAGACCCAGCTTGATGTGTAAGGGTGGTAACAAAATCTTCCTTGATTCAACAAGTGGTGGATGCTGAACATTTTTCCTCCCAGGCTCCAATGACTGTCGGAGTGGCCAATCTTTCTTGATGTAGTGGGAATCTCTTGCACAACTATCCCATTCGCAGAGAAAACAGCAGTACTTTGTGTATCCAGTCTGCAGACCAAGCACTAGAGCAACAACCTTCAAATCGCCACAAAGCTGCCACTGATGTTGGTCATAGTTTATGCACCTCAAAAGTTGTTTCATGTTGTCATAGGTTTCCTTCATATGGACTGCATGACCGACTGGAATTGATGGCAAAACATTGCCATTATGCAGCAAAACAGCTTTAAGACTCGTCTTCGATGAATCAATGAAGAGTTTCCACTCATCTGGATCGTGAACGATGTTGAGGGCTGCCATCACACCATCGATGTTGTTGCAGGCTACAAGATCACCTTCCATGAAGAAGAATGGGACAAGATCCTTTTGACGGTCACGGAATGTGGAAACCCTAACATCACCTGCCAGGAGATTCCACTGCTGTAGTCTGGAGCCCAACAGCTCTGCCTTACTCTTGGGTAGTTCCAAATCCCTGACAAGGTCATTCAGTTCAGCTTGTGTTATCAGGTGTGGTTCAGAGGAGGAGGATGGGAGAAAATGTGGGTCCTGTAACATTGATGGTTCAGGACCAGAAGTTTCATCCTCTCACTTGAGTCAGACGAGGAAGAGGAAGAACGATTCTGGTGCATCAGGAACCAGCAGTTCTTCTCCATGGGGTATTGGGTGTATAGCTGATGGAATGTTTGGATAATGCACAGTCCACTTTTTCTTCTTTGACACACCTTTCCCAACTGGAGGCATCATGCAGAAGTAACAATTGCTGGTATGATCTGTTGGCTCTCTCCAAATCATTGGCACTGCAAAAGGCATAGATTTCCTTTTCCTGTTCAACCACTGGCGAAGATTTGTTGCACAAGTGTTGCAGCATATGTGTGGGGCCCACCTCTTTTCTTGATGTCCAATTTTGCAGCCAAAATAAAGGTGATAGGCTTTCTTAACCATAGTCGTTATACTGCGCTTTTGTGATGCAAAAGTCCCTTCACCACAAACATAACAGAAGTTATCTGCACTGTTCACACAAGTACGAGGCATCTCTGCTCACTTTGGCTAAACAGAAATGTGTCCCATTGCAAAATCAAACACTGACAAATAAGAGAGCACAACACTGTATGATTTCTAGAGCTGATATAGGGCAATTTGTTCAGCAGAGTGATGTAAGCTTCGTTATGATTGCATCATCCATGACTTCTAGGAATAACATGATGCAATTCATATCATGTATGACGCAATACCAGCTTCAGATTGCATCATTCATTGTTTTGCCTAAAAAGCAAGTACTCTCCAAACCCAATCATAGATTTATTCATAGATCCAGTCAAAGATGTATTTTAGTCATTTCTGGTTTAAATTGAGATCCCTTCCCTTTATAACTCACTTATCCTCCGCCATTCCCATGTCAAGGGTCGTATATACTGACCCAATAGCATATCTTGAAAACTAGAGCCAATAAACAATTTTAAGCATCATTTTCGTTCTCAGTGACCCAGAATTAGTAAAGTTTGACTACATTTATTTCAGAAGCATTTTGGCTGTAGAGCAGTGTTATTCCAGTGGTTCAGCTTCCAATTGTCCAACTTCCAATGGTCCAGCCACTGGTTCATGTTATACCTTTCTCCGCTTTATTGAAGAATCAATTATTAAATATTTGTTCCCCATGTAGATACTTACACATTGTAATCAAGTCACCCCTTCACATTCCATCTGTTAAGCTAAATAGATTGAACTCCTTAATTCTGTCACTATAAGGCATGTTTGCTCATCCTTTAATTATCCTTGTGGCTCTTCTCTGAACTCTTTCCAACTTATCTGCATCCTTCTTGAATTGTGGGTACCAGAACTAGATACAGTATTTCATCAACATTTGCACAAGTGCCAATATAGAGGTAAAATAACCTCTCTATCCTGCTTGAGATTCCTGTTTATGCCTCCCAGCATCACATTCACTCTTTGTCACAGCATCACATTGGGAATGCATGTGCAGCTGATTCTAGGAGTCTTATATGAAGATCAGCTTTATGGATCATATATGAAGTATGCCATATGCACAAATTATGGGTTTTCACACACAGGTTAAGTATCCATTGTTATACAGAACTCTCTTAAGATCACACACAAAAGTAAAGCCACACATGCAGGTTGATTTTTGTGTGTGTGGTGTTTTTTAGGTGCCCGGAACACATGCAGATACAGTAGGCAATGTGGGGAAAATATATTATACCATATTGTAAGGGAGGACTAAGTTATTTCAGAACTGGGTCTTTGATCTGTTTGTGAGGAAAATCCTGAAATTCCAGATCTCTCTGTGTATGTGTGTGTATATGTATATAAAATTTTGAAAAAGGATGGTTTACTTCAAGCTGTGTAGCATGTTTGTCATTAACATGCAGTTTGAGGATGATGCAAACAAAAAACATTGGGGAAAACATTCTGAGTGAATCATGAAGTTTCCTAAGAAAGTAAATTAAAAATCTTTGTTTAAACAAAGTTGTACTCTGGAGAACCCTTCATGCAAAGCCTTTTGTGACAAACTGAGAAATATCTTGAACACTGTGGGTAGCCAGTAGGCTTTCTGCAGGGGGTTTCTACTGAGAGTTGACAGAGGGCAACTTGGCAAATGTTCAGAAACCTATATTAGCTTGGTTGCGCCCGGCATGGGACCTTGTGTTCAGCAGAATTCTTCTGACCTGCCTCTCTGCATGCCGAGCTAATCAGCAAACACCTAATGAGCCTACTCTAAAGAAACAGACCCTCTCCCAACCTAGTTCATTTTCATACGTTCTCTGGGGGTGGAGAGACAAGACTTCATGAGGACTGATGATGCTGCAAAGACCACAATAATGATAATTAACTTGCTGAATTTAGAAGATTATGCTGTTAATTAGTTGCAAAATAAAGATAAGTAATAGAGCAGCAGATGGTAGGATAACACCCAGGAGAAGGAGGGTTATTACTCTGATGAGCTTTTGTGGCAGATATGAAATATGGATCTGACTTTTTCATAAGTTGTTTCTAGAGAATATTATCCAGATTCTGTGAGCTGTTGATGGAGTGATCTATTCCTACCAAATTTTGACAGATGTGATAAGGATTTGTTTTCAAGGGTACATATGCACAAGAAAATTTTTACTAGTACAAATTTAAAATGTTAAAATATTTTAAAATCAGATTTTTATTTTGTGACAATTTAACCTCACTTGAATAAGCATCTAGATTATGATTATTCATTATTATTTTTTCCACATATAATACTATAAGTATATAAAGAATAAATCTTTAATATATGTGTTAATGGATCAGATTTTTAAAACAAAAAATTATAATATTTTGGGTGACTATGCCGCTATTCAGTTGAAATACATCTACCCATATACCACATGCAAGTATTGGAATACTTATCTGGTATTCAAAAATCTGTATAAAACAGATTTTGAATTCCAGGTAATTCCCTAAAACAGGGATTTGGGGGTAATTTTAGGGAATTATCTGAATACCAGATAATTTTAGGGATAATTTTAGGGAATTATCTGAATACCAGATAATTCCCTAAAACAGGGAATTTTTTTGTATTCTTATTTCTGTGGTAAATATCTGTTTTGTTTCAACTATATAACAAATTTTCAGATGGAGTTTATTTACTTTTAAATGCAAAAAAAGTGTGTTTTTACTGTGTAACCTTAGCATTATATAGAAAAGTCAAGTTTCCAAAACAATATTAGTGTGGCCATTTGCAAGTCCTGTGTCTCTCATGGTATACATTTCACAGTATAGGAAGTAATATTATGTTACACATTTAATTGGAAAAATTTCAATAGAAAATAAATATGCATGTGCATTCTGGCAGAATTAACATTGCTATTAGAACCTTACATTTGAATTTCCTTTGATTTCAGCTTTGCAAACTTAGTATGGGAGGTTTTTGTGTTCAGTTCAATAGAACCATGGCAGTTAGGAGGTTAAAAAAAAAATGGAGCTGGATGTGTATTGCAAAATATTTTCCTGCAAATATCAGTATTTTAAAAACACTTTACTATGGCTATCTTCTCACCTCTTTGCATTTTCTGTGTTACTGATCTAGCAAATGACTGTGCTACCAGGTGTGTTCACTGAACCTACCAACTTTAGTCAAATATTACAGCATATTTGCACAGAATTAGTTTTTATTTTGTAATGGTTTGCATCAGAAACCTGATTAAAAACTGCAATAGAAACATAGCATCTAACTTGTATCTAATGAATACAGTTCCAATTGTGACTATTTAGTACTTGCAGTTAACTGCTTATCGATAAGCTGTAGTCAATGAATTATTTAAAATTATTCAGCTGATCATTGAAAATACATTTGAGAAAAATCAGTCTTTTCAGAAAATTTGTGAAGAGAAAATTAGAAGAAATTTGTCATATAACTATTAAATATTTGCCCAATTCTAGAAATAGAAAAGACTTATTAGATTATCCAGTTCATTACTTTGACAGTTTTGGGAGCTTTACCATTTAAGCTACTAGTACTCCAGCTGTACGTTCAGAATGAGGTGGGAAATGGTTCTAATTGACATTACATTGTAGTAAGGAGAATTGAGTGAACAAAAGCTCCTGCTGCTGTTTGACTGGAGATGGTGGCAGGGCTTGGAGTTTTATTTTTTTGCAAAGCTGTGTTTACAGTACTAGGAAAATTAAATTATTTTAATGAGAGCTTAGAATTTGCAAAATATAGAATTCAGTATAAAATTATTCAGCTGATCGTTGAAAATAATACATTTGAGAAAAATCAGTCTTTGCAGAAAATTTGTGCAGAGAAAATTAGCGGAAATGACTTGACTGCAGTTTTCTTCTGTGTTTGATATTAGAATTGACTTTTTAGTTTGTCAGGAGATTGGCCAAGTTACTCCCTTTCTTACTCATGCAAATTTTTCCAGCAATCTCCTGTGTCTCTGCCAGAATGGTCAGGTAAATCTGGAAAAATGTGCAGTGTAAAAAGGGGCAGAGCTTCATTGGCACCACATTTTAAATATTATGTACAAAAAACAAAATTAAAATAATGTTAATATTGCAAAGTCAAGCACTCAAAAGTTAGGAAATGCTAAAGGTTCCTCATGCAACCTTAATTTGATCCTCTTATTTGTATGCATTATCATAGAATCATAGAATATCAGGGTTGAAAGGGACCTCAGGAGGTCATCTATTTCAACTCCCTGCTCAAAGCAGGACCAAACCCCAACTAAATCATCCCAGCCAGGGCTTTGTCAAGCCTGACCTTAAAAACCTCTAAGGAAGGAGATTCCACCACCTCCCTAGGTAACCCATTCCAGTGCTTCCCCATCCTTCTGGTAAAAAAAAAAGTTTTTCCTAATATCCAACCTAAACCTCCCCACTGCAACTTGAGACCATTACTCCTTGTTCTGTCATCTGATACCACTGAGAACGGTCTAGATCCATCCTCTTTGGAACCCCCTTCAGGTAGTTGAAAGCAGCTATCAAATCCCCCTTCATTTTTCTCTTCTGCAGACTAAATAATCCCAGTTCCCTCAGCCTCTTCTCATAAGTCATGTGCTCCAGCCCCCTAATCATTTTTGTTGCCCTCTGCTGGACTCTTTTTCCAATTTTTCCACATCCTTCATGTAGAGTGGGGCCCAAAACCGGACACAGTACTCCAGATGAGGCCTCACCACTGCTAAATAGAGGGAAATGATCACATCTCTCGATCAGTTGGCAATGCTGCTGCTTATACAGCCCAAAATGCCATTAGCCTTCTTGGCAACAAAGGCACACTGTTGACTCATATCCAGCTTCTCGTCCACTGTAACCCCTTGGTCCTTTTCTGCGGAACTGCTGCCTAGCCACTCGGTCCATAGTCTGTAGCAGTGCATGTTCAATATCTTCATTAATTATCTGGAGGGTGGCGTGGACTGCACCCTCAGCAAGTTTGCAGATGACACTGAACTGGGAGTAGTGCTATATACTCTGGAGGGTAGGGATAGGATACAGAGGGACCTAGAAAAATTGGAGGATTGGGTCAAAAGAAATCTGATGAGGTTCAACAAGGACAAGTGCAGAGTCCTGCACTTAGGACGGAAGAGTCCTATGCACTGTACAAGAATAAAGAAAGGGAGCATGGAAAATTCCTGTCCAAATGATTAAAGTTAGACAAAACTTATAAGCAGTTTAAAAGTGGGGAAAGTGCTAAGTAACCTTAACAATGGGCATTGCTGCCAGTTATGCTTGTAATATCTTATCATACTCCAAGTAGTCCCCAGGTGTTGTAGGGCTGAATGTGAATTTTAGGCTATCTAAACACAAATATATCTATTCAGTGCCTTGTAGATGCTCAGCTAAAATCCAAATCTTACATGTTCGGATGCTTACCCAGATCTGTAGAGGCATCCATATGAGTCCCCATCTATCCCCCAGGTAAAGCCATGTTCAGAATCAATCTGGGGTCATCCTCCTGTGGGTAGTGGGGAGTTTTGTATTCAGAGAAAGAGAAAGGTAGCAAATCTATTTTCCACAATTTTTCCTGGTATCTTCAGGGGCTTCCCGGGACGAGGAGCAGGGAGTGCTTCTGTCTTATTCATCAGAGTATCTGCATTTTGCCTTTATTGAATTAATGACCTCCTTTCTTTGTGCACTTTTGTCTATAGTACACAAGAGAGCTGAATTTACACTGTAAGCCTGGTGGCATTCAAAAGAGGATAATAAATATTGATGTTTTTTCTTTTATGTTTGTGCAGAAGGTAACAAAGTGCAATTATAAAGATTATTCAAGAAAGTTGTATTTTAGACTATCATGTAAGAAAAAATCTTTGTTAATTTGTCGTAAAAGTATACTAATATAGTTTTTAGTGAAGTTGATGGTTTTAAGTAAAGTACTGCCCATTAGAAAGATGCACCCTCATACACAATTTATCTTTCAGGAAAATTGTTTAATAACACTGAATAAAATCTTATTGTGAGAGTGCAAAATTTGAAAATAAAAACAAACCTATTAATTATAGCCATTGAGGATACCTAAGTCTGTCTTTCATTAAGAAAGAGAGAGATAATAAGATAGAAAATATCACGTTGCCTCTATATAAATCCATGGTACAATATATTAGAATTGGAAAAGGTTCAGAAAAGGGCAACAAAAATGATTAGGTGTATGGAATGGCTTCCATATGAGGAGAGATTGATAAAACTGGGACTTTTCAGCTTGGAAAAGAGATGACTAAGGGGCAGGGGGGATATATGATTGAGGTCTATAAAATCATGACTGCTGTGGAGAAAGTAAATAAGGCAGTGTTATTTACTACTCGTAATACAAGAGCTAGGGGTCACCAAATGAAATTACAGTAGACTCTCAATTATCCAGGATGATAGGGAAAAATTAATCTGGTTAATAAAATCCCGGATAATCACCATCCATAGGAAATGTGCCGGGGGGAGGTTGGTTCACCAGCCACCCTGCGCCGAGGGGAGGTTCACTGGCTGCCCTACACCCTAATGGGTGGTGGGTTTTGGGGGGTTGTTTTTTTTTTTTGTGCTTGGGGCAGCAATAAAGCCAGAGACGGCCCTGCGAATTATGCAAATATTTTTTGACATCCTGGTTAATTCACAGCCTGGTTAACCCAATCCTGGATAATCGAGAGTCTACTGTAATAGACAGCAGGTTTAAAACAAATAAAATGAAGTATTTTTTCATAAAACGCACAGTCAACCTGTGGAACTCTTTGCCAGAGGACGTTGTGAAGGCCAAAACTACAACATGGTTCAAAAAAGAACTAGATAAGTTCTTTGGATGGGTCCATCAATGGCTATTAGCCAGGATGGGCAGGGATGGTGTCCCTAGCATCTATTTGTTAGATGCTGGGAATGAGTGACAGGGAATGGATCACTTGATGACTACCTGTTCTGTTCATTCCCTCTGGGACACCTGATATTGGCCACTGTCAGAAGACAGGATACTGAGAGAGCTGGACGTTTGGTCTGATCTGATATGGTCATTTTTGTGTTCTTATGTCCTTATGCCACATAGACATACAGGCATGTCACGTCTTACGCGAGGGTTCCATTCCGTGGTTTCCGCGTAAAGCGGAAATCGCGTATAGCCGAAACCCTATTGTCTTCAATGGCAGGTGAAATCACCCGCCCTAAAGAAAGTTTTTATATTTTTATTTTTCCCTTTCTTTTTTTTGTTTTGGTCAACCACGTAAAGTGGAAATCACCTATGTTAAATATGCATAAGATGTGACATGCCTGTATAAACTTGTTGTAAACAGAATTCGTTACCTTTTGTTTAAAATCTGCTGTAATTCTAATTCACGTTTATAGTGAAAGCATAGCTTTTATTTTCAAGCAGTTGTAAACTTAATTATCAAATAAACTAATACAGTCAATAAGATCTGCTTTAGAATATAGCACATAGTTTACATATGAAATCATCTGTGGCTCTTGAAATGTATACAGATACAGTTTGTATTTACCATTTTCTGTAACTGTGTTGCTTAATAAATCAGGTAATAAAATCTTTTGTAAACCATTGTTTAAAATATTTTAGCCCCCCCCGTGCACTTTGTAAACATTAGTTAATTCTCACATCTGAGTTAAAAGATGTCAATTATTTAATGCATCATCGATATTACCTTAGAACAAAGAATATGATTTAAAACAAACTATAAACCCGCCAGACTTTTTTAATTTGGTTTTGAAAGAAATTTCCTGTCTCTGGGTTTACAGTCTCTGTGTATTTGTTCACTCTTGTTTCCTCTATCACATTGTACACTGTCCACTCCACTCCATCAATGGTATTAATTCACTTCTCCACAGGGTGGATATGATTTAAATCACTAGTCAGGAACACTCAATTGAATCATGGCTTTCTACGTAAAAGTGCATTCTTGTTGGTTGTTACAACATTTAATACATATTTTTCACAACTAAGAGATATTGATTTCATTTTTAGAAGGTAATTACTATACATTTTTAAACAAAGATATATTTTGAAAACTTTTCTTATTAGTTTTACACCTATATCAGAAAATGAATGTTTGGTTATTTCATTTACCACAGATAATTGAAACAGATATTTATGAAGTCAATGGGAGGTGAACTATCTCCAGTTCAACAGGTTAATCATTAATGTTTGGAGAAAGAACAAGGAGTACTTGTGGCACCTTAGAGACTAACAAATGTATTTGGGTATAAGCTTTTGTGGGCTAAAACCCACTTCATCAGATGCATGGAGTGGAAAATACAGTAGAAAGATAAATAGATACAGAGAACATGAAAAGATGTTAAAACTACAATACTCACCTGCTGAAGTGAAGAAACAGACTGACAGAGCCAGAAGAGTACCCAGAAGTCACTTACTACAGGACAGACCCAATAAAATAACAGAACGCCACTAGTCGTCACCTTCAGCCCCCAACTAAAATCTCTCCAGTGCATCATCAGGGATCTACAACCTGTCCTGAAGGACGATCCCTCATTGTCACAGATCTTGGAAGACAGGCCAGTCCTCGCTTACAGGCAGCCTCCCAACCTGAAGCAAATACTCACCAGCAATCATACACCACACAACAAAAACACTAACCTAGGAACCTATCCTTGCAACAAAGCCCTTTGCCAACTCTGTCCACATATCTATTAAAGGGACACCATTATAGGACTTAATCACTTCAGCCACACTATCAGGGGCTCGTTCACCTGCACATCTACCAATGTGATATATGCCATCATGTGCTAGCAATATCCCTCTGCCGTGTACATTGGCCAAACTGGACAGTGTCTCTGCAAAAGAATAAATGGACACAAATCAGACATCAAGAATTATAACATTAAAAAAACAGTTGGAGAACACTTCAACTTCCCTGGACACTCAAGTACAGACCTAAAAGTGGCAATTCTTCAACACAAAAACTTCAAATACAGACTCCAATGGGAAAGTGTAGAACTGGAATTAATTTTCAAAACTGGACCCCATTAAATTAGGCTTGAAAAAAGATTGGGAGTGGATGTGTCATTACACAAACGAAAACTATTTCCTCATGCTAATTTTCCCCCCTACTGTTACTCACACCTTCTTGTCAACTGTTTGAAGTGAGCCTTCCTGATTATCAGTACCAAAGGTTTTTTTCTCCTGCTGATTATAGCCCACCTTAATTGATTTGTCTCAGAGTAAGTATGGCAAATCCCATTTTTTTCATGTTCTCTGTGTGTATACATATCTTCTTACCGTATTTTCCACTCCATGCATCTGATGAAATGGGTTTTAGTCCACGAAAGCTTATGCCCAAATGTCCCGGGGGCGGTGGCCAACTGTGCGCCCGCTATCCCGGGCGGCGCACCAGCCCCGCTCTCCGGGCAGCGTGCCTGGGCGGCACACCAAGCCCGCTCTGGCCTCGGATCCGCTGTCCCAGGCCGTGCGCCAGACCTGCTCTTCTGGCGGCGCACCCAGCCAGCAGCCGGCCCCGCTCTCTGGGTGCTCTCAGAGTGCCCTGTCGAGGAGAGCAGGATCACTGGTCCCGCTCCCCTGGCAGTAGCTCGTGGGCCAGATAAAAATGGTTCGGGGGCCACTTGTGGCCTGCGGGCTATAGTTTGCCCATCCCTGCTCTATGGTGCCACAAGTACTCTTCATTCTTTTTGCTTAACACGGCTGCTACTCTGAAACCTGTCACCCTGCAAGTTTATATTTGGACGATTTTCTTGCCATGCTGTATTAGGAGAAGACATTTAAATTGTTTTATTTAACTAAAACAACAACGTTAAGTACTGGATTTTTTTCTTCAACAGCAAACATAATATTTTAACAAAAAAGCATACGTCCCTCCCTTCTCACATTTATCTACAGACATCTTCTCCTTGGCCAGATCTATTCTGTCCCCAACAATTTTCTGTTCACTAAACTTTTTGAAACTTTGCACTTTTAGGGAGAGATAAGGATTTGACTGTGCACAAATGTGTAGAGGGACAATAGAGTTGAAGTATGTTATTTCTCGTCTCTCTATATGATTTATTTATTTAAAACATTTTTGCTGTTAACAAGCATGTTACCTCTGGGGAGACAAATCCGTGGTTTGAGAACTGCAAAACTAAGCATCTCTGATAGTTTTCTTCTAGAGACTGAGCCCCATCGAGCAGATAGAAAGATTAATCTAAATAATCTGTATAGAAGCCTGTGGAACCCCATAAGATTGGGTCCCTAATCCATGACCTGTCGGAATTCATTTACAAAACTTTTCTTAAACATTACATGAATATAATATCTCATACTGTAGAATTAGAATTTATAATCCCTGTTCCATGATGAGATACTTTATAGCTCAGCAATATCTTAATTAAAACTATCTTTAGATAGGTTTTTTTCCTCAAAAAGCATTTTATCAAACAAATCCAATTTTTAATTTTTTTTTTTTATTAAAATCATTGATTTTCAGCCACTCTGCTTCTCCAACACTGTTCTGTGCATTTTCTTCCATGTGATGCTGTGTGGAAGGAATACCCTTTCTAAACTTGTTCATAAAGCCATTACGCTTTAACTTCATATTTCTTTTCAATACTCACTTTTACAGTAATGGTTGTAAGCAATTTTCAACTAGTAGAAGACCAATTAGACTGTTGAAACATCAAAAAAATTGCTTTATCCTCCTGCACCCTTTGTGTGTTTCTTATCTTAAAGTGTGAGCTCATTGCGTATGTTTGGAAAGTAGCTAGTAGTATATGGGTGCTACTGCTATATAAATAGCTATTATTTAATGTAAGTTATCACAGTATCTTCCATTATGAAAAATGTGACGGAATATTTTCTTTCTCTACTTTCAGAGATTGAAAGCTGCCTTGACCCAGCAGCATCCTCAGGTCACAAATGGAGATACTGCCAAGGGGCATTCTAGTGGATTGATTAGGACTCAGTCAGAGGAAGCCCGACCACAGTCATTACAACAGCCTGCTACATCAACTACAGAAACACCGGTATGACAATGGAGCCAAGATGTACTTCTAACTCTTTTTACTGTTACGCAAAAATCTCTGATCCTCTTTATTTTATGTATTGAAAATAAGAGTGAAGTGTGTTATGAACCAATATTGGGGAAAAAATGGGGGATGTCGTACCTACTTGGAAAGAAGCTAAGGCCTTCAGTAGCACACCGGCGTTGAATTCTGGGGTAAACTGAAAATTAAGCAGCAAGTTAAGATACATCTAGAAAATATCGACAAAACAAGGATTACCATGGTATTGTATTAGTTTAATATTAAATATCATAAATATCTTTTAAATATTTTTTCAATCGTTTCAGGTTCCTGCTTAAGGTACCATTTGCTTGAAAGAGCCATTACTGACTCTCATAAAAATGAGGGACTCAGATGCATAATTTAGTTAGTCTTCTGTGCTCTCTTGGGTGTTGTGAAAATGGTGATGTTGGGATAACTATTCTAGCTGATGACTAAAAATTGGATGAAAATGAGTGGGAACAATGAGCTAGACTGGAGAAGGGGAATAGGTGTGCAGTTGGGAGTTGGGGAGAGGTGTGGTCCCTTTGATTCTAGAAGAAGGGTTCAGAAACTAAAGTTTTTATCTCAGAGGTGTGCTGTTGACCTGCTTTCATCTGGTCAGAGAAGCCTGTCTGGAAAGCTCTTTCTCAAGAAAATCCAGTCTTACTAAGTAACAGAGTGAAAACAGAACCACACACCCCTTTTATGGGAGAGAAAGAGACAAACATGAAGGAAGCAATGCTATACTAAGGATGGTAATTTCCTTTTGTGGGTATTAACTTACACTAGGAAAATGACATTTTATAGACAGAGATTGTCAGCAATTGTCACTATGTCTGTTTCAGGAGTTCTTTCTTTCCCCTAGTCAGGGTCCTTAAAATCAGAGGGCCTGTATCTCTCTCCTGTTTGTTTTCCCAGCTGTAGAATTTCTGCCAGTGAAGAAGCTGGTATGAAATACCTGTCCTCAAATATCATTGCTCCTGTGTTGACAACCTCTAGGTTTTAGAGTTTGATCTTCAAAAAAAAAAGATGGATAGCATGTTTTTTTTCTGTTACCTGGGGATGTTACATTGGCTCTGTAGTACCAGGCTGAAACCCTCTCACATGGTAGTGGATCTCTTGAACAGTAACATCACATGCTAGTCTTAAGGATGTTCAAAATAAAGATCTGAAGATCGACTTCCTTCAGAATTTATAAAGCAATTGTTAGGGCCTTAAGAATCAAACTAGAGTATTCCTCTGGGGTTTTCCTTTTAGAGGTGAGGTGATGTTTGGGTTTTAAGGCAGCTGAGAAACAAAAGCAAAGACTTTGTCATAGTTGTATGGGATTTCAACTTTGTCATGGAAATCTTCTCAGGGATTTGAAAAGAGCCTCTGTGGAGTGCTTTAGGAAAATTTCTGACCATAATGTTGTCTTAATAATGCCCATCTGCTTATTCAGAAAGTTGAGGATGGAGCTCCCTCTGTCTGTACTTACCAGTTTTTTCATCAGAACAAAATTGTAACTAAGGGTCAAAATTATAAAGGATTCTTAACCTTTTCTCTCTCTGTGCATATAATCAGTAGCAGGCTCATTAATAGGAAGTATAAATACTGTCAATACAATCAAGCAGTAAGATCTGAATGTTAAAATTTTTGAGACAATTGTTTGGTGCAAAAGAAGACAGTTTAAAATAATTTGGGTGTATGTTTGGACAGGAAGTTATTCTCCCCTTGTTCTGTCAGGCCTGGTGAGACTGACTGAAGAGTATACTTTCATACATACTATATAACAAACTTTGCACTTCCTATCTGCAGAGAACTTTGAAAATTAGAAAAACAGATCCCCCGTTTGTTTTTTGTGAAGTACCAAAAAAGGCATCATAGCTTTTAAAGTTTACGTATCTTGGCCAAGACTTCCAAAAATGCTAGGCTAGGCACCTAAAGAAGTAGTCTGATTTTCAAAAGTGCTGAGCACCCACTACAGGCATTTTTGAAAAACAGGCCATTCAAACACCGTATGTCAGATGTCCCTTTTAGGAAATCTTGTCCCCTTCTGGTTTTGAGACTAGGTTAAGCAAATGCATGTGGAACAGGGTAAAGAGGCTCTTCTTACTGAGTCCATCCACAAGAGCAGTGTCTACTCTTGGATTGAGACTGTGTAACACCACCACAGTGTCCTCTGCTTTTTATGTTGTTAATCTTGATGTGACAATCTCTGCAGACGCTGCCCAGAGAAGGTAGATCGTATTTTTTTTAATTTGGTAACAATTTTTCTTCAAGGTATACATACCCTGTGTATAATCTGGTTAATGAATTCTAGTGTGGAAGCTCTGAGCGTCTAATCAGTAAGAATATTTGCAAATGATCAATTCTTAACTGTTAATTTAATTTCTCAAAGTCCCTTTATGCCAGTCGAGATTTCATATTATGAGCTGTGGACGTTAGGATTGGTACTTTGATTTTTATTTTTATTTAATAGTTTATTATTATTTATTTTATTACATAACAAGTTTTGAGCATGCAGAGTCAGCCAGGTCTCTTTGTGAGGAGAGTTGATTCAAGGTGCAGTTTTATCCTCTTTATCTGCTGATAAGGCTTGAAAATCCGCAGTTGTATAGCTGTAATGCAATAGTCCTGTTATTGGGGACTATATTCTGCCCATGTAGAGGGTGGAATGTATGATCTAATAGGATATTTTTATTTCTAACTACTTTGATCCTATCCATGTCTGGGCTGGCATAGAGGGACTTGGAAAAAGTAATAACAGGTAAGAAATTACTCTTCTAAAGGGAACAGTAAATACCAATGCTTTGTCCAGATCCTTGTGATGAGCAGTTATTATATATTGAGCAAATATTACATAATAATCAAAGTATAGCTAAGTTTTAGGATGATAGGTGTTTGGAATATAGAACCAGAAACTATATGAAGTTATTGCCTGATAAATTTCATTTTACAAAGTCATTTTTAATTAAAGGGTTTTTTAAAAGTTGAAACCTGTAAATATTTGTCCTCCTGTAACTTTAAAATGGGTAAAAGAATGTTTGAAAAAAATTCTAAAAAGTTATTTCTCTCAGGCTTACTTGTATGCCAAGTATCAGAATTGAGTGAATTTTTGCAGCAAGATTACAAATCTGGAAACCAGTTGGTCCTGATTAAAATACTGACAGAGCATTAAATGTAGTGCATGAGTGAGCAAAATCACAATGAAAACCATTAGACAATATTCATAGAATTAAGATAATACTTAATGTTTCCTTTAGTCAAAAAATATATTTTAAATATTAGAACAGAAATGTTGGTGATGTTTTCCTACGTAAATATGTGTACGTTTATGCATGCAAGTCAAACCCTTACATTTGAGTTACATGTTGCATTACACTGAACTGTGATGTTCCTGTTTCCTTCAGGCTTCCCCAGCTCAGCCTACACCACAAACCCAAAATACAGGAGGTCGTCGAAGAAGAGCAGCAAACGAAGACCCTGATGAGAAAAGAAGGAAATTTCTAGAGCGAAACCGTGCTGCTGCTTCAAGATGTCGACAAAAAAGAAAAGTGTGGGTGCAGTCCTTGGAGAAGAAAGCAGAAGACTTGAGCTCATTAAATGGACAATTACAGGTATTTTCTTTTTTGATTATAAGTAAGAAGTAAAGAGCTATCTGAATTTTCAGTTAGCAATCCTGGGGTCATGGAGCACAAACTTGGTATGGGATCTACAATATGAATAGCTTTCTAAAATGCAGTTGAATTCAGAACAGACGTAATCCAGTATTAAAATGCACATATCGTAGGCATAATGAGAATGAGACTATGCAACTTCAAAGATATGTGAAATCTGGGATCTCATCTACTTGCCCTTTGTTCTATTTTAAGTAACTTTAGGGTTGTGAGACAAACCAGCAAGAGCAAGTCCATGTTGAAGTGAAGTCTGATTGGCAAAATATTAGCCTTAATTTACAAATGCCTTGTTATATCAATTTGTGTCACTGCCTGAGTTACTTAAATACATATTTTTGTTTTAATTTCCTTTGTATTTTTTAATTGTAATATTTTTTTCTTTAAAGTGAATGTAGTGCTTGTGAAAGGTGACAGATTGACAGCACTGGAAACTGAAGGTCTCTATTTGTCCACAGAACAGGTACAGCACAGGCAGTGGCAGTGCAAATTTCACCACACTGCCCTACCAGTGTGCCTCAACCCTATTTTTGAGGGACTGTGTAGTATGAGAGGGGTGTCCAGTGTCTGTTCCTAGTTAGCCTTTGGTGCCATTGCTGAGACTGCCAAGAATGTGTCAATTAACGTCAAGTTGTGATGTTAACCCCCACCCAAGTCCAGTGAACTGAAACTACCAATTCATTTCATTTAGACAGTGAAGCAGGCAACTGATGGTACTGGCATTTTGCTACCAGCCTAGGCCTAAGGTCTGTATCAATCAACTTGAGCCAGCTTTAATAGGCATTTAAACAAAAAACAAAACAAAAACACCATCATCCACTTAGAGTTGTATAAAAATTAACACAATGGACAATGTCTCCTTGTAAGACACTAAGGTACATTAAAAAAAAAGCTATCTTTCATTTTTATTGAAGATTATCAAAAATATAATAGGATAGAGAATAAAACAAAGAATCACCGTAACATTAATATTCAGGAACCAAAAAATGAATATACAGAAAACTTCAGGTTGTCAGATCCTCGCTAGCATAAATCAATGTGGGTTGACTGAAGTCCATGGAGTTTCAGTGACTTACACCAACAGAGGGTCTGGTTCTAAATCTCTTGACATTTGCATTTTTAAATGAAACTTAGAAGCAAAATCTAGTAAGATGTATATGACATAAATTACTTATGCCGTAGTGTCCTTCCATTTTGTCCTGAAAACAGTTGAATGCAAAATGAGAGGAAGAATAACAAAGAACAAGAAAGAATACATTTTCAAATATCCATTCTTTATTCTTTGTCCTGTGGAGTAGGCAGGCATGTTGAGCAAAATGCTGCAACATATTGAACACTCTTAGCTCCTCGTCTGCAGGGCTCTTCAGCATATCTGAGGATCTTGTTCCATTATGCAAATGAGACTTAAATCCATGTAAAGGACACACAGCTGTCATCCAAATTCAAGAAAAGATGCATTATTCCTCAATATTGGTGGAATTACTTTCAAATTCAATACATAGTGTCTCCCCAACTTCTTATCACTGCTCAGTAAACATTTTCTAATAGTAATGGAGTAACAGTTGGTCTCAAGTTATAGATGGAGGAGGTTTAGGTTGGATATTAGAAAAACTTTTTCACTAGGAGGGTGGTGAAGCACTGGAATGGTACTTTGGGAAGTGATGGAATCTCCTTCTTTAGAGGTTTTTAAGCTCAGGCTTGACGAAGTCCTGGCTGGGATGATTTAGTTGGGGATTGAACCTGCTTTGAGCAGGGGGTTGGACTAGATGACTTCCTGAGATCCCTCCCATCCCTGATATTCTATGATTCTATGAACAGTTCTGACTTCAGAGTATTATAAAACAATGATGCAAGGATTATGTACAGCACCAAAGTTAATTAACATACAAATAGATGGGTGTGGACTTACAAATGGTTATATTGATAGATTTTAAAAATATATAAGCTTCTTCGCTGCCATCTATTGGCTGCAACCATGATTTTATTAACACTGATAGGAGTTGTGTAAATAAGTTGTGCAGCCCCAGTACCTTTGTAGGCCTTCAGCAAGGCCTATAGCCTGGGGGTTTACCAGGCTAGAGCTCCCCAGCTCCCTTTGCCCTTCCACAGCACTGCTCTGCTTCAGGTACCTTGTTCCCAGGCAGCTAGCCCTTCCCATTCCAGGGCTAGAGTGAGACTCCTCACGGCTCCTGGCCCACAGCCCTCTTATCGGGCGAGCTGGACCCCAACTGAGCGGGCCACACCTGTGGTCAGCTACTCGGTCAGCTTTCCCCAGCTGTTCTCGCTCCTCTTATTTCAGGAGAAGGGTAACCGCCCAGCTACACTCGGGTACAGAGGATAGAGTGTATTGAAGCGATGCCCAACTCTATCCAAGCCAGAGCCTGCCATCCAGAAGAGTGGTTTCAAGTCACAAAGTCTCCAATAGTGCACTTCAAGGGCCACCCAATTGCAGCTGCCCAGATCTATCTGAGGCATTTCACTCACATGGCCTCCTGAATGTATGTAGTGAAGTACACAAGACTGCTCAGACACCTCCAGGCATGGCTGGCCTCGGTATGCTCACCAAACCATCATCATATACACTCAGTTCTTACAGTGCCTTTCTAGGTCTTCGTCTCCCTCAACTGGCTGGACCCCACTGGTGGTCTGCCCCAGCATTCCATTTTTATGGCCCGAACCATTGATATCCCTGGTCTTAAACACATTAGCACTAGGCTGGGGAGCTCACCTGGGACCTGAAGGGTATGTTTGTGTTCATTTTGAACAAAATGTTGTTTGGAAGATACATATGCATAGAGAGGCATGCTGTGGCCTACCACCCTAGGAACATTCTAGAAGAGGCTGGGGGCGGGGGGGAGGGGAACGAGAAGGTGTGAGCCATTAATCTGGCTTGTCACATGTTGTTGGCAATAGAAGTAAATTTTGAGACAAATGGGGAAGCCAGTCAGGTCACCAGTGAGATAAAGTTTTGTGTTACTTTGGATCTTTTGGGCTGATGCTGCAACCACGTAAACATATGAGTGACAATATTTATGTCCTTTTGAGGTCAGTGGGATTATACTAATAAGAGTAAACTAACTTAGGTGACTATTTTGTAACTTTTATCTGTTAGCATTATTGGACCCATAGCTACAGATTTTCTTGAGATTTTCTTCATTTAAAAAAAAAAAGCGTAGAAGCTTTCAGCTTCCAGATTGTCAAGAGTTAACCCAGTAATAGTGAATTCAGGGGAAAGAAATTTCTTTCCGTCTGCCAATACCAAAACCGTTAACTGTGAAGAACAGAATGACTTGTAAAGAAAATTGAATGTCAAAGAAATAATTAAACTGTACTTTATATGAAAACATTAATCAATCCTACATTTCCATAATAGTTCTTCACTTGACAGCCTGGCACAGCTGATCAGCATAGTGGGCAGTAATGAACCATGATTACTTATGTTCTATTTAATAGTAAATGTAATAAGTTTGGAGCTTTGCCTTAGCATAGTTTTACAGACTGCATGCTAGGGTTTAATAGTTCATATTTTGTTTAAGACCTAAATGTCGTGCTCAGCTGAATTTTACTGTTGACATCCATTCAGCTATTTCTAAAAATAGACTGATTTTTATAAAGACTGAAAGTTGTACTGAGCTATTGAACAAAAACAGTTGTCTTTCACCAACATTAATAAGTAGTTGTCCTAAACTGAAATAGCATACAGTGTTGTGTAAATTTCACAGGAGTGTTAGAATGAAGACACTAAACAATACATACAGAAATAGGAAGATGAGAGAGGATATTCTTTCTATGTAATTTCTCCATGATATATATTTTACTGCATGTTCTCTGTTAGCTTCCCATAAACACAGTTCTATACAATAAGGTCTACTTTAACCTTTCTTGGTACTGTCCAGTATTCTATCTGCTTCTTAAGTTAAATGGATGTGTATAATTCCCATTGCTACTCTTCTTTTTCTTGGTTTTAAATGATAATATTCTATTTTATGATATATGTAGTTCAAATGTCTGTTAATTGTATTCCATCAATAACATTCAATATTTTCAGTTAGATGCGCAAAGTCTCTTCTTTACTACAAGCTCTTGTACATCAGTTGCCCCACACGTACAGTCTTTTAAAACTTGTGTTCTGTTTGCTTTGTGGACAGCTTTCTCAACCAGTGTGTTTCCTTGGTAAAAGATCTCAAACATTATATATAATTCTAAGTATTGCCTCTAGGTCTTATAGAAATGTTGCAAAATACTGTATTCCTGTAACAATAAAACATACCCTGTTGTCTGTTTTATTATAAAGTTATGATTTAGTCATGGGCATTTTTAGTAGAAGTCATGGGCAGAGACCAAAAAGTCATGCCCAGTGACCTGTCTGTGACTTTTACTAAAAATACCCCTAACTAAATCTTTAGTGCTGGGGCAGGGGGTGCTCCAGCGGATACTGCTGCTCCTTGGGGTGCGGGGTGGTCCAGGCCTTGCAGACGCTGCTACTCCTGGCGGGAGCGGGGAGCATGGCTTGTGAAGAGCTTGCTGCATATTCTTACCCATTTTTATACAGGGTTTCCGTTAGGATAATCCATCCACTTCCCCTATAATCCCTCTTTATGAATGATTTGCACAGACACATCACAAGTGTTGCCTATCCACACACACAAACCCCAATCCGTTGTGCAACAAAAATGCTTAATCCATTCCATAGACTATATACAAGTACATGTAGTCTGGACCTGTCACCTTTGGTTCCAACCAACAACAGTCCAGAAAAGTTCTCACGCTGAATCTCATGAGGATTGGAGGAAGAAAGTAAGTATTTTTTGGCTAGGGGAATACAGATATGTTGAAACAAGCTTTGAGGAATCTAAGAGAGACTTATATTTTTCTCCACAAATTTTCTTTCTGATAGTATATTTTAAAATCTCTGAATTCAGAAAATGTTCCTCACTCTTACTTTGCTCAAGATGTATTTCATATTTATTTGCATCTAACCAAATATTTGTCCATGTAGTTAACTTCTTGATGTTGTCATGGTATCTGAATACATTAGTGATGTGACATCTCACCTGCCCAGTGCCATGAATCTAAATCTTCATTTTTTAATTACATCAATTTAAGTATTCCTCCTTTGTTTTCCTTCCATTTTCCTGTTTTCTGTAAATACTATATATAAACACTTAGGGGAAGAAACCTTAAACTGTCCTGTGCAGATCAAAAATATGCCAGAGAATATAGAGATTGGGAGTATAGAAGTTGGGTCTAGCATTATTACACTCTATTCCGATTTCATTACCTTCCAAAACTGGTTTCTAATTAATATCCAGATGACTACCCTTACGTGAACTTGTGTGTTATTAGTCCTCATGCTGTATGCAAGGTAAGTACTTACATATACACTATGGTACACTTAAGAATGAGTAATTTCATACTTTCATCAAAATTGTGTAAGACTAACTTCAAATGTATAGTATCTGTTAGCATTAAACACTGATAAATATGTAATATATGCCATTGGTGGTGTTTGTGTCATCTCACTTGTTAATGATGATACTAGTTTGAGTTAGATATTGTCACAGCTTTTTAAAGTTTAAATATAAGAATCTGACATTTCATCTTTCACTTTCAAGTCTGCTTAAGGATTTGAGTTATTTTCCATATTTTTATTAGAAAAAATAAAAAAAAAATTAAAACTATGTGGGATTCAGCTATAAAATACTTTTTCAACCGTTATCTTTTAAAAACATTCTGGAGTTATGCTGATAATTACCCACCTCATCTTCTGTCTGCCATTAGTGTGTGGAATTGTTCAGAATTAATTTTCACAAAAATTAGACACACATGGATAGGAAAAAGCAAAAGGACACAATCTAATGTAGGCTGAATAGTCAACACCATTTAAAATTGCAACATTTTGTTGAGAATATTCTCTGAAGTCAAAATTTCCCTCTCCTAAGAGGAGACCAAAGTATTAAGGTATAAAGACAAGGATTTTTTTTTTAAAAAAAACAAAAACAAAAACCCCTACTGTTCACATAGGATGTACCCTGAAGAGTGAAAGTAAGTTTACAATCTTGAGCTCTCTCTGCTCCTTTTGCAACATCATTAAATTCACATACCCTATTATCAGAACTATTCAGGTATATTTTTTGCCAATTCAGTAGACAAGCACGTATTTACTATAGCTAGCCAAGAAAAAATTCATGAACCTTTTTTGTCTGAATTTCTGACTCTTAAAATTGGGGCATTCCACAGGACAATATTGATTTTGATGAAGTTCCACTGAAAATTGGGTTGGTTTCTGATGGAACTCTGTGTGCAAAGCAAGTTTCAAGACTTGCCTGGTTTCCTACCAACTTGCTTGCTCATCAGCTTGAGCTTCCAGGGTCCTCAGCAGCCTGGCTGGCTGACTGATAGAGAACCGGGGTCCCAGCACCGGGGCTTCCAGCGCCCTGGGTTCCAGGGCAACCTGCCACGTGGCCTGCCCAGGAAGCAGGACTTATAGAGCTGGGCAGAAAACAGTAATTCCGTATCCCTAAATATTTGAAATTTTGGGGAGTTGTCACAAATAGGAACGAGACACTATTTAGAAATCTTGAAATCCTCTGTGAAACAGAATTATCATTCTCTGCCTAGCTATGTTTACTTGCAGTGTATCTGTTCAAGCAATGTTGGGGGACCAAATAAAGAAATACCTGCTAAGTTACTAAGAGGGGCATTGCAAGGATGAGAATGTCGGAGGTTGGGGGTTTTAAAGAAAAAAAATTATCCCTTTGAAATAAAATCACTTCTTTAATAATAATGTTCATTTGTAGAATTACATTTAGTGCAAGGTAAACTATCAAAGTCTGTCTCAAATTTTATTTCTAATCTCCAAACTAATATATACCATATTTGACATAATTTTATTTTCAAGGACCTCTTTCAGACCCAATTTTCTTCTGTTCTTTCCTTTTTTCCTTCTTTTACTGAATATAGTAACACACTGATAAACTGAAAAATTTTGTGCTATGTCAAGTTTCATAAGCTATGAGAACATACTTCTCTTTAATATGCATATTTCTATGAAGAATTTTTGTTTGATTCAGAAATTAAGCCATCAAAACTTGCATTGAAAATACATTTTGAAAAGATATGAGAGCAGCAAATATTGACAAGCAACTTAATGTTTTGTAGACAACTTAATGTTGCTTAAGACAGTTTGTAACTATTTTTTTAAAAAATGGTTTAATCTAAAATGTCATGCTGTTCTTAATTTTGATTTTTGTCTAATCTAAAAATATCAACTCTTATCAGGCTCTTCATCAGTAGAGTTCAAGGGGCTTTACAAAGGAGGACCAGTGTCGTTATCCCTTTCTTTACAGATGGGGAAAGGTAGACACAAAGAGGTGAAATGACTTGCCCAAGGTCACCCAGCAGGCTAGTAACAGTGCCAGGAGTAGAATCCAGTTACTCTGAGTCCCAGTCTAGTGCTAGTTTACACTGCATCTATGTGTATCATTATTAATTCTTCTTTCCTTCAATGAGTTTGTTCTCATTCCCATTTTACTTTATTCTTTCATACTGATTGTTTCCTGTTAATGGCTATGAAAAAAAACCCTGAAAATTGATAGATCACTATCTTATCATTCCTGTTACATTTTGTAGGGAGGTTCTCTGTTGTAGAGCCTAAATGTGTTTTATAAAAAAATTCATTCCACACTCACTGAGCATATTTGGGGTTATAACGTATGTTATAATGTGGGTGGTTAAAATTTGGTTTACTGGGTTGAAAGATAACCTACAGAATCGCCCGGAAGAGACTTAAAACAGTCTGATCATGTGAATTGGGCTATGTGTAGAACCTGCAGTCTACCAACTACAAAAAGTAATACAATAAATGTAATGGCATTTATTATAAAAA